>JAXQQM020058516.1:0-428499 GCA_034641835.2 Pinus albicaulis | reverse complement strand
GGAGTTCAAGTGTGTCTTAGCCCCTCCACAAAATTTCAAGGCTAGAGCACACCCGATGATACACCAACTACACAAAATATCAACATCCCTCTTAGCACGGAGTGTGCTCTAGCAATACATCCACACCATGTACTGCAAGATGTTGATGTTGGTTTTTGTGCCGCTGATGCTTGGCCTGCTGCCCTCCATCCACTCCACTGCTGCTTTCTGTACTGTTGCCCATGTCACTGCCACTGACACTGCCACATATGTACAACAGCTCCCTCTCAAATTGTTGCATCATGCTGCCCATAGCACTGCCACTACTAACTGTTGCATTGCAACTCAGTTGCCGAGAAGTAGGCAACTGAAGGACTCCTTTCCAATCGTTCAAAGATAAGTCAGGCTGCCTCCCATCACTGAAGCTCGCTTGGCCGCTGATTTACGTTGTCCTCCTGAAGCCATTGCACTGCTGCAACACTACACTGCGTGAGCTCAACCTCTCTGCGTTGCTGAAGTCCCATCAACCTCTGCGCTATTGCCTCCACGTTGTTGTTGCCTCTGCATTACACTGCTCCCTCGTCAGCTCTTCAGTTCTGCCCTCTGCTTCACTGTGACTTTCTGCAACCATCTCCGGATCCATCCCACTACCGTCTTAAGGCTTCCATAGCTCGTATGTGATCCAAAAGTAGGGTTGACTCAAGGATCCCGCCACCATTTGTAGATGCTCTACAGATCCATGTCACCCCACCTCTTCTCTCAAGGCACATGATCACTCATGGCTACATCATCATCAAAACCATCATCCTTTGTTGCTATAGCCTTGGATTCAAAAGATCATTTTTCCTTCTTCTTAGGACAAGTGTTGGCGAAGTGTCCAAGTTCGCCACAGTTAAAGCACCAGACCTTGGAAAGGTCCCTCATCTTCTTCCCTTGCTGCTTTCTTTCCTTTGATGCAAGGGCTGCATCATCTTCCTCTTCTTTCTTCACTCTAACTGTCGTGCCACCGATATTCTGCTTCTTGGTGATCCTCCTGATCTCCTCTTGGCGGAGGATTGCCCACATGTTTGCCCAGGATGGTAATGCTGCTCTGCCCAATATACTCTGGACAAATGTTTCCCATTCCTTGGAGACTGCATTCAGGGTAGTCCTTACTAAGAGTCCTTCGTCTGGAGTTGCACCCATGCCAACCAGTTGGTCTCAGATGGTCTGAAGTCGGAAAAGGAAAGGATCTATTTCCTCACCCTTCTGCATCTGGAATAGCCTCATCTGATTCTCTAAAAGCATTTTCGTTGGACAAAGCTTCCTTGATACATTGCCTCTAGAGCGGTCCACATGTAATTTGTCGTGTTCTTATCAGCAATATGTGGTACTATGTGATCCTTCACTCCGTCCATGATCAAACGCTTAGTTTGCGCTTGATTCTCTTTAAATTTATTTAGAGGATTAGGATCTGCAGGCACAGCTAGAACACTCGTCACATGGTCCTTGATGTCGTACTCATCCAGGACTAATAGGATCCTTACCCTCCAGATGACAAAGTTGGACACACCGTCCAACTTGTCCTAATCTCTCAGCCCATGAGAAGCCATCTAGCTCAGATCTGACAGAAACAATACTCTTCTTCCTCTTTCTGTGGCTACACAGAAACTCTGGATTTGGGTTTCTTGGTGACTAGAAACCCTCTAGCAACTGCGTCTTCTAAAAATTGATTTCCCACCTGGAAATATTCAACCAAAACCAATCGGACAGTTCTCTTCGATCCCCCTGATCAAATCTCAGATCTATTTGGATCAAATATGCTCAGTAACTGTCTTCCTCCCGCTCTTTGTTGACTTAGCTAGGCACAATTTTGCACTGGCAGAATCTCTACCACATCAAAACCGTTGAAGATCTGAAGCACTGATTCCGGATCTTGGCAAGACTTTCCTGCAACAGGAAGAATGGCTGGACTAGGTCTCACTGACTGGCCCACCGTAGCCTTCGCGTTGCTCAGAAGTGGACTGTGTAACCCCAGACTGGATGACGCAGTCCTTACGCTGGCCTGGGAAGGCTCTGCGTAAGCTGATGGCCTTTTGTAGCTACAGCGCTGCCCCTTCCTAGGTCTGCGTCCTCCTACTGCCAAGCTGCCCCTTCCGGATCTGTTGTTGTCCTGCAAAAAAATATTCTTCAGCCGATTTGCTGGAGATTCAGCTTGATCTACTATCGCTCTGATTCCATGTGAAAATTCTACTGTAGTATCATGGTTTACTTCTCCTACTTGATTAAATCATACATGTTATCTTCAAAAATTAGATTCAAAAAATACCAAAGTAAACACAACCAATAGTCTACACATGCAGACCATTTACTAAATATTATGCTCATTCAAACAAAGTGACACACTGATTTTTGGACAAAAGTCCCCGGAAAAACCCAAAGCGGGAAACCGGTGCAACAGATATGAGGATTTATTTTATTAAGTAGAATCTGGGTACAGCAAATCGGGGTTCCAAATCTGGAAAACTCGACAGAGAATAAAAGAAATCTGCAGCTAACCTGTTGTTCCAAGACCAAATGTTTGACTGATCCACACCCTCAAACGAGATTTACAAGACTCAGCCCGGATCTAGCCCTAGACACCCCAACACTGCCCCTGAAGCCCCAGCATTGTACCGCTAGGCTCTGCGTGCCACTGCATTGCTCAGAGAGGGATTGTGTAATCCCAGAGTGGGTGATGCGATCCTTATGCTACCTCTGGAGGCCTCTGCGTAACTTCTAAATCTCTCTGAAGCTGCAGTGCTACCCCTTCCTGGGCCAGCGTAGCAGCTGAAGCCTCTACGCTGTGTAGCTGCTGCTCTCTAATCCTCTACGCTATCCTTGAAATCTCCTCCTCTGCCTCTTGCTGACTCTTAGCTCTGGGATCAGATCATCCCCTCAGCCAATACTACCCCTCGCTGCAGAAAACTCCTCTGGTAATTCTTAGCAAACCCTGCCCTAGAATTCAAGATCAGTCTCTCAACTCTGCATCTATGTGTGTGTCTCCAACTGACCTTCTAGCCTTTCTCTTATACTTTTTCATTTATCTCATCAACAGCCGAGATTAAAACATTTATCAACGGCTGAGATTAAAAGACTACTTGATCCGTGTCATTTAAAACATTTCAGCACATGTGTTAATTAATTCAATTTAATTATTTAATTTTCCTAAGTTTAGACTTAGGAAATCCTTTAAAATAATTAATTATTTGAAGAACTTGAACACCAGCTGAAATTTCACCAAAAAATTTTTGGGTTTTGTTGTTCAAGTGTGTCTTAGTCCCTCCACAAAATTTCAGGGCTAAAGCACACCCGATGCTACACCAACTACACAAAATCTCAACATAAGTCAGTACTAGACACCTTTTCACCAATATCTCCTAACTTATCACTTAAATATTTGACACGAGATATGAAATTGCTTATATTTTCATTTGCTTCCATTTTTAGAGATAAAAACTTAGTCTTCAAAAACAAAAAATCCGGTTTGTATTTGTTGTTTCAAACAAACCCTTGAGCATATCCCACGTTTCTCTAGATGTTTTACAATCTATGATGTGAGGAATAATGTGGTCCTTTACGAACATATGCAACAACACCTTTGCTTTCGTCTCCCTTTCTCCCAATCTGGAACAAAAGCTGCAACAACGGGTTTGGGCTCATCCCCACTCACAATGGACCACAAATTATAACCCTCTAGAATTGTCAGAAACTTGAATTTCCAATTCACATAATTGCCTCCATCAAGTTTGGTGGATTCATTCAAATACGTATCAACCAACAGATTTGACATGATGACAAAACAAATCTTTCGCCACTCAACAAAGTGCAACCAAATCCACTAGATCTAACATTAAACGCAGCCAAATTCACCAGATCCAAAATAATCTCACAAACTCTTTTCACTATTAAAAATACTTAACTCCTTTAAACCATTCACTATTCACACTCCATGAAAAATTATACCTAACTCTTTTTTTTTTACTAATATAGTCCTTTCACCACTTTAAAGCAAAAACAACAAATATTTAAAAAACCTTCTCTCCTTTAACCCAAACCTTGCAGCAAGAACATTTTCAAAACACTATCATCTTTACCACAATTCTAAAATCGACATTAATAATTCTTGTAAAATCATTTACCATGCCTACTTTACTTTCCATTAAAAAATAACCTTCAAGAAATTCTTTTCACTATTAGAAAAGCACCACTATTAGAGAAGCACCCACGATTTTTGTTTTAAGTGATATCACCTCAAGTAATATCACAACACATAGAATACTCCTTATTTATTTTTATTAAATGATGGGTGGTTACGAGAAATACTTCCTTTGCTCCAATATCGTAACTTAGAGAAACCTTAGAATACTCCAATTTAAGTTTAAATGATGGGCTACTGCAACCAATACCTTGAACTAGCATGTACGCTGTGCACACAGTTTCAGCTGATGCAGGCTCACGATCTCAATATCACTACATGACACTATTACTCCTTGCAGAAACCACAGTGACGACACACGACTCCTTGCAGAATGCTCCTTTACGGCACTGGTGATCTCTCAGAAGCTCTTGGACAATGATTTCCCACGCCAAGGCATCAGCTGAAAGAACAGACTAAACTCAGAGCCTCACTCTTCACAACTTCAATGTTTCAAACTCGCAGCCTCTTCACAACTTGGTGGAAGTGAGTTCCTTCAACTGCAAACACTCCTTGAAAGCCACACAGTCTGCAAACGCAATTGCACACTCTCCTCACTACTGCAACTTCTACACCAGCTAGCCCTCACACCCTCTCTCTAATACCATATCAGAGGAAACACAAAATACATACTAATTTCATTCCACACACTTCAATTTATACATGAAAACGCCACATGTTCAATAGTGACTCCGTTGATTACCCTACCGACTATTAATTACTTTCTTAACTACAACATTGAAAAATAATTCTTCACTGACATATGAATAGTCATCTTATTTAATCCCCTGTACTTCACTGACATGTGTGTTGATTTTTGGTAGCATCGGATGTGCTCTAAGTCTCAAATTTTGTGGAGAGGCTTAGACACATGCATTACAAATAACTCTGAAATCGTTTTGGGAAATTTGACCCAGAAGTAGTTTTATAAGAAAAATTGTTCATTTTTAATGAGGACCCTAAGCCTAACTTAGGAAATTAAAATAGTTAATCAGTATTACTGAAAACTAGGGGCAAAACTTCTAGATAAAGCAGATCAAGTCTAATATAATCTTAGTTGTTGATTGGAGATCTAATCTCGGTCGTTGTTTTGTCAATGAGAAGACTATAAAGGAAGGCTTGAGGGTCATTTGTAAAACACACTAAGAGAATCTAGAGATTGAATTTTTCTGACGAAGCAAGTGCTTGGATAAAAATCAGATCTAAGTGATTCTTCATTACAGTTGAGGGGAAGAGACAGTTTTGGCGGGAGGATCTTCTCCCGGACAAGGATCCGTAGTAGAGAGGCAGAGAAAAGTTGAAGAGGAGGATGCGCAGAGCCGAGAGTGTGTGACGCAGCACCCAGCAGGGATGACGCAGGGCCACGCAAGCCCCAGACAGAGGCATCACAGTTCTTCAGCATAAAATTATGATTTCAGCTAGGAAAATACAGATCTTAGCCAGGAAGGGTTGGATCGATTTTCCGGAAGAGCTGAGAGATCACGCAAAAGGGGTGACGCAGTTCTAGATCTGACCCCACGCAGGCCTACGTAGCTACTGCGCAAAGGCAGCGCAAAGGGAGTTGGGGTTTCATCATTTCAGCTACTGGATCAGTCGGGACTTGCAGAGTGAGGTATACTCACTGATTTCTTTCTCTGTCAGTATGCTTTGTAACTGATTTTTCTGGTGAGACAATCAGAGTTGTATCAAGATTAACTGATGCTTAATAAATAAACCCTCAGATCTGCTGCACCGGTTTTCCCGCATTGGATTTTTCCAGGGACATTTGTCCAAAAATAACGGTGTCCTGTGTGTGTGTTATTCTTTCTTGCTCAGTTTCTATTTTCACAAATGTATTTTAATGGGTGAAGGCTGCTTCAGTAACTTCTTTGATATTTTAAGAAGTAATCTTTTAATAACTTGTTAAATCAGATTTGCAAGTAGGAGAAGTAGTTCAGCTTGTTGCAGTAGGGATTCCAGATCTAGGATCTAGTAATTTTCACATGGTATCAGAGCATGTATTGTGAAACAGGAAGAGCAGATCCAACGCGTGACGAAGGCTGAAAAGTTGCAGAAAGCAGCAGTTCAGATCCCTTAGAGGGATTGTGCAGACCAGGACAGAAGGGCTGAAATTTCCGGGAAGGTCTCTCTCTGAGTGAGTTGGCAGAGAGGTAAGACTTTCGGATCGAAATTTTGTCGAGGAAGAGGGAGTAGCGCAGAGCTGGTGGGACGCAGTTTCTACAGATAGATCTTAATTTTTCTAGGCTAAAGGTCGTCAGAAGAAGAAGAAGCAACACAGTGAGGGAATTTTCTCTCTCAGGGAGTTTCTAGCCGGGGAATTTCAATTTTTCCAAGATCTGGGCAGCAGATCTATGAGCTCCACAAGGAGTGTGTAAGCCTGCCAAGCGCTGCACAAAGGGGGAAGAAGAGGAGCAGATTCGACAGATTTGACAGCCATGGCAATTCACGGGCTTAGAGATCAAGATCGGTTGGAAGGAGCCTCTAACTACGTGATCTGGAAGGCAAGGATCTCTTGTCTTCTGAATGATTACAATCTGAAGCTTTTTGTGGAGAGCACGGTAGCTTTCCCAGCAGATCCAGATTCGTTGAAAAGTACAAGGCTGATATGGCAAAGGTGAAAAGGATACTCCTGGATGGAGTCAAGGATCATGTTGTGTCCCATATTGCTGGCAAAGAAACTGCCAGGCAGATGTGGGAAGTCTTGGCCACGCTATATGAGGGATCTTTCGAGAAGTGGAAGATGTACTTAGAGAAACAAATAAGGATGGTACAGATGTGAAGAGGGGAGCGCATGATTCTATTCTTGACTAGACTTCAGGAAATCCATGACCAACTTGCATCCATGGGATCTACACCTTCTTTAGCGATGGTGAGACTAGCATTGAATGCAGTCACCGAAGATTGGCAAGTATTTGTCTAGAGCATCCTGGGCAGGGCAACCTTGCCAGGTTGGGAAGAGATGTGGGCCTCTCTTCAGCAAGAAGAGTTGAGGAGAGACTTGGTCAAGTGCAAACTTGACGGTAGCAGTGGCAGTGGATCGAAGGGGAAGCAGGAGGAGGAAGATGCAGCCCTTGCATCCAAGGGACAACAGGAGCAACAGAGACGTAAGAAAGACGTCTCGAAGATCAAGTGCTTCAAGTGTGGTGAACTTGGTCACTACGCTTCCTAGTGTCCTTTGGGGCAAAAGGACAAGGATGAGAAGCACGATCCGAAGGTTGCAGCCGCAAAGATCGATGAGGATGAGTACGCCATGAGTGCCCATACATCTCAAGGAGGGAGATGGGCAGACATTGAATTGTAAGTTCGCAAGAACTTTAGCTGGGAAGTATCGTGGAGGAGTCCATAATCTTGCTACAGGTGCCCATAATCAACAGCAACAGACTAGAGGAGTTTTCACTCAGTGCAAAGGAGTGCAAAGACGACATATGCAATGGTTAGCAACGCTAACTTATGAGCAGCGCAAAGTAGAGTTGCAGCAGCGCAGAGGGACGTAGTGTAGAGCAGCAGTAGTACAGTGCATCATAGGGATAGCGCAGAGGCTAGCAGCAATCAGTGTTTCAACATCAAGATGCATCCTGAACTCTCGTTCAAAAATTTTTGGATGTTTTTCAGCTGCTTCTCTCAGCAGTTGAGTTGCAATGCAGTGTTAGCAGTGGCATTGCTAGCAGCAGATGCACAGCTTAAGAGAGAGTTGTAGTACGAATGCAGTGTTGATCATGGCAGGGTCAGCAATAGTACAATGCAGCAACAACGCAGTGGTTGATGGGAAGCATCAACAACGCAGAGTGAGATGCTCCAGAGTCAGAGAAGTATGCAGCAGAGCATAACTGTTAGAGCACATTACTCGCTAAGAGGGAGTGTTAATGTTTGATAGCATTGGATGTGCTCTAAGTCTCAAATTTTGTGGAGAGGCTTAGACACATGCATTACAAGTAACCCAGAAATCATTTTGGGAAATGCCACCCAGAAACAATTTTATAAGAAAAATTAATTATTTTTAATGAGGACCCTAAGTCTAACTTAGGAAATTAAAATAATTAATCAGTATTAATGTAAAATGTGGGTGAAACTTCTAGATAAAACATATCAAGTCTAATATAATCTTAGTCGTTGATTGGAGATCTAATCTTGGTCATTGATTTGTCAATGAGAAGGCTATAAAGGAAGGTTTGAGGGTCATTTGTAAAACACACCAAGAGGATCTAGAGATCAAATTTTTCTGACGGAGCAAGTGCTCGGACGAAAATAAGATCTAAGTGATTCTTGATTGCAGTTGAGGAGCAGAGACAGTTTTGGGAGGAGGATCTTCTCTGGGCCAAGGATCAACAGCAAAGAGGCAGAGGAAGTCGAAGAGGAGGCTGCGTAGAGCCCAGAGTGTGTGATGCAGGGTCACACAAGCCCCACACAGAGGCAGCGCAATTCTTCAGCAGAAAAGTCTATTTCAACTAGGGAAATCCAGATATGAGCCAGGAAGGGCTTTTCTCGAAGAGTTGAGAGATCACGCAGAAAGGATGATGTAGTTCTAGATCTAACCCCATGCAAGCCTACGCAATGACTGCGCGGAGGCAGCGCAGAGGGAGCTGGGGTTTCATCATTTTAGTTACTGGATCACCAGGACTTGCAAAGTGAGGTATACTCACTGATTTCTTTCTCTTTCAGTATTCTCTGTAACTGATTTGTCCGGTGAGACAATCACAGTTGTATCTAGATTAATTGTTGCTTAATAAATAAACCCTCAGATCTGCTACACTGGTTTTCCTGCATTGGGTTTTCCAGGGACGTTTGTCCAAAAATAACGGTGTCCTGTGTGTGTGTGTGTTATTCTTTATTGCTCAATTTATGTTTTAACAAATGTATTTTAATGGGTGAAAGTTGCTTCAATAACTACTTCGATATTTTAAGAAGTAATCTTTTAGTAACTTGTTAAATCATATTTGCAAGTAGGAGAAGAAGTTCAGCTTGTTGCAGTAGGGGATTCCAAATCTAGGATCTAGGAATTTTCACAATGTGAATAGGCATGATTATTCTAACAAAGTTTGCATGTAGTTAGCGAAGAAAGTCAAGTTTAGTTAGAGTTTGCATGATTCTATATTTAGTACCTTTGGTGTTTATATACTTGTGGTTGGGTCATTGTAATGAGAAGCAAAAAGAGAGAGGCGCTTCAACTCGATGGATGTAATGTTGAATCAAGTTTGTGTTTAATAAAATAATTGAACAGCAGCTCACATTTTTTGTGTGTATTTTGTTCTTTCCTCCTCTGCCTTTCAACATTTTGCACTCTAAATTTTGTCAATTATAATTGAATGGTATAAGCAGTTAATTTTTCTTCCTGTATTGTTTCTCTTTTCTCTTAAATTTATCTGACTACTGCCATTCTAAATTGTGGCACCAAATAGGGCACTCTTTCAGATGGTGAAATGGTGGCAGTGAAGCAACTCTCTTCTGAATCTAGACAAGGGAAACGCGAGTTCATAAATGAAGTTGCTATAATATCTGAACTGCAACATAGAAACCTTGTAAAGTTGCATGGATGTTGTCTAGAAGCAGATGATCCGCTCTTGGTTTATGAGTACTTGGAGAACAAGAGTCTCGATAAAGCTTTATTAAGTAATTATATATATATATATATATATGAGTTTTCTAGTTATCCTGAATTGAAAATTTCATTTTTTACTAATTCACAACAAATACACTGGCATCATCTATGTTGCAGGTAATAACAAATCTCATACACAATTGGATTGGCCTACTCGATACAATATCTGTATTGGCACCGCGCGTGGACTCACTTACCTTCACGAGGAGGCCAGTACTAGGATAATTCATAGAGATATCAAAGCCAGTAACATTCTGTTGGATGACTCTCTAAACCCTAAGATATCGGATTTTGGCTTGGCTAGGTTATATGATGAGAAAAAAACTCACATCAGCACGAGGGTTGCTGGCACAATGTAAGATGATCAGGAAACTTAGATTTTGGTTTCCCAACTACTATGAGAAATTATATATGTTCCCCATTTAGTTGTTAGAAAATATAATTTTTTTGTTCGGAGAAACAAACTGCTACTATACTAATATAACCTATGGTCCTACCACAGTAACATAATCTAGAGAAAATAACCTAATCTCACTCATTTCATATTTATTATGTTTGAAGCGGTTATCTGTCTCCGGAGTATGCTATGCGAGGCCATCTTACGGAAAAGGCAGATGTGTTCAGCTTTGGTGTAGTTGTTCTGGAACTTGTGAGCGGTAGGAGCAACACAGATACAAGCTTGCCAAAAAGCATGGTCTATCTTCTCGAATGGGTGTGTACAGTCTAACTTAAAACATGTAATCCATGTAATTTAATTTAATGTTTATCTATTACTAACTGCCTACTTCTCAATTATGTATGGCATTGCAGACCTGGCATCTCTATGAGAAAGAAAGGCCACTAGAATTGATGGATCCTGATATAGAATCAACATGCTCAAAAGAAGAAGTCCTCAGAGTGATTGAAGTAGCCCTTCTTTGCACTCAAGCTGTGCCTACAATGCGTCCATCGATGTCTCGAGTGGTAGCAATGCTGACTGGTGATGTAGAGATCATTCCTGCTGCTTCTCGCCCTGCTTACATTAAAGATTTGCAATATAACGCTTCCATTGCTGGCAGTGGTAGTACACCTGTCGTAGCAACACCACCATTGTACAACAGCGTAGAGAGCTCATCAATTTTAAGCCATGGCAGCGTGGCATTGTCTTCAGCAGAGGGAGAACGTAACTCCATCAAAGGTTGACACTGATAGAAAAGAAGCCCGATGAGAGCTGACTTGAGCATTAAGATAACAAAACGTCAGATTGTTTGCTGGGAATTGTCTTTCATAGCTTTAAAGCTCATGGCATTTCATTCTGTTATTAGTTTAAGCTTCCATTTTGCTACATAGTTGTTAGGGTATCGTCTATTACGTGAGTTTGTGTTACATGATATGAGACTTCCAGTACATATATCATATCCGAAAACAATGCTCTCCCTTCGAAGATTTGGTCATGTTTGCAATCATCTATAATTTTCAAAGCCTAGACATGTATATGCAGAAATGAGACATCAATTCTGCATGAAAAGATTATAATATGTTACTTTAAGATAATTTTGATATTTGTTTTCCTTGTGGAAACTCGCACTTCCTCACCGCTTATCCCTTCAGAGCAATCCACATGAATGAATGGAAAAAGTGAGATAGGGAAATCAATGGCTAACCATGCTCAGGAATGGATAAACATTGAATGAGACACTATGCTGAGTTGAGATTTAAAAAAATTGTACACCAAAATAGAAGCAAAATTTTAGTCTCATCAGTGAAAAAGAAACATTAACCTATGTATTTTGACTCTTTGCTGCTGCTATATGGTATCATTGTTAATTTAAGTCTTCATTGCCATGTCTCATCATTAAATCGTAGGTAATTCAATGCATGGAATAAGTGAGGTAGGGAAATCAATGGCCAACAATGGTTAGGAATGGATAAACATTGAATGAGAGACCATAATGACGGCTGAGTTCAGATTTTAAAAAATGGCACACCAATTAGAAGCAAACTTTTACTCTCATGATCAGTGAAAAAGCTTCATGGATATTGTCCAAAACTCTGTATTTTGACTCTTTGCTGCTCTAAAAGTCCATTGTTTTTTTTTTCATAATTTAATTAAAAAATAAAATATTTATAATAATTAATAAATTTATCCATAATTTAACTTTTAAAAACAATTTTACTCTTATTTATATATACATTTGATTTTCTTTTTCCCATTATCTCCGACACAGCTTCATCCAAAGCTTCTTATCAATGTTCATATATAAATACATGGTGTTTGTTATAAATGCACTGGCTACTAAAACCATGGTAATTTAATGTTTCTAAATAAGATTATAAGTAAAAATATATATATATATAAATATATTGTATGGTTTAATAAACGGCATTTCATAATATAGGATTGTTTTAAATTCATAAAATTGTGGAAAAAAAAAATAGAGGATGAAATTACAAAACACTAAGATACCTATCAAGTTTTCTATCTTAATATATTTGATTACTTTTCACTAAAAAAATTTGATTATATAAATAGATATGAATTCTTATTGTTCTATCATTATTGGGACATTTTTATTGACATTAGTACATATGATTATTATTGATCATGGAGTTTTTTTTACTTTTTGTTTTCATTTTTTTCTTCTTATTAAATTTTGATTATATAAATAGATATGAATTCTTATTGTTCTATAATTATTGGGACATTTTTATTGACATTAGTACATATGATTACTATTTATCATGGAGTTTTTTTAATTTTTGTTTTCATTTTTTTCTTCTTATTATGAGGAATTGTTTTTATTTTTTTCTTGTTATGATGGGATATATATATAAAAATAAAAGTTATAATATTTAATTTGTTTTTTTTGCCGTAGTCTTTCCAGGCAACGTTTTGGCCCAGAACTCGACAAAGATTTTATCAGAATCATGTTTACAATTGTTGAACTTTAGTATTTTGAGTGCCCTAAGGGTTTTTCGTAGTGCTGAATCCATTGCCACTATCAAAAATGGATTCCAAACACTCCAACTACCTGATTTCTTGAATTTTAGTTGCCCGGATTCTGGCAAAAAACTGCCGTCCGGGCTATTTCGTTGCCTGGGTAGACAACTCCTTTTTTTTTTTTTTTTGGTTATATTTTTTTGTTGGGTGAGTTTCCCGAAATAACAAAAAAAATATGGATTTTTTTTAATGTCTTTCCTATTATTTTCTCTCATATAAAGGTGGGTGAGGGGATGGGAAAATAATAGAGAAAACATGAAAATACATTTTTTTATGTTTTCCTTATTATTTCCCCCATATGAGGGTGGGTGAGGGTTGGAGGAAATAATAGGGAACACATAAAAAAAAAAAAATTCCTGTTTTTTTACTATTCGCTCCACTTTCACACCCATAGGTGAAATACTGAAGAAAACATAAAAAACAACCTCCACACTCCACCCACCTCGACAACCATAAGTGATGATTAATAAAACTCATAGAAAAAAAAAAACTATGTACTAAATAAGTTATAATATTGAATTTGTTTATAATTTACAAGCATTGTACTACAAGCACTCTCAAGATAATGATGACCTCAAAAGTGGCAATGGGTCCGTCACAAACATGGTCATACAAGAACTAGTGTGCATTCTTAAAAATGTGCATGTGTTCCTAATCATATAACCTTGTTGCTCCCTGAACCATCACTCATGCTTTGCACCTTGGATTTTTTAATAACATGTGCACTTTTAAGAGCACGTGTGTGCTCTTGTATCTATAATATCTTAGACTAAGGGAGGGAGGGAGGCACAAGGTTGAGGTTGTTGTGGAGGGACTAAGGGAGGGAGGAGGAGAGGGATAGAGAAAGAGAGGGAGAGGAAGGAGGGTGGAGAGAGAGAGGGAGTGAGAGAGGGGTAGATGGACAGAGAGAGTGTGAATAAGTGTGAGGCAGAGTGGGAGGGAGAGAGAATGAGAGAGTATAGAGAGGTAAAGAGGGAAAGAGTGAGGAATATTTTGGAAGGGAAATAAAAGGAGATAGAGGAAGAGAAAGAGAGGAGGAGAAAGTGAGTGCATATGAGATTCTGAGAGAGAGAGAGAGAGAGAGAAGGGAATTAGTAGTGAGGGAGGGAGTGAAAGACAGTGAGGGAGAAGCATGAATGTTTAGAGAGAGGGGGGAAGAGGAGTGATGTTATAAAATTATATATTACAAAGTAATGGAACACATAAAATATGAGGAAACGCAAACACAAAAAACATATAAAACAAGAGACACAGATATACGTGGTTCACCCAATTTAGGGTGCGTCAACTTCGAACAACCAATCCTTCCTTTATATTATCCAGCAATACGAAGAGACATAACCTACAACAGATCCGCTGTATAATCCTCTATTCTCTCTTTCTCAGTCCCCCTTTTAGTTTGTCGCTCATAATACACATACAATACACAACTGCAATAAAATACCCTCATACAAAATGAGGGGTTTCCTTCTAGGAAAAAAAACCCTACTTTAAACATAACTTCTACCATCATATCATCTGCCTAATGAATGGTCCAGGTTGAATACGAAATTAAATATTTTACAAGGAAATTTTACATCTGTCTTTAGCTTCGGGGGCGCTTCCCCCTGAAACCCCTGCCAGCGGATTGTTGGCCCCCGGACCCACCAGTCGGGGGGGATCGCCCCCCCCCCCCGGATCCCTGCGGGGGGGGATAAGTCCCCACCAAACCCCATCATGTGGAGGGGTGTACAGTCTTCTTTGGGTATACATCCGGCTAAAACAAAGACCTCTGAATCAAGATCAAAATCAGGGTCCACACCCAACAATCTCCCACTTGGAGACTGATTGTAGCAACTCCACCATTGCTTCATTTGTTGGACAATGACTCCACTTTGGACGTGGTTGTTTCTCATCTTCATCATCATACTTGAAGACCAAGTGAAACTAAGCAAGATCTCAGTTTCTCCCTGGTTACAACTTTTGTAAACATATCTGCAAGATTCTGGCTAGTGTGTATCTTTTCCAACTTCAATTGTCCATCTTCCAACACTGATCGTATGAAATGGTACTTGAGCTGTATGTGTTTATTCCTTGAATGAAATGTTGAGTTCTTTGCAAGATGAATGGAACTCTGGTTGTCATTGTATAACCTTCCCATCTCCTGCTTCTTACCCAATTCATCCATAAACCTTTGTAACCAAATCATTTCTTTACTAGCCTCTATAGCAGCAACATACTCTGCTACTGTTGTTGAAAGTGCAACAACACTTTGCATTTTTGAAACCCAACTGACAGTTGTTCCACCTACAGTAAATACATACCCTGTAGTGCTCCTCCTGTTATCTCTATCACCTACCATATCTACATCAACATATCCCTGTAGAGAAATGTTTGAACCACCAAAGCATAATACTCGATTTGAGGTACCTCTCAAATATCTGAGAATCCATTTCACTGCCATCCAATGTTCTTTTCTTGAATTGTCCATGTACCTGCTTACAACTCCCACTGCATGTGCAATATCAGGCCTTATGCAGACCATTGCATATATTAAGCTTCCAACTGCTGATGCATATGGAACTTTAAACATATAATCCATTTCTTCTTGGGTTTTGGGGCACATCTCCTTACTAAGTTTAAAATGGCTAGCCAAAGGTGTACTAATTGGTTTTGCATTCTGCATATTAAATCTTTCCAGCACCTTTTGTATGTACTCATTCTGAGATAATGTTAATTTGTGATTTTTCCTGTCTCTAGTTATTCTCATACCAAGGATTTGTTTTTCACTTCCCAAGTCCTTCATTGCAAATGAATTTGCCAATTTTCTTTTGAGCACATTTATTTCCTGCATGTTAGACCGTGCAACAAGCATGTCATCTACATACAATAACAATATAATATAGCTGCCATCATTTTTATTTTTTCAGATAAACACAGTGATCAAAGTGACATCCAATATAACCTTGTTCAAACATAAACCTATCAAATTTTAGATACCACTGCCTTGGAGCCTATTTTAATCCATATAAGCTCTTCTTTAACCTGCACACTAATTTTTATTTCCCTTTGACCTCATATCCTTGTTGTTTTTGCATATAGATCTCTTCCTCCAAATCTCCATGGAGAAATGTTATCTTTACATCTAACTATTCAAGATGCAAATCTTCCGCTGCTACAAGACTTAAAATAGTTCTTATTGAAGTCATTTTAACAACAGGAGAAAATATTTCATCAAAGTCAATACCTTTCTTCTGTGCAAACCCCTTCACCACAAGTCTAGCTTTGTACCTTTGTTTTCCTCCATCTTCTTCCTTTAGCCTGTAAACCTATTTATTTTGTAATGTCATTTTACCTTCAGGCACCCTAACTAAGTCCCAAGTCTGTTTATGTATTAAGGATTCCATCTCTTCTTTCATGTATAGCTCCCATTTATTCCTGGTTTCTACCTGCATTGCTTCTTCATAACATTCGGGTTCACCAGAATCAGTCAACAATAAATAACATAATGAATGAGAGTATCATTCAGGGGTCTACTTATCCTGGTAGATATTTTGATACCACTTTCAGGTGCTTGAGGTGCCTGTTGCTATTGTGGTGGTTGTTGTTGTTGTGGTTGTCGATTATTATTATTTTCAGACACCTTTACTTTTTCTGTGATCTCATCAAAAACTATGTATTCTTTGTTTTATTTTTCCTGTTTCTTTTCCTGCAACTGATTCTTATACAAGACTTTTTCATTGAATATTACATCTCTGCTCCTAATGATTTTTTTATTTTCATAATCATATAAGCGATAACCAAAATCATTAACACCATATCTAATAAATGTACATTTCTTTGATTTTGCCTTAAGCTTTGTTCTATTTTCTTTATTAATATGGGCAAGCTTCTCACAACCAAAAGGCTTTAAAAATGAGTAGCTTACCTTTTTACTTGTCCATGCCTCCTCTGGAATACCACCATCCAAGGAACTTGAAGGCCCTCTGTTTATTAGATAAACAACAATATCTACAACATCTACCCAAAAATGTAAAGGTAACCCTCCATGCAATCTCATGCACCTTGCACACTCCATGATTTTTCTGTTCATCCTTTCTGACACACCATTTTCTTGTGATGTTCTTGGAACTATCTTCTCTGCAAATTCCATGCTATGAACAGTACCTATCAAACTCTTTGCTGCAATATTCACCTCCATTGTCTGATCTCACACACTTCAACTTATTTCCTATCTCAATCTCAACCAAAGCTTTCCATTTCTTGAAAGTATCAAATACACCAGATTTATTCTGAATACAATAAATTCAAGTTTTTCTAGATGCATCATCAATAAAAGCAACATAATAACGAGAGCCACCGAGAGATGATACCTGAGTAGGTCCCCATAAATCTGTATGCACAAACTCTAATTTCGTTCTTCTTTTCTTTCCCAACTCTAAGAAATCTTACTCTCTTATGTTTTCCATAAATACAATTCTCACATAAATCCAAATCAATATTCTTCAAACCTGGCAACAAATTTCTTGAGTGAAGAATCTCCATCCCCTTCTCAGTCATGTGTCTGAGCCTATGATGCCATAATGTTGCATCAACTCCTTTGGAAGTTAAAGAATTAACAGAGTTAGAAATACCATTGCATAAATACAATGTACCAACATTTTCTCCTTTTGCTATTACCAAGGCTCCTTTAGTGACCTTTCAGGTTTTATCTGTGAAAGTTGTCACACAACTTTCACCGCCTAACTACCCTGTTGAAATCAGATTTTTCTTCAGATCTGGAACATGCCTTACCTCCTTTAATAACCATTGGTTTCTATTCTATTGTTTTACAAGAACTTTACCCATTCCAACGATTTTACAAGGGTTATCATCACCCAGACGAACATGTCCAAAATCTCCTTGAACATAGTCATGGAAATATTTCTTATCAGGTGTGGCATGGAATGAGACCTCTTAATCTACCACCCAAGAATCAGTAACATTTTCCAAAGAAAGAATCAAAGCATCTTGTAACATATCACCTGTCACATTTGCTTCATGATTGTTTTCTTATTGTGTGTCTCGTCCTTTTCCCTTCCAAGATTTATAGTCTCTCTTGAGGTGTCCTTTATTTCCGCATTTTCAGTACACTATCCCCGATCTGGACTTGGATATGTCTTTCCTTGATTTATTGTGATATGTTGAGATCTTTCCTCTTTCCATTTTTCTTCCCCTAGTTTCTGTACTCAAAGCATTACCCGATGTCTCACCGGAGCTTTTCCGTCACATTTCCTCGCTAAGAATGGCATCGATAACATCATCAAACTTTAAAGTACTAGATCCAGAGACACAGTTACTAATGGCCATAACTAACCATTCGAACTTTCTGGCAATGAGCACTGAAATAACAGAGCCCTAACTTCATCATCAAATTTTACCGCTACATAACTTAATTGATTGGTAACCGTATTAAATTCATTTAAATGGATAGCAATAGATCCACCTTCTGACATCTTCATATTAAATAAACATTTCATAAGAAATGCCTTACTTGAGGCCGAGGGTTTTTCATATAGTTTTGACAATGTCTCCATTAAACCCTCTGTTATTGTTTCCTTCGAAATATTAAAGGCTACCGACGCCACCAGGCATAGCCGTATTGTTCCAAGTGCCTTTCTATCAAGAATATCACATTATTCATATGTCATACCCGACGGCTTCTTTGTTTTTTCGCTCAATGGTGGGTATAGAGCTTTCTGATACAGATAATATTCCATCTACATCTTCCAGAGCTGTAAGTTTTGGCTGTTAAATTTCTTGACCCTAAACCTGCCATTTTCTGCCATTGCTCCCACTCGAATTAGGAACCCTTCTTTCCTGCGAGTTTCTCATCCAAATATACCTTCAGCTCTGATACCAGTTGTTAGAAAATTATATGTTATAGAGCAATGGAGCACATAAAATATGCGGAAACACAAACACATAAAACATATAAAACAAGAGAGACACAAATATACGTGGTTCACCCAATTTGGGCTACGTCCACTCCGAACAGTCAGTCCTTCATTTATATTATCCAGCAAGATGACGAGACACAACCTACAACAGATTCGTTTTAATATCCTCTACTCTCTCTCTCTCTCAGTCCCCCTTTCAATAACTCGCTCATAATACACATACAATACATAGTCGCAATACAATACCCTCATACAAAATGAGGGGTTGCCTTTTAGGGAAAAAAATCGTACATTAAACATAACTTCTACCATCGGATTATCCACCTAATGAACGACCTAGATTGACTACGAAATTTCAATATTTTACAAGACAATTTTAGATCTATTTTAAGCTTCAGGGGCACTGGCCCCGAAACCCCTGCAGGGGGACCACTGGCCTTCGGACCCCCCAGCCGTAGGGGAATCAGCCCCATCCCCCGCATAGAGTGGTGTACAGTCTTCCTGGGGTATACTTCCGACTGAAACAAAGACCTCTAAATCAGGATGAAAATCAGGCTCCACACCCAACAAGGGAGAAGGTAGAGAGAGGTAGGGTGTGATCTGTAAACTGTCGTGGATATTCCACTGGACAATTCATCACAATCGATCTCATAATAATATATTAAAATTCTGAATTTCTACACTATTACAGTTTATTTAAACCTCTAGATTTGTAAATTTAACTGTAATTAGTGCATGCATGTGAATGGAAATTATGTAGAAAAGTAGAGAATGAAAAAATAAGCTCACACACACACACACATAAGACACAAGATATGCTTTGGGAAACCCTTCAGGAGAAAACCTAACTGAAAGGTGAGGTCGCTTCACTCTGTTTCTCTATCTGGAAAATATGGCTATAAGTACAAAGAAGTAATGTTTATGGCCCATTGGATTCAAGATGACGAGATCTATGTTTTGGCACTGGTTTCGAACACTTTCATTTTTTAGCACTTTACTGATCCCCTAGATCACCATCCAACTGGTTTGAGTCATGGGGGCATGCAGTGCATTGATATATGTTGGAATTGAGCAAGGGTATCATAGCAATATTTCAGATGATGATGATACATGGTGGGTTGGCACATATATGTTGCAATGATAACATACAATTGAGTTGGAGGGATCATCCTTCCACATCATGGGGAAGTATGGAGGATTGTGACGAGTGTGGTTGATGAGCATGGATTGAGAAGTCTCACCTATACACCAAGTCATGGACCTTGGTGGTGGTTCGTGCGATAGAGAGTGGAGAGTTGGGCAACATGGACACTTGATGTCGGAGTTGGTGACACTTTGCGACATTTTGATCTTGGCGATGGAGTTTGCTAAGATGATGTTGTTGAGGGCGAAAACCTTTTTATAGTGGGGGAGGATGTCAGGGCCTCAAGTTGGTGAGCGCCCATGATGAACATCGGTGGACGAGGGAGTTGAAAAACCAACGATGCGAGTACGAGCACACTCGAGTTGTGTAGTGAGCGTGTAGATGCAGTGGCGGGCGCGTTGTAGCGATGGGTGCCCGTGTTCGGTTAAAGGTGACTCATCGTTCGGTTAAAGGCGTGCGGCCATAGTACGAGCGTGGCCATGATGTGCGACGGTCGCTCGTGTTCAGTTAAAGGAAACTCGGGTAGGAGCGTTTAGTTAAAGGTGACAGGGTTGGGCGACTGGGAGTGCAGACGATAGGTGCGACTGGGCGTGCGGGCGAGCAAGGGCATCCACGAGAACAAATGGGCGAGGTCATGTGAGGGCGTCAGAGGGTGTCCAGCTGAATGAAGGGGTGAGGTCATGCGAGGGTGTCAGAGGGCATCCACCTAAATGAATGAGCGAAGTCATGTGAGGGAGTCTGTGGGTATTCAACCAAATGGGTCAGGTCGGCTGAATGAGTCAGGTCAGCGGGGTGCACACATGGGCAAACCGACCCATGGAGCATCTAAAGGGACGTGTCGTTTGGGAAAAATGAACCGATATAACTCATATATATTAGAGGCGTGTGTCATTCATTTGGACATCATCATTCGGCCATTGAGTCTTCTGAAATAAGGTAAATGGTGAAGTGTATGAGCCCGCAGGGCAGACGAACTAAAAGAAGGTGAAATCAGGTCGTGTGCATCAGAGGTCGTGTACAACAGAGTCCAGCTCGGGTTGTGCAAGTCGTGTCATTCGGTCATGCAGACCCATTTCATGTGTGTTCGAGTAGACAATCGGGTCATGAAGTCAAGTGAACGAGTGTTCGTGCAGATAATCAATTGTTTGAGCGAGGTCGTTCGGGCGAAGTCATGCAGGTCGTTCAAGCAAGGTCATTTGGGCGAAGTCATACAGGTTGTTCAGGCGAGGCTGTTCAAATGAAGTCATGCAGGTTGTTCAAGCGAGGTCGCTCGAGTGAAGTCGTGCAAGTCTCTCAGGTAAGGTCGTTCAGGTGAAGTCGTGCAGATCGTTCAGGTGAGGTCGTTTGGGTCGGTTGTGCAGAGTCATGTAAACAGGCAAGGCATGTCAGGGCACGCCAGGGCATCTAGGAAAGGTTGTGCAGAATTTGACACAGAGTGGCAGGGAGTCTGGGCAGGGCAGCTGTGTCTTTGTAAAACAATAATTTGGGGTTTCCGCTAGGCAAGGCCGTATAAGGTCGTTGTGAGCTAAACTAGTGCAGTTGTGCGACGGTGCATGGGCAGGTCGTGCACAACCTTGTAAAATATTTTTACTTGCACATATTTGCATAATTTTATAAGTATTTGGGAAAACTTGTTCGAAAGTTTCCCCTCCCTTCATAAATGTGTTTTAATGCTTATGATTGGATTGTACATGTTATGAAGTATAATTGATGAAGATAAATGAATGGTGATTTTCACTCATTATTACATAAAGTAAACACTTCATGAAAAATTGGCTAAGTGTTGGTGATAGACGTAGTCTCTGAACCGTAGTAGTAAGAAAACAAAAAGAGTGCAAATCAAGTCATCGCTAGTGTTGAGTTGTGACAGAGAGTGTCCCTTAGCCCAAAAATGTAATAAAATAAAATTAAAATATATATATATATATATATATATTTTATTGTGAAATGAGAGATGGATTTTGGGCATATGGTATTGATGCCCCATGGTATTGGTCCATGGTATAATATGATTAATAATATCCATGGTAAAGTGGGGTGCATATCCATGATTAAAAGTCTTATTAATTGTAAGTATTATTTTGATTGTGAAATGAGAGATGGTTTTTGGGCATGTGGTATTGATGAGTCATTGTATTCGCCCATGGTATGGTACGGTTAATAATATCCATGGTAAAGTGGTGGTGAATATCCATGGTTAAAATTCTTGTTATATTGTAAGTATTAAGTTTTTTTTGTGCTTATTAATGAAATTTAAAAATGATTACAAAATTATAATTATAATTTGTATGGTGAAAAGGATCTTAATTTATAACTACTATTTATATCTTATATATATTTTCTTTTAAATTTAATAAAAAAAGTTATAAAATTAAATTCAAATAAAATATTTATAAAATATTTTGACTGTGAAATAAAAGATGGTTTTTTGGCATGTTGTATTGATGAGACATGGTAATGACCCATGGTATTGTAACAAATTCTATTTACAAGTTAATAATATTTATGGCAAAGTGGACGTAAATATCCATGGTTAAACATATTGTTATATGGTAAGTTTATGTGCTTTTGAGTGTGAAATGAGAAGTAGTTTTTGGGCATGTTGTATTGATGAGCCATGGTATTGGGCCATGGTATTGTAACAAAGTCTATTTACAAGTTAATAATATCTAGGGGCAAATTGGACCTGAATATTCATGGTTAAACATATTGTTATATGGTAAGCTTATGTGCTTATTAATTAAATTTAAATATGGTTACATAATCATTATTCTATTTTATAAGGTAAAATGGATCTTAACTTATTGTTCATACTTATATATTTAATGTAATATGTATATTATTATTTTTTTTAATCTAAAAGTTATTCGTAATTTATTTAATAAAAACCATTTTTATTACTTTTCATTTTTTAAGGACATTACAACATCTCCCTTAGGCTCTATATTTTTATCAATTTATGTATTATAAATTGTACATATTAATATAAATTCAACATATTAAGTTTGACATGTAAAAATGTTTACAAACTTTCTTACATTACATCTACATATTACTCCCATACTAGAATATAGAGCTTCTCCCAACTACATATTACTCCCATACTGGAATAACTACATGTTACTCCCATAACTACGTATTACTCCCATGGTGAAATGTAGAGCGTCTCTCAATAATAACTATTCTCTTAATGTTATTAGTCTTCTTTATCTATACAAACAAAGCTCTAGTGAAAGGATTCCTTGTTTGCCTTTAGTATGGAGTTTTATTAGAAATGATTTTTATTAAAAAATCACTAATTTTTTTAAAACCTAAAGAAAATACTTGTTTCTAAATACAACTGGAAAATGAGAATAATGAGAATATTATAATCTAGTGGAAGTACTCAATATAAATAAGTTTAAACTTGAAACAAATTTATACCATTCAATCTATAAAAATTGCATTTGTTGTTACACCAAAATTAGTAAGTATTAATAAACTTTCAAACTCAACAATATCATTTTGAGTGGTGGCTAGTTCTATGTTACCACGTTACCACCAAGGTGGCAGTTAGGGCAATATATTAAAAAAAACATAAACATTTTTTTAGTTGAAATGAAAATGGCCCTTGCTTCAAAAAAATCAACAACAACTAGTAATAATCTCAAAAAACTTAACTTCCAGTATAACTCTAAACCACTTTAACCAACCCTTAAAATAAACTTAATCCAAGATTTAAATACCAACCATAATAAAATAAAACCAAAAAAACCTACAAATTTAAATAAATTAAAAAATAAAAATAAAAAATTCATTAACATTGATTGTTTTATACTTCTTTATACATTTACCACATAATAATATAGAGAAAAAAAAAACTAACATAACATTCTCAATAATTAATTTTATTATTTATACTTGTCTGCATAATACTTTTTTATGCGTTCAACAAAAAGAGAAAAAAATATGCTAAGCAAAACTTCTGGCAGAAGCGATGCTAAATTCGTGTTTCATTGTACATTTTACAAAAGAGCAAAGGGATGCTAAGCAAAAACTTCTAGCAGAAGCGATGACAAATTCATGTGTTTCTTTGGGTTTCCATGTAATCGAGCAGCTTACCATTCATGTGTTTTTGGGTTTCCATGTGATGGAGCAGGTTGAGCTTAAGTATACTCATTTCATGGTTTCTACAAGAAGGCGGACTTGCTCCCATAATAGAAATTTACAGTACAATAAAAAGCATAAAAGTCATTACCAACCATGCCTTTGAAAGCCATTGCCATTTGCAGTACAATAAAAAGCATAAAAGTCGTTACCAGCCCTGCCTTTGAAAGCCATTGCCAGCCATGCTTTTCAAAATACTGAGAATACTCTTTGCCCATTCAGTTCAAGAGACTTCTTCTTCGTCGTTGCCCGTGTGACTGTATTATAGTCTTGTCAGCAACTCAACGTCCCCGGCGTTGTTGATGAAGCCGTCCATTAAGCCCACATAAAACCTTAGCAGGCTCTCTTTACCTTTGTAAATGAATGCCTCAAACGCCAACAAATTTCTGCATCTGGTATAGCCTCCAATTTGACTGTGGATAAGTGTATCGTGAAGTTTCTGCCATCAAAACGAATTTAGTTGAGCAGCCCTTTGTGTGCGGCGAACTTCACTCCTCTTCTTTTGAGTGCTTCCCCTGTTGAAGGATGATGTGAATCCCTCTTTTGCTTACTCAATTAACATGATCTGTGGAATGGAAAGAGCTAAAAATATCTTCATACACAAACCCTAAATGATGTGAATGTAACCTCAATGCGGCCCCAGCTGATACTTGCAAACCCTAACTGTTAAATATGCACAGTAAAGGAGACAGGGTCTCCCAACCATACAATGCGACCCAGGTTAATACTTGCAAACCCTAACTGTTAAATATGCACAGTAAAGGAGACAGGGTCTCAAAGCATAAAATGCGGCCCCGGCTAATACTTGCAAACCCTAACTTTTAAATATGCACAGTAAAGGAGACAAGGTCTCCCAAGCATACAATGCGGCCTCGGCTAATACTTGCAAACCCTAACTGTTAAATATGCACAGTAAAGGAGACAGGGTCTCCCAAGCATACATTGAAATTGAGTTGAGGTCTCGATCTTTACTTGCCTTTCCTCAGGTTGAGGGATCGGATACTGACCTGTCAAGCATACAAATTGAGGGATCGGATCTTGAAGGAAAGGGTTTACCCTCTACCGTGCCCGTTCCTCTTCTGTGCTCTCCCACGCATTGGAACTCTAGATTTTCGATCATATTCTCTTTGGTTTTCCTGGTAGCATCCAGAAGGAACACAACCCCGCTGCAGGTCAGAAATATATTATTAAATTAAAAAACCTAATACCTGTGTTTGCCTTACTGATGATCAGTGACTGGAAAGCAGCTACACATCCAAACCTGATGCTTGACAGGGGGAAGCAGAGGCAGAGGCAGCATCTGCTGTCGTGAGTGATGGGATCTCGTCGGATCTTGATCAAGATCGGATCAAAACCCGTTCAATTGACGGATCGGGTATTGATGAGATAGAGGCAGGCACAGATCGAGGCATCACCTGAATTTTAATTTAACTCGGCACACTCTGTCTCCTTTTCGGTCAGGATTCGTATGTGTTAGCCGAGGGTGTATCAAGGTTGAATTCACATCTTTTAGGATTTGTGTATGAAAATATTGTCAGTCCTGTCCATTCCATAGATGGTGTTAAGCACAATGGAATAAGTAAGAAAAAGAGCTCTCCCAACAGTGGTAAAACACAAAGGAAGAGTGAACTTCGCTGCACACAAAGGACTGCTCAAGGAAAAAAAATTTGGTGTCAGAACCCACACGATTCACTTATCCACAGTCGAGTTGGACGAAAGAGCAGAACCTGTCGCCAGAAATCTATTGGAATCCAAACCATTACTTTACAAAGTGGAAGAAAAAAAACCCTAAGGTGCTATGTGGACTTGATGGACCGCTAGATCAAACTCGAGGACGTTGAGTCACAGAGAAATATGGATAAAGTTATTGTAGAAGAAAATGGGGCAGAACCAGCTAAACCAATATTTACCAGTGTATTGGCCCATAAATGCATCTGGAAAGTAACTGTCCACCGTTGGATTTAAAGCAAGTACACCATCCAACGGTGGGCATCTATTTCCCAGGTGCATTTATGGGCCAATAGACTGATAAATATTGGTTTCCCAGAACCAGGGCAAGAGTCACTACCTACCAATAAACACCATCATTGATGATGACATTGTAACATTATAAAAAATATATATAAAATCATGTGGGCTGCTATAACATTATAAAAAAGCAAATATAGAATCATGTGGGCTGCAATTTTGTAAAAGTATTTCTCAAAGCGAAGGCAAAGAATAACTTTTAGCAAGAGTCACTACCTACCAATAGACACCGTATTGATGATGACATTGTAACATTATAAAAAAGAAAATATAGAATCATGTGGGCTGCAATACACCGTCATTGATGACATTATAACATTATAAAAAAGTAAATATAGAATCATGTGGGCTGCAATTTTGTAAAAGTATTTCTCAAAGCGAAGGCAAAGAATAACTTTTACTTTGATAGCATCATACTTTTATCAAGTATGAAGAAACCATCAGTGATATATTTATTTTAATGTTGAATTTATTCAAAATTCATATAAATTTAGAAAAGCGAGAATATATTTGTTTATTATTTTTACGCCGGAGGCATTCTTTTTGTTGGCTTGGGCTGAGCAGACACTGTTCACCCTAGCCAATGAGAAGCATTTCTTATCGCTTTTCTAGCCACTAAAATGTAGACATGTGGCACCTCCTCCAACCAATGAACATGTTCCATTTGGCCCTCTTGGCAGCTGTTCATTTGAAAAATTACGCCTCCTCTGCCTGCAATCTCTATTTATTTCTGTCCTTTCTTTGTTTCTCATATTAACTTCAACCACCCAACCCTTTCTTTGTTTCTTGTATTAACTTCAACCACCCAACCATTTAATGCATAGAAGACCCGTGGGTCTCACGTCAAGCCAAATAGTTGGTCTACGCAATTAAGAAGAGAAAGGCGCCAAGCCAAATAGCTGGTCTACGCAATTAAGAAGAGAAGGGTGCTTATAAAGAGGATCCGGAAAATCTTAAATCATCAATGTGGTTAAATGTAGTAGTGCCGACTTCTAGCTTGCAGCGGACTTCCAAAATTAAGAAGAGAAGAGCGCTCATAAAGAGGATCCAGCAAATTTTAAATCATCAGTGTGGTTAAATGCAGTAGTGCCGACTTCCAGCTTCTAGCTTAAATGACTTGCAGACTGACTTCCAGCTTGAAGGACTTCCGATTTGAAGATAGTCGTAGCCGGTAAGCTTTCGTTACCTGCAATACATTACGAATCACTGCATCTTTTCATCCATTTTAAATACTGCAAAAATGAAGAAAAATTTCAAAGAAAAACGTATTGGAAGAGGTAGAACATTAAATACTGTAATTTTGCAACTTGTCATGCCATTCTTGAAGAAAAACACGGAAAATAACAGTGAAAACAACAGTCTGTCGGTCTGTGGAGTCATTTCAAAAAACAAAAACAAACACCTTTCATAGCATCTTCAATTGCAGAGGTTTTCCATAAAACACCCATATACAGAGTTTGGATCTGGATTGTTTTGCATTACTGTCCCAAAATATCTTTTAAGGAGTAGTTACATTGCTAAAACGCTAATTTCTGATTTTGCACTTTCTAAAAGCTCCATAATTATGAATGACTGTTTTACTGGTATTGTTTTCTACTTCACCGTTTTTGGCTTAATGCAACTTAGTTTGCAAAATCTCTTAGATTATAATCCAATGATTGGCTGAAGTTCTAAAATTATGATAGGTCAATCTCAGATGTTTTAACGAGTCATTGAAAGTCATTGGTTATCTTGTTAGATTTCTATTTCCTATATGAAGCCATCGACTGTGAGGATGGCCATATGGTGGGTATTTTTGATCAAGAGTTTGACCTATTCATTTTTGTAAAAACTAATATAACATATCACATAAAATATAAAAACAAAAACCACTTTAAAATTAGATACAAATAAATAAATGTATCTTGAAATCACTGGTTCAAATTCTGTAAGTGTTAGCCAAAAAAAAGATTAGGTTAGACATTTTACAGACTGATTATTTCTCTCATGAAATTACAGTCAGCAAAAAATAAGATTAGCTTATACAATTTATGAGAACTTACAATCAGCCAAAAATAAGATTAGCTTATAAAGTTTATAGACTGTATAATTCTCTCATGGACTTACAGTCATCATTTTCTTGATTTCTTCAAAGTCCACAAACCCATCTCCATCGGAATTGATTACCCTGATCATGTGCAAGCAATCTTCAAGGCTCCTTCGGTCGCCCATACTCACCATAACATTGAGCAACTCCTTTGCAGAGATATAACCATCATTATCGCTATCGAATATCTGAAAGGCATCGACTCACAGTTTGTTTAGGGTCCCAAAACCCCCTTCTCCCTTTGCATTGTGTCTCCACGCCAGGCAGCTAGAGCAGAAACCCTCTTCATTGATCTCCAACGGCTGCTCCATGGCCGCTGCGTACTGTTCCTCCACGGCGGGCAGCTGGAGCGGAATATCCAGCCTCCGAGACCCTATAAAATTGGTATGAATACCCCCATTCCTACCATTGACATCATTGTTTAACAGATGGACACCCTTGCGGACCTGGAATGGCTCTCAACCTTTGTGGAGGACTCCGGAATTGCCTTCCGGCTGCGGGCCTGCCAGCGAGTAGGTTCCGTCAACAAACGGAAACAAGACAGCTTCGAACAATAATAATGAAACCAAGCCACAAAGCTGCCAAGCAAGCTTTCTTCCGGCATGCAACAAATGGATTCCTATGAAGGCACGGAGCAAGAGGTCCCGCACCGGGGGCCGCGTTTGGTCTTTCAACAGCCCACTTCTTCCCCAAATCCCGGTGTCGAATCCCACAGCGTGGTTTTTACACAGTCTTCAGACTCTTCTTGTTCGGAGTCTTCCCAATTGCGACCAGCAAAGAAATACAAGAAAACCCACAGCAAGAAAGCCCAGGACGCCTCTCAACCACAAAGGTGCAGCCATTGCCTTGTACAGAAGACCCCTCAGTGGAGAGTCGGACCCTTGGGACCAAATACGCTCTGTAATGCTTTTGGTGTTAGGTTCAAATTTGGCAGACTCGTTCTTGAGTACCACCCAGCAATAAGCCCCGCCTTTTTTAGGGAGGTTCACTCCAATAGCCACAGAAAAATCCTCGAAATGAGACGCCAGAAAGAAGAAGAAGAACAGAGCCTCTGGGCACCGAGGCTGATAAGCGAGGGATTGAGTTGCAGGTGGCGAGATAGTGTGAAAGAGAGATTGATTCTCATCCAGCAGAACACGTATCTTCACATTTCTTCCAGCAACGCCACCTGTAAAATCCGTCTGCCCCGTCTTTTTATTGGCTGCGATTGTTTATCATGTACTTCTATCCTCATTTGACGTGGACTGTCATGAAGTTGACTTATCAATCAATCTACCACTTAATAAACTTCAGTCTGCAATACAACACTGATGACGTGTCCATAACATTTGAGTTTCTGGAAGTGAGGTGCACTCGTTACCGACCCTTTCCAAACCCTTCAACTCCTTCGGATCTTGCCTACCCTGTACAAATGCTACCTCATGAGAAAAGAATTATTGTATCGTTTTAATTATATATATATATATATATATATATATATATATATATATATATATATAATAATAAACATTTATGTTATTTTGACATGGTTTAAATAATTTTACAAAGTTTAATTTGTTATGAGAATATTATTATTATATGATTTTAATTTTATTATTATTATTATTGTAAATGAGAAAGAAAATTTTTTTTAGAAAAACTTAATAAATAGGAAATTAAATATATAACATTCAATATTTACAATATTTTGATATAATTTTAATTTGTTATATAAATGAAAAAAAAAAACAATTTTAACTTGGTATGTAAATGAGAATTTTTAAAAATGTAAAAATTAGAAAAACTTAGTAAATAATAGTTAGTTAATTTTATGTATATATTTAAAAAAATGAGTTAAAAATATTTTTAAAATATTAAAAGTGTATTTCTAATTTTTTCTTTTAAATATTTATCAATGTGTTTTGTTTAAATTTTGATAAAAGAAATTTGTGTTTTGTTTAAACTTTGATAAAAGAAATTAGTAAAATGGTGAATTTGAGTACAAAAAAATGTTTGAGAATATTTTGAAGGCTTTGAAATTGTTTAAGTATTTAAAAATACATTTTAAATAACCATAAAATTAATAATCTCATTAGAAATTATGTCATTTAAATCTTAAAAGAAAAATAGAAGAGTAAGATTTAACCATTATTAAAAAAATTAAAAAATAAATAAAAAAATATATATGATTTAAAATTCTTTATAATTGGTGAATTATTTCTCAGATTAACTCTCATTGGTAGAGAATTTCTCATTATCAATCATCTCAACTCACAGAAGTGGAAGTGTGTGCCCCTTCTCTTAGTTGAGGGGTTAAAGTTAATTCGGATGGGAGGCAATTTTTTATGGTCAACAGCATGAGCTGTGAGATAAGAGGAAGAATGCAGAAGATTTGATCGAACCTCAACCTAAAAGGGGATAAGTGTGATGCTCCCTCCTCTTAGTTCGGGTCAGTAAAAACTACGCATATGCATGTGTCTTTTATTTGCTATGGAATGATGTATCTTAAATGTTTGGAAAGATTTCAACATGCATTGTATAGATATTAATTAATAAAAGAATAACTAAGGCGTAATTTAATAAGATTGATAATTAAACTAAGAGATGAATTAATCAATATATTAAACAATAGTAATAGTTAAATTAAGAGATGGATTAATCAATATGCTAAATAAATGATTTCGAAGTATAACCTAAAACCATATACATAGTAAAGTTGTTACTATAACTTTTCGAAATTAAACCTGTTCAACCTTCAAGATTATCAATTTTGGTTTATTTCCTTGATCTCTTTTAAATTGCCAACTTATAACTTTGCCTTCCTTTATGTACACATCTTCTTCTTCAGTTTCTTTACCTTCATATGTCTATTCGCTTGCAGCACCTTATTTTAACAAGCCGCCCACATTGCCATGGAGACATCCTTAACTCAAAATGCTATTTCGTCGCTCCTCGCAGCAAGTTGATCATCTTACTTTCTCTCCCCTTCCTTTATAAGGTATTAAAGATGAATTCTTGTGTGTCTCTGAACGAAATTTAGGAGTTGTTCATAGTCTTCCAACTGATTGGCCGTAAAAATTTCATGTGTGCCAAGGAGGCATGGGTCTCGTAGAGATGAATGATGTATTTCAAGAGCCTGCCTGTGAAGGGGGCGAGGGTTCCAAGTAGTGATGTACGTATCAAAAGTTTTTTTAGCCGCGCGGACATTTGTGGGGCTGGTCCAGTCGAGAGTGTCCATAGCAGGTGCATTTGGAAGCCACAAGAAACCATGAATATGTGCGGAGCCGCGATTTTTCCATTCATACCTTATAAAGGAAGGGGAGAGAAAGTAAGATGATCAACTTGCTATGAAAATACTCCTTTGCGTTGAGCAACGGGTTATTCTCACAAGAAATTTGTGGGTCGCGACTGGTCTTGTTAACGGTTCACTCGGCACCGTCTGCACAATCGTATATGCACCACGCTGTAAACCACCCAAACTACCCTCATTTGTTGTTATTGAGTTTCTTCACTACAAGGGTCCACCATGGGATCCTTCAAATCCTAGTATTGTTCCAATCCCCCCCATAACAAGGGGTTCATGAACACAAGTGCCACTCCTCATGGCATGGGGCTTAACAATCCATAAATCCAAAGGCATGACATTAAATAAGGCAACAATCGACATCAGCAACATTGATCGCCAAGGCCTAACTTTCACAGCCATCTCAAGAGTTCGATCGTTGAATGATCTTTGCATCTCCCTTGCCTTCTCCTTCACATGCTATTCACGGATGAAGGAGAACCATTTTTTCATGCGCAGAAAACAAGAAGAGACGCACCTTGCCTCCAAATCTATTACTCAAACTCCTTGAAGACCTCCTCCTATTGGTACCTTCCCTTCACTTACATTCCACTTTTACATCTTCCATCTTCTTTCTCATCATAAGACCTTGTAATTTTCCTACTTGAATTACGTTTTCAATTTCCAATATAATTTCACTTCAAAATGGTTCCTACTATTTCTTTCATATTATGCTTTCTGTTATGAGTATTTACTTTTTACATGTTCACTTACATGCTCTTCCTTTCCTTGCAGAAAAATATGGATCATATATATATTTCGAAGCTCGACAAATTGCGCCAAGAAATCAGTGAACATGAGACTTCACTTCTCAATATACAAGAGCGCTTACTACTTCCGCCTACTCTACCACTATGTCGTTTGCGCCCGACATTGCAACTACTTCAAAGGATAAAAAACATGATGCATCTCCTCATTCATGTACATGAAAGGGATGCACACAGGCAACTCCGATCATACTATCTTGACCGCGTACCAACTCTGGACGTCAATTGGTGTTATCGTTGTCGGGCAACACCTTGTCTTTACGACTAGGAATACCCCCTACTTGGAAATGATCACCTTGCATGCACAATCAAGATACTATGCTGTCACTTTTTCCTTCTATTTGTTCCAAATGGGTTTTCTTCTATATTGAAAAATATCACTCTTACTCTCTTTTTTTGTAGAATGATGTAACACTAGCTACTACTACGGGTTTAGATGACCTATCTTCACTAAAGTCAATGATGTCTTGGGAAAGATCTTTACGATGCACATTGAACAAGACATTCATGGTCTACTAAATTCCATGCTATCTATTTATATCATATTGGTTATGCCTACATATTAAAATCTCACAATTTATTTTCTTTATATGCTCTCATCTGATTGGATTATAAATCGATTCACAAGCTAACCTATTGTTTAATTTCAATTAGATTTAATTATATAAAGTATTTTTGTTATAGAAATTTGAAATTTTTATTAAGACATAATGATTTAAGAGAAGAACCACAAATTTATAAAATTAAAGTCATGGAGATGAAATTACCTAACTTGATTCTTCCTTGAAGTTGAGCAAACAACATCAAACATAATATTAAAAAAAAATCTTACAATCAATCACTCTAAACTCAATGTATATCCTTCAAAATAGCACAAATAATCTTTTTTCATAGTTTAAAAGCTAACAATCCATGTAATCAATCAATGTCACATTTTACACCTCATAAGTTCACATTCATCATGTACCCTTACATGTAGCACAACATGATTCACGGCTCCTCCTTTCGATGTTCCCTTGCACCCCCGGTGCAATTGCTAGTTAAAGTATTTATATGGTATCGTTTAAATTATGGTATCTTCACTTTATAATAAATTTGGCATCCTTATTGTTTATAAAATCATTTATATTTTAAATACATATATTAAATATTTTTCTTTCTTCATAAATATTTGATTAGTATAGAATATATTATTATTTGTTTTTTTTAATTAAAAAAAAATTGTAAGTCTTTAAAAACATAATATAATATTCAACTATGTAGTGTTTACTCTTAGTATTTGGTAGATGTTTTCCCTCTATTTTAAAGTAGACCAAGGATTTTACCCACCTACTTATTACATTTATACTCAAAAAAACAAAATGAGACATTTTAGTTATATAGTGACAATCCAAAACATAACATGAGAGCACAACAACTACTATACATTTAGTCAATTAAGACTCCGAGGAAGAAGCATGTGTTTGGTCCTTTGCACTAGAACCGGGGAAGCAAGAGGATCATAATCACAAAGAAGGTGTCATTCCATATGAGCCAATCTTGCATCCAATCTATCTAGGAAGAAACATTGATTTTCTCATAGCTCTCTTAATGTCTTCCAAAGAGGCAAACACATTGTACCTTTCCATCTATTTGTCTTTTCAATTCATGTTGAGCAATGTCTTCATCTGTCAGTGCAATGCAATAGAATTGAGATATTGTTTCCTTTGTCCCTTGGTGTGGCCTTGGTCAGGAACCTAGTTGGAGACCTCTTCCAAGAACTTAGAATCATAAAAGGCTTGTCGCTCAACATCCACCATAGATTCCAGGTTTTGAATTTCATGACGTGTCTCAACAAATCTGTAGAAGGCCCCAAATGCTTCCTGTTCATGTAATTGTGCCTTGTTTTGGCCCTAAGGGCTCCTATCGCCACCTCCCCTCCTATTGCGCATATGTTGTCTAGGCGACATGACAAGCACGAGTGGAACGCTTTTGGAATGCTTACAAAAAAACACACAGATGAGGGAGGATAATTACACCAAGCTTTACCAAATTCTCTACTAGATAACAACCCATTGCCTTCATGATTAAGACACATGCCTGAGACAAGAACTGACCAACGACTACCAGACTCACAAAAAAGTTAATATAAACTAGAGTTATAGCCTTTGTTATAAATATTATATTTTCTTTTAAAATTTACATGTGTAAGCATAACATGTTTAGTGAATATATAGTAATATTATTATTATTATTATTATTATTATATTTGCTATAAGTATTGTGTTTTCTTTTTAAAATTATATATTTAAGTATAATTCAAATGACAATATTTTTATCATATAGAAATTATATATAAAATAAATAAATAACTAGACTAAGGATGGTGCCATTTGTTATTACACCAGCCTAGATCCATCTTAGCTTTGGATCTACCAAATAGCTTGAGGTGCAAACCTCTTTTGGAGTGAAAAAATATTTGATCCCTCTGGGTGCTTGGTAGATCTGGAGTTAAGATGGATAAACTAGCTTAGGTCCACCTTAATTCTAGATCTACCAAGCGCACCAAGGGATCAAATCTTTTTTCACTCCAAAATAGGTTTGCACCTCAAGATATTTGGTAGATCTGAAGTTAAGATGGATTTAGGCTGGTGTAATAACAAATGACACCATCAGGGATCAAATCTCTCGAGGTTAAAACCTCTTTTTTTATTGCAAAACTTGAGGAAATGTTTGCACCTTGAGAGACTTGATCCCTCTTAGAGCTTGATAGATCCAGAGTTAAGATGGATCTAGGTTGGTTTCAGTCATGTGCAACCAAGGAAAATCTATCGAAGATATGATTAATTTTATCAATAATATGTAAATATATCTAATATTAATATAATCATTTTAAATATATTAAATATGTCTCAGATTAACCTTGTCATTTTAATTTTAAATTTGGTTAGTTACCTCAGTTTGTTGAATGATAAATATTGTTGATAACTTTAATGATGAAAAATGATGAAATAAGAATTTTGAATGCAAAGTGACAATAATAGTGTTGAATGATAGAAAATGTGAATAATAAGAATGTAATCAATTACAAATAGTGTTCATTGTGATCAAACTCGAACCATTTTCTTCTACCATTCTTATGTCACCCTTGTTAGTTTTGTCATCTTTTCATATTGATTATATGAAAAGGACATTTGAAATCGTAAACCACTTAAATATTTAGCTCGAGATGTTGTAGTAAACATCATACCTTGTCTCTCTTGCTCTCCAATATTAATAGGTTGAATTACTATGATACAAAAATCAATGTACATTGTCAATAATTTTTTGTGCTTACACTGAAATCAATGCACATTGTTAATCCAATCACTTTAAAATTAATGTACCATCATACATCCAATTACATCAAATCAGAAATCAACATCTACACTGAAATCAATGCATCTAATGCAAGCAATCAAATAAGATTAGAAAAAACCTTCTACTCTAAAATCAATGCATTTAATGCAAGCAATCAAATAGGATTAGAAATCAACATTTACACTCAAATCAATGCATCTAGTGCAAGTAAGCAAATAGGATTAGAAACCAACACCTACACTGAAATCAATGCATTTAGTGTAAGAAATCAAATAGGATTAGGAATCACCATCTACACTGAAAGCAATGCATTTAGTGCAAGAAATCAAATGGGATTAGAAAGCATCTACATTGAAATCAATGCATCTAGTGTAAACAATCAAATAAGATTAGAAAACAACTTCTACACTAAAATCAATGCATCTAATGCAAACAATCAAATAGGATTAAAAATCAACATCTACACTTAAATAAATGCATCTAGTGCAAGTAAGCAAATAGGATTAGAAGCCAACATCTACACTCAAATCAATGCATTTAGTGCAAGCAATCGAATAGGATTAGAAATCACCATTTACACTAACATCAATCCATTTAGTGCAAGCAATCAAATATAATTAGAAATCAACATCCACATTGAAATCAATGCATCTAGTGCAAGCAATCAAATAAGATTAGAAATCACCATCTACATTAAAAATCAATGCATTTAGTGCAAGTAATCAAATAGGATTAGAAATCATCTGCATTGAAATCAATGCATCTAGTGCAAGCAATCAAATAGGATTAGAAATCACCATCTACACTGAAATCAATGCATCTAGTGTAAGAAGAACTTCTTCCCTCTCTCCCCCATCCATCTATATTTATATATCCCTCCATCTCTCCTTCTTTGTCTCTCTATCTCACCCCCCCAAACACACACGCTCTCTCACTCCATATCTATCAATCTCTCTATCCCTCCCTACCTCTCTCCATCTCTCTCTTCTTCCCTCTCTTCACCTTCCATCTATGTCTCTGTCTTCCCCTTCTCTCCCTCAACCCCACTTCTATCTCTCTTTCCTCTCGCTATCATCTCGCCCTCCCTCTTCACATTCCTTATCACTCCCTCTCTCTCTCTCCACCTTTCTCTCTCTATGTCTTTCTTCTTACCTCCCTCTCTCTCCCCCTCCAACGTCATCTCTCTTTCCTTTCCTCTCTCCACTCTCTCTCTCTCTCTCTCTCTCTCTCTACTTATTTGTCTATTTATCTCACCCCTAAACATACACACTCTCTCTCCATCTATCCCTTGCCACTCCCTCTCTCTCTCCACTTCTCAATCTCTATGTCATTTCTTTTTCCCTTCCTCTCCCCTCCTCCAACTCCATCTCTCTATCCCTCCCTATCTCATCCTCTCTCTCCTACCTCCCTCTCTCTTCCCCCGTCTCTCTCTCTCTCTCTGCCCTACAATCCTCTCAATATCTCCCTCCCTCTCTCCTTCTCTCTCTCCCCCATCCATATTTGTGTCTTCCTCTCCCTCTATTACCCTTATCTACCTCTCTCACTCCTCTCCTCCTCTCTCTCTTCATTCCTCCTCTCCCCTCTTCTTTAGTTTATCTCCATCTCTCCCTTGTCACCCCCTGTATCTCTCACCTCTTCACCTCTATCGCTTTATTGTTCTTCCCTCCCATATATATCTAGAGTTAATATATATCATGATAATCAATATATATAATAATATAACAAATTTAATATTGTATTAATCCAAATTTATTCAATTTAATAATATTAATATTATAATATTTTAATATTAATATTAGGGCTAATCATGTTTTTTTTGCATGGTATTAATAATAATTTGGCCCATAGACTTCATCTAAATAAAACCTCTTTCTTGAGTGTTCGTAAATATAAAGTGGATTATGGAGTAAATATGAAAATAGGTTTTATTTATTTGCATACCTCTAGTTTATTTATATTTTTATTTATTTACCATACCTCCTTTATTTACCATGGATTTTGACCCATAGCCTTGGTATATAATTAGATGTTGATTTATAATCCTATTTGATATATTTTTATTTATTTACCATACCTCTTTTATATTTATTTATCTACCATACCTCTTTTATAAATATGATATTTGTCCCATGGTATTTGGCTCAGAGGCTTCACCTAAATAAAACATAGTTTTTGAGTTTTCTTAAATATAAAGAGGCTTATGAAGTAAATATAAAAAAAGGTTTTATTTATTTACCATACCTCTAGTTTATTTATATTTTTATTTACTCCCAGTTAAGAGGGAGGGATAATTATTACAAATATATTGATTATAATTGAGTCCAAATTACAAATGTTTACTTACATTACATTTCTTACATTGCATCTACACATGTGCCCTGGGAAATAAATTTCACATCTCTTGTGACGTCCACTACAAAAAAAAAACTTAATATTTACCTATACCTTTAACCATTTTCGTTGTACCTGGCTTTGACTAACATACTAACCTATCATTAAATCAATCATTACTTATATGTTTGCACATAGATGGCATAGTTCTTATTCTATACCAATTTCAAAATGTATATTTGTCTAAGTCTATACACTTGACTTCGATTAGGTAACAGTACATATGACATTCAATTATTAATACATATATTACTTATCATTGTTAAACACACGCATGGTGGATGAGAAAGTAAACACACACATAAGGAAAGATAGGCGTGAGATATTTTACTATTAATCATAGATGTGTTTTTATAGTACATTAGGTGTGACCCTTGGATTCCACATTCCAAGGTTACTTGGACTCCTTTATGACGGTTCGGCTTCCACACCTACCCGTTGAGGATTAGGTGTCCAACATTCCCCCCTTAATCCGAAGGGTTATGTGTGAGTCCAAGAAGAGAGTTGTAATGCAAATCTGAAAAGTATGCATGGCGGCACTTAGGCTGAATCAACTCTCTGAAATGTTGGCATAAAGAGGTGGTTTAAGGATGACCACCAACACTGGAACACAACGCTTATTGAAGTTCCTGGAACTCTTCCAAATCTTGCAAGAAGCTGAGGGCTTATGCTAGAGGAAGTGTCCCTCATATTTGAAGAGGGAGACCTTCAACCTAGAAGAAGGGAGGTCTACAACCTGTGATGGTTTAAGGATGACCACCAACACTGGAATGCTTGATGCATTTCCTGGAACTCTTCCAAAGCTAGCAAGAAGCTGAAGTATTCTGCTAGAGGAAGTGCTCTGAATTCTTTGAAGAGGAAGAATATCAACCTCGCATGGATGGTTTAAGGTTGTCCACCAACCAAAGGAATGCTCATGGGCATCCATCTCTCTGGATACAACTCTGAATCTGGAATGACAAGTTATGGCTCAGGCTCACTTGAACTATTGTGTCTCTGGCTACAACTCTGAATCTGGAATGAGAGATTATGGCTCAGGCTCGCTTGAATTGCTATGTCTCTGGCTACAACTCTGAATCTGGAATGAGAGATTGTGGCTCAGGCTCACTTTATGTGGCTTCGAAGCTTGTAGATGACCACCATTTTCCCTTGTCAGGTACAAGGTGAGATGATGGCGAAAACTGAACTAAAATTTCGTTCAATATTCTAGAACAAGTTCTAACATGTGACTTAAACATTTTCTTGGCTGTTGATGCCCATTGCCAAGAAGCGATCCATCTAAGATGAATCTTTTTTCTTGCAAAAGGCTTGTTTCTGAAGCATCTGTGTGAAGAATGGGTGTGCCAACCACAGTGCTTGCATGGGTGAAGATCAAAACAATGATCTTCCATATGGCCAACGCGATCACAGTATTGGAATTTTAGAATATGTTGTTGCTGCTTTGGAAGAGGAGCAGGATCTAGAACAGCTAAAGGCGAACTATCATGAAGAAATCCGACACTCTGAAATTTGATGGGCTTGGAGTAGTCCGGAATATGAAAGGACAACTCCTTGTCATATCCAAGACTTGTTCGATGCTTGTTATGGACAAGCTCTTCCCAAGGTATGATGATGGGCTTGCGAAGTACAAACTGAGCTGCTGCATCTACATGTAAATCTGCTCTTGTATAAGGAATTGAATGTGAATTGACTGCAACATTACTGACTTGCTGCTTATGGGAGTCTGTTTCAATTTTTTGAATAGAAACAGGTTCAAAATGATGACTCCATTGCTGTAATTCTGCTTTCTGAAGCTGAGATTCAAGCTGCAAAAATTCAATCTTTTCTTGTGCATTATGTAGATAGCTCTGGATGTCAAAAAGAGTGTCTTTGCTGATGTTTTCTATCCCATCAACAGTGGAATGTATTAAAGTATTTAACAATTCTATTTCATCATCAATCCCAACCATCTCTTCTTCTTCTTCTCTTTTTTTTTTTTGGGGGTAGATGGTATAGGCTGATTCAAAAAAAAAGAAGGGAAAAACTATTTAGCCTATACCATCTACCTTGAATAAAAACTTCAACACATTAATCAAAGAATGTGCCAATATACACAGTCTTCAGAAATGATTTAATGCACCTTATACCATACACTGCTCTACAAAAAAAACGCAGTTAAAAAAAATTCAACTGACTGAAAACCCTCTCAAAACTCTGGTATAAACTGACACAAACTTTTAATCAATTCTTATGAAATGAACCATCTTATCAAAGTCTCCAAAGCAAACCCAACCATTCAACTCTCCAACTCCAATGTTTGATGGCACCCTTCAACGCTTCAACTCCAGCTTATAGAGATCAGAATCAATGCAAAGTTTAAACTTTGATTCTGTCAGCCAAATTTGATGTATACATATAAACTTCAACACAATATTTAATTAACTCACTGCAAAGTTAAACTATTCAATTGACACATTGATACCTTGCCACCCATAAGAATAGGACAGCCTGCCGGAAACCATAGCAGATTGTTAAAAGTTCGCGAACCTAATACATGAAAACAAAAATCTGGAAGAGGAGAACGATCCTATGGGGTTTGGTTCGTGGAGTCTTGCCACTATCCTTGAGAGTATCAGATATTGTCGTTGTCTCCTTCAAATTACTTTATCGATCCTCGGTTGGATGATTGTTCACTGTAGTTCTGTGCAAAGGAAATATCAGATGTCGATGGCCTTGGATTCTCCAATGAAAATAATTATTGCTCTCGATTTTTCCATGACGAGAGCAGAGTGAGGGCGTGGTGGGGACGAGAGTGCAGGGGACGGGAGGGAGTGAGAGTTCAAAGGCCGTTGGGGGGAGAGGCGGAGGGAGTGAGGTGAGAGGGGAGGGTAGCAGAAGGGACGGAGGGCAGGAAGGGACGGGAGAGCGAAGGGACAGGGGCACTGGAGTGGGAGGAGGGGAGGAGAGGAAGGAGCGGAGGGAGCCGCGGGGAGTAGGAGCAGATAACTTGTTAAAAAAAATTACAACTAAATTATAATTGTTCTTACCAAAAAAAGTCATGATTATAGTTACTTGTGATGTTATTATTATTTGTATTGTTAAAATATATAATAAGGACAGTTATAAAAACTTGGTTTTTAAATATATTCTAATTGATGGTGTCTCCAAAAGATTATTTGTGATATTTTCATGGTCATTTGTATAATTTTAATTATTTATGATATATTTTTAAAGCAATATGAGCATTTATATTTATATGATTGAAATACACACTAGTTGATAATAGTTCTTAAAAACCAATGTACAATAAATGATTAGGCTTACAAATAATTGATAATTATAGTTAAGTATGATATTATTATTTTTTGTATTGTTGAAATATATATTAATTAAATGAAAATATGAAAACTAATTGTATTTTTGATATTATGGTATTTTAAATATTTATATGTATTTGTGATATATTTTTTAAGTATTTATATTTTTAAAGTATATATTGGGTGATAAGTTGTTATTCTTCGTGGTTTTGATCTAATCTCTTTTTTCCCATTGAAAATCTGTTTTTTGGTACTTCGTTACTTATGGTTCTTAGAGAAGAAATGGTTATACTAATCAAACACCTCATTTTCTAAACTTCTTATGGTTCTTAGAGAAGAAATGGTTATAATCAAACACCTCATTTTCTAAACTTCTTGAATGATGATATTTCATCTTAGGACCAATGTTGGAGTAGAGAATACTTCAACCAAGTACCTCACCTTATGGCTCACTTTTGCCATAGTGCTTAGGAATACATAAACAAAAAAAACATTGTGCAAAATAATTGATACTTATCTAAAAGTGATATTAACATATGTAGTTGTAACCAAATTATGGAACTGAATAGCCCAATCGTGTAACACATTCTTTTGATAAATGTGATAATATATTTTTTAAATTGAAAGGGTTATTGAGTGTTTTAAGGTGTTTATATATTCTCATAGTAACCCATTAATGTTCATGTTTTTTTATTGTTGTCACATAAATTAATGTTCATTTCTTTTGAGTATTCCTTTGATAAATGTGATAATATATTTTTTAAACTGAAAGGGTTATTGAGTGCTTTAAGGTGTTTATATATTCTCATAGTAACCCATTAATGTTCATGAATTTTTATTGTTGTCACATAAATTAATGTTCATTTCTTTTGAGTAGTCATTGAGGATGTTCTTGTTTTTTTAATGCTATGATTTAAATTATTGTTCATTAATTTTCAATGATATGAAGTAAAGATTATAATTACACATTGAGGTTTATGTCGGATTATTTAAATGATATAATTAGCTTTTTTTGGTTGAAATTTTTGAAAAATGAAAACTTTATGATTACTTAAGAGGAAAAATGATGAAATTATTAATGTGTTTATCAAGAGATTTTGTAAGTTTTATCATTAAATATCTAAGTTATTCTTTGTGATTTTGATGTAATCTCTTTTTTCCCATTGAAAATCTGTGTTTTGGTACTTTGATACTTACAGTTCTTAGAGAAGAATCAAACACCTCATTTTCTAAACTTTTTGAATAATAATATTTCATTTTAGGACCATAGGACCAAAGCACTGACACTTATCTAAAAATGATATTAACATATGTAATTGTAACTAAATTATGTAACTCAATAGCCCAATCATGTTGTTCGCTCTTTGTAGTTGTTGTAGCTATCCTGCATTATTCATATGAGAGCATTTCCTTTATACAACATTTCCTATGTTACTGCTTTTCAGCGTTTCCTTTGCAACATATAATACAATTGATAATATAGAGAGAAAAAAACTAATATAACATTCTCAATTATTAATTTTATTATTTATACTTATCTGCATAATACTTTTTATGCCTTCAACAAAAAGAGAAAAAAAAGATGCTAAGCAAAAACTTCTGGCCGAAGCGATGATAAATTTTTCATTGTACATTTTACAAAGGAGCAAAGAGATGCTAAGCAAAAACTTCTGGCAGAAGCGAATTCATGTTTCTTGAGGTTTCCATGTAATGGAGCAGCTTACCATTCATGTGTTTTTGGGTTTCCATGTGATGGAGCAGGTTGGGCTTATAACCCAAGTATACTCATTTCATGGTTTCTACACGAAGGCTGACTTGCTCCCATAAGAGAAATTTGCAGTACAACAAAAAGCAGAAAAGTCATTACCAGCCATGCCTTTGAAAGCCATTGCCATTTGCAGTATAATAAAAAGCATAAAAGCCATTGCCAGCCATGCCTTTTAAAACACTGAGAATACTCTTTGCCCATACCGTTCCAGAGACTTCTTCTTTGTCGTTGCCCATGTGACTGGATTATAGTCTTCTCAGCTACTCAACGTCCCTGGCGTTGTTGATGAAGCCGTCCATTAAGCCCACGTAAAACCTTAGCGGGCTCTCTTTACCTTTGTAAACGAATGCCCCAAACGCCAACAAATTTCTGCATCGAGTATAGCCTCCAATTTGACTGTGGGTAAGTGTATCGTGCAGTTTCTGCCATCAAAACGAATTTAGTTGAGTAGCCCTTTGTGTGCGGCAAGCTTCACTCCTCTTCTTTTGAGTTCTTCCCCTGTTGAAGAGTGATGTGAATCCCTCTTTTGCTTACTCAATCTATTGTGCTTAACATGATCTGTGGAATAGAAAGAGCTGAAAATATCTTCATACACAAACCCTAAATGATGCAAATCTAACCTCAATGCGGCCCCGACTAATACTTGCAAGCCCTAACTGTTAAATATGCACAGTAAAGGAGACAGGGTTTCCCAAGCATACAATGCGGCTCCAGCTAATACTTGCAAACCCTAACTGTTAAATATGCAAAGTAAAGGAGACAGGGTCTCCCAAGCATACAATGCGGCCCTGGTTAATACTTGCAAACCCTAACTGTTAAATATGCACAGTAAAGGAGACAGGGTCTCCCAAGCATACATTGAAATTGAGTTGAGGTCTCGATCTGTACTTGCCTTAACATTGAAATTGAGTTGAGGTCTCGATATTTACCTGCCTTTCCTCATATTGAGGGATCGGATACTGACCTGTCAAGCATACAAATTGAGGGATCGGATCTTGAAGGAAAGGGTTTACCCCCCTACCGTGCTCGTTCCTCTTCTGTGCTCTCCCACGCATTGGAACTCTAGATTTTCGATCATATTCTCTTTGGTTTTCCTGGTAGCATCCAGAAGGAACACAACCCTGCTGCAGGTCAGAAATATATTATTAAGTTAAAAAACCTAATACCTGTGTTTGCCTTATTGATGATCAGTGATTGGAAAGCAGCTACATATCCAAACCTGATGCTTGACAGGGGGAAGCAGAGGCAGAGGCAGAGGCAGCATCTGTTGTTGTGAGTGGTGGGATCTCGTCGGACCTTGATTAAGATCGGATCAAAACCCGTTCAATTGACGGATCCGGTGTTGATGAGACAGAGGCAGGTGCAGATCGAGGCCTCAACTGAATTTTAAGGCAAAATCGGCACACTCTGTCTCCTTTTCTGTCCACATACAACAGTCAGGATTCATATGTGTTATCTGAGGTTGTATGAGGTTGAATTCACATATTTTAGAATTTGTGTATGAAAATATTTTCAGTGTTGTCCATTCCACATATCGTGTTAAGCGCAATGAATAAGTAAGAAAAAGAGGGGCATGACTGCTCAACGAAAACTTTTTTGATGTCAGAACCTACACGATTCACTTATCCACAGTCGACTTGGACGACAGAGCAGAGCAGAAGCTGTCACGAGAAATCTGTCGGCATCCAAACCATTCATTTACAAAGTGGAAGATCCGCTGGATCAAAGTCGAGGACGTTGAGTCACAGAGAAATATGGATAAAGTCCTTGCTGAAGAAAATGGGGAGAACCAGGGCAAGAGTACTATCTACCAATACCAATAGACACCGTCATTGATTATAACATTATAAAAAAACAAATATTCATAGAAGAAGAGTTTGTCTAAAAGCTGGAAGCATTTATTGGAAAACTTCACATAACAGGAAAAGGGCAGATTACATGAGTATGATAGAAAAGCAATCTGTTTCATACCCTATTTATAACCTGATAGACGTTAAAATTACTTTCTTTCTTTCTAGACTGCGATAAACCATCATTGATAACATTATAAAAAAGCAAATATAAAATCAAGTGGGCTGCAATTTTGTAAAAGTATTTCTCAAAGCGAAGGCTAGAAATAACTTTTACCTTGATAGCAACATACTTTTATAAGTATGAAGAAATCATCAGTGATATATTTATTTAAATTTTGAATTTATCCTTTTTTTAAATTGTATTTTTTTTTATAATTTAAAATGTTTTATTATTTTAAAATAGTATTTTATTTTTTTATATATAATTTAAAATTGTTTATTATTTTATTCAAAATTCATATAAATTTAGAAAAGTGAGAATATATTTGTTTATTATTTTTAAAGCATTTATATGGTATAGTATTTTCAATTCTTTACTTTATAATAATTTTGGTATCTTCACTTTTTATAAAATCATTTATATTTTGAATATAAATATTATATGTTTTTCTTTTTTCATATATATTTGATTAGTATAGAATATATTATTATTTGTTTTTTTTTTTAATTACAAAAAAAAAATTAAGTTTTTAAAAATATAAGATAATATCTTTTGATGTAGTGCTTACTCTTAGTACTTTTTAGGTGTTTTCCCTCTATCCCAAAGGAGACCAAGAATTTTACCCACCTACTCATTACATTTACACTCAAAAAACAAAACCAAACATTCTAGTTATTTCGTGACAGACCGTCCAAAACATAGCATGACAACATAACAACTACCATACATTTATTCAATTAAGATTCCGAGGAAGAAACATGTGTTTGGTCATTTGCACTAGAACCAGGGGAGCAATAGGATCATAATCACAATGAAGGTGTCATTCCATATGAGCCAATCTTGCATCAAATCTACTAGGACGAAACATTGATTTCTCATAGCTCTCTTAATGTCTTCCAAAGAGGCAAACACATTGTATCTTTCCATCTATTTGTATTTTAAATTCATGTTGAGCGATGTCTTCATATGTCAGTGCAATGCAATAGAATTGAGATATTGTTTCTTTTGTCCCTTCGTGTGGCTTGGGTTAGGAACCTAGTTGGAGACCTCTTCCAAGATCTCAAAATCATAAAAGGCTTGTCGCTCAAAATCCACCATGGATTCCATGTTTCGAATTTCATGATGTGTCTCAACGACTCTGTAGAAGGCCCCAACCGCTTCTTGTGCATGTAATTGTGCCTTGTTCTGGCCCTAAGGGTTCCAATCGCCACCTCCCCTCCTATTGCGCATATGTTGTCTAGGCAACATGACAAGCACAAGTGGAACGCTTTTGGAATTCTTACAAAAAAAACACACAGACGAGGGAGAATAATTACACCAAGCTTTACCGAACTCTCTACTAGATAACAACCCATTGCCTTCATGATTAAGACACCTGCCTGAGACAAGAACCGACCAATGACTACCAGAATTGCAACAAAGTTAATACAAACTAGAGTTATAGCCTTTGTTATAAATATTATATTTTCTTTTAAAGTTTACATGTGTAACTATAACATGTTTAGTGAATATATAGTAATAATATTATCATTATAATATTTGTTATAAGTATTGTATTTTCTTTTTAAAATTATATATTGGAGTATAATTCAAATGACAATATTTTTATCATATAGAAATTATATATAAAATAAGTAAATAAGTAAACTAAGGATGGTGTCATTTGTTATTACACTAGCCTAGATCCATCTTAACTTCGGATCTACCAAATATCTTGAGGTGTAAACTTCTTTTGGAGTGAAAAAAGATTTGATCCCTCTGGGCGCTTGGTAGATCTGGAGTTAAGATGGATAAACTAGCCTAGATCCATTTAACTCTATATCTACCAAGTGCCCAGAGGGATCAAATATTTTTTCACTCCAAAATAGGTTTGCACCTCAAGATATTTGGTAGATCCGAAGTTAAGATGGATCTAGGCTGGTGTAATAAAAAAAGACACCATCAGGGATCAAATCTCTCGAGGTTCAAACCTCTTTTTTTAGTGCAAAACTTGAGGAAATGTTTGCACCTTGAGAGACTTGATCCCTCTCAGAGCTTGATAGATCCAGAATTAAGATGGATCTAGGTTGCTTTCAGTCGTGTACAACCAAGAAAAATCTATCAAAGACATGATTAATTTTATCAATAATATGTAAATATATTTAATATTAATATAATCATTTTAAATATATTAAATATGTCTCAGATTAACCTTGTCATTTTAATTTTAAATTTGGTTAGTTACCTCAGTTTGTTGAGATGATAAATATTGTTGATAACTTTAATGATGAAATAAGAATTTTGAATGCAAAGTGACAATAATAGTGTTGAATGATAGAAAATGTGAATAATAAGAATGTAATCAATTACAAAAAGTGTTCATTGTGATCAATCTCAAACCATTTTCTTCTACTATTCTTATTGTCACCCTTGTTAGTTTGGTCATATTTTCATATTGTTTATATGAAAAGGGCAGTTGAAATCGTAAACCATTTAAATATTTAGCTCGATATGTTGTAGTAAACATCATACCTTGTCTCTCTTGCTCTCCAATATTAATAGGTTGAATTAATATGACACAAAAATCAATGTACATTGTCAATAATGTTTTGTGCTTACACTGAAATCAATGCACATTGTTAATCCAATCAATTTAAAATTAATGTACCATCATACATCCAATTACATCAAATTAGAAATCAACATATACATTGAAATCAATGCATCTAATGCAAGCAATAAAATAAGATTAGAAAAAACCTTCTACACTAAAATCAATACATCTAATGCAAGCAAACAAATAGGATTACAAATCAACATCTACACTCAAATCAATGCATCTAGTGAAAGTAAGAAAATAGGATTGGAAACCAACATCTACACTGAAATCAATGCATTTAGTGTAAGAAATCAAATAGGATTAGAAATCACCATCTACACTGAAAGTAATGGATTTAGTGCAAGAAAACAAATGGGATTAGAAATCATCTACATTGAAATCAATGCATCTAGTGTAAACAATCAAATAAGATTAGAAAACAACTTCTACACTGAAATCAATGCATCTAATGCAAGCAATCAAATAGGATTAGAAATCAACATCTACACTCAAATCAATGCATCTAGTGCAAGTAAGCAAATAGGATTAGAAGCCAAAATCTACACTAAAATCAATGCATTTAGTGAAAGCAATCGAATAGGATTATAAATCACCGTCTACACTGAAATCAATGCATTTAGTGCAAGCAATCAAATATTTATAGAAATCAACATCTACATTGAAATCAATGCATCTAGTGCAATCAATCAAATAAGATTAGAAATCACCATCTACACTGAAATCAATGCATTTAGTGCAAGCAATCAAATAGGATTAGAAATCATCTACATTGAAATCAATGCATCTAGTGCAAGCAACCAAATATCATTAGAAATCAACATCTACATTGAAATCAATGCATTTAGTGCAAGCAATCAAATAGGATTAGAAATCACCATCTACACTGAAATCAATGCATCTCGTGAAAAATAACTTCTTCCCTATCTCTTACATCCATCTATATCTATATCTCCCTCCATCTCTCCTTCTTTGTCTCTCTATCTCACCGCCCAAACACACACGTTCTCTCACTTCATATCTAACAATCTCTCTATCCCTCCCTCCCTCTCTCCGTCTCTCTCTTCTTCCCTCTCTTCACCTTCCATCTATATCTCTATCTTCCCCTTCTCTCCCTCTCCCCCACTTCTATCTCTCTTTCCTCCTGCTGTCATCTCTCCCTCCCTCTTCATATTCCTTATCACTCCCTCTCTTTCTCCACCTTTCTCTCTATATGTCTTTCTTCTTACCTCCCTCTCTCTCCCCCTTCAACGCCATCTCTCTTTCCCTCCCTCTCTCCACTCTCTCACATCCTCTCTCTTCCTTTCTCTCCCACCTCTCTCTCTCTCTCTCTCTCTCTCAAATTATTTGTCTATCTATCTACCCCTAAACATACACACACTCTCTCTATTTATCCCTTGCCACTCCCTCTCTCTCTCCATTTCTCACTCTCTATGTCTTTATTTTTCCCTTCCTCTCCCCTCCTCTAACTCCATCTCTCTATCCCTCTCTATCTCATCCTCTCTCTCCTTTTCTCTCCTACCTCCCTCTCTCTTCCCCCATCTCCCTCTCTCTCTCTCTCTCTCTCTCTCTCTCTGCCCTACAATCCTCTCAATATCTCCCTCCGTCTCTCCTTCTCTCTCTCCTCCCTCCATCTTTGTGTCTCCCTCTCCCTCTATTACCCTTCTCTACCTCTCTCACTCCTCTCTCTCTTCATTCCTCCTCTCCCCTCTTCTTTAGTTTATCTTCATCTCTCCCTTGTCACCCCCCTATCTCTTCACCTCTATCACTCTATTGTTCTTCCCTCCCATATATATCTAGAGTTAATATATATCATGATAATCAATATATATAATAATATAACAAATTTAATATTGTATTAATCCAAAGTTATTCAATTTAATAATATTAATATTATAATATATTAATATGAATATTAGATTTAATAATAACAATAATAATATTAATCTTTTAATATTAATATTAGGGCTAATCATGTTTTGTTTGCATGGTATTAATAATAATTTGGCCCATAGACTTCATCTAAATAAAACCTCTTTTTTGAGTGTTCGTAAATATAAAGCGGATTATGGAGTAAATAGGAAAAGAGGTTTTATTCATTTACATACCTCTAGTTTATTTATATTTTTATTTATTTACCATACCTCTTTTATTTAACATGGAATTTGACCCATTGGCTTGGTATATAATTAGATGTTGATATCTAATCCTATTTGATATATTTTAATTTATTTACCATACCTCCTTATACCTCTTTTATATTTATTTATCTACCATACCTCTTTTATAAATATGATATTCGTCCCATGGTATTTAGCCCATGGTATTAATAATAATTAGTTCCATGGTACTTGGCTCATAGGCTTCACCTAAATAAAACCTCATTTTTGAGTTTCTTAAATATAAAGAGGTTCATGGAGTAAATATAAAAAGAGGTTTTATTTATTTACCATACCTCTAGTTTATTTATATTTTTATTTATTCCTAGTTAAGAGACAGGGATAATTATTACAAATATATTGATTATAATTGATTCCAAATTACAAATGTTTACTTAAATTACATTTCTTACATTGCATCTACACATGTGCTCTGTCAAGGAAATAAATTTCACATCTCTTGTGACATCCACTACAAAAAAAAGCTTAATATTTACCTATACCTTTAACCATTTTACCTCTACCTGGCTTTGATTAACATACTAACCTATCATTAAATGAATCATTACTTATCTATTTGCACATAGATGACATAATTCTTATTCTATACCAATTTCAAAATGTATATCTATTTAAGTCTATAGACTTGACTTCGACTAGGTAACAGTACATATGACATTCAATTATTAATACATATATTACTTATCATGCTACGAGCATTGATATATGTGATACTTATCCATGCCCGTCAATTGCAAATGATAATTCTTTAATTACATATTACTTCGGTCGTCTCGAGCCATGTGATTCTCAATATGCAGTTTAATTATTATGTACGCTTGGGATTTTTCTATTGATTTCACCGTGGCCAATGTCTCGTGGTTATCTAACACATGGGATTCTAATCACTATCAGATTTGGGTTGATCAACGGCAGGAGCAAGGCCAGTTTAGGGTTAGGGTAGTTGACCTCCCTCAACCCTAACCGTCTCACTCATTTGCTCGAGCTCTGGCTGCCTCCGGCTCTGCCGCTCTGCAACCTCCGTTCCATTGCTCTTTTTCCATGTGCGGGTCCGTGTTCCTGTCCACAGCCTCATGGATTAATCTCCTGCATTAACAACATGGTTCCTAACAAGTAGGGTTTTTGTTTTAAATCTTAATACCGCCTCAGCTCTGATAACTGCTATGTCGTTTTCTTTTATTTCTGCTTATGAGAAGTAATGGAGGGTTTCGGACTAAACCCCCGACAATATTCCTAATTGGGTACTTAATCCCTCTGCTCTTTTCATTAGGTAGGGTTATGGTATGAATGAAAGGCTTTCGCTACCCTTGGGGGTTCAGGCCGCCATTACTGTCATGACTATTCAGGTAACCCTTGCATTCATATGATATAGTTTGTTCTCTTATTCATTTAATTGTTTGCCACGACTTAGTTCTGGGTTCAATTGGTAACCCCGTTTTCCTTGCCTTGTTCTACTATGCAAGTCTCGACCCTTTCGCAGGCTCGGTTTCTCTTCTTCTCAGGTAACCCTCATTCCCACTTAAAAAGTTAAAGTTGATTATTCGGATGACACTGTTTATTCCAAGGTTGCATTTTAATGTTTTTCTGTTGTAACACAAGTACTATAATTCTCTCCCTGCTCATAACTTATGTAAGGCTATGCCAACTCTGGCCTAACAATCTCACCTACGTTTTTCCATAATACAAGTATTATGGTCGTTGAATCATTTCTCCTGTTTTGATGAGGGTTTGAAGGTTTCTTCAGGGTTTAATAACCCATCTTCGCGGTTCTTGAGGAATTATCTTATTAGTTTCTTAATATCATCGTTTTTCCATGCACTTCGTTAAGAAGGAAAAACCTCTGTCGTGTGTTATGCATAGTTTTCTTAGTTCAGTACTGTACATTTACACCCGAACCAATTGGTATTTCCCTCGGGTATCATTTTGGGCTTTTTATTTAAGTTTTATGTTATTTGTCACGAGGTTTATGCCGCACTGTTATGTAATATAATCTTTCCTTCACTATACTTGTAAAGTTCTTTCTCCTACTATTCGGCATTTACTTTGTTATGTTTATGGAAGCTCTGTAGGCACATTTTGCTCATTGTTCACTTTGACAGTTAATCTTGTTCTTACACAGTTATTGCTATTGTCTGGAATATATATGTACATGTAAATTTTCTTGGTTTATTGAATACAATTGCTTCGGTCCTAACTAATAATAAAAATAAGATTCTGTAATTTTATGTATCTAGGTGCTTGTACTATTTAACTATTTCCTTATAATGTTTTATCTCTTATGAGGATAGTGTCTCTGTTGAATATGTTTTCTTGTCTAAAATTCTTTATTCGAGAGTTAAATATCATCTATTTACCCTCTTCTTTAAGTAGTTTACAGTTCTGCTATTTAGACTTGGTGACTGGACCATCATAAATCTAGGTTGTTTACTATTACCCTAGTCCATGTATAGCATGAGGATAAATATGATGAGACGACATGTTCTGGCCGGAGTAATTACTCTGGACTAAATTAATAGCCTCTTCATTAATCTCTCGTAAATACTATAGGTATGATTGGATTTATTTTGTTTATATTTATTTCTTGAACGATACACATTTATGCAAAAGTATATCTATTTTAGTTTGCAATAATGGAAGCTAAGAATAATTGTTCATAACATATTACTTCTCTTTTCGTACTTTTATACATATACACAATCACCGTGTATTATCTCTCCTGCATACTCATATATATTAACATTATAAACAGGAAGGGAAATAAAAGAAAATAAAGAACTATTTCTGGCAAGATATTTCAGTTTCTGTCATTTACAGATATATCTATTTATATGACCATAAATTACTTACAACTTTCATAAACTATTAAATTTCATGTAGGTCTAGATACTTATCTTAAAAGCTTCTGATGATGACCTCCCAACCTTGAGAGAGGCTATTACGTCCTCGTCTCCCCCCGTGCTCCGCACCAGAGTAGGGTTTAATTAACAGTATTCTGGTTGAGACCTCAAGACCTCCAGTCTAGTCTACTTTTCCTTCCATAATTCAGGGTTTCCGATTTTCCACTAGTTCTAACCAGCTTTGGATTAACTCTTTCCCTTTCACCTTCTGACTATTTCCTTAGTCACAAAACCCCTTCTCCTCACTGGGATTTTCCTTTTATCCTTAAAGGAAAAGGTAAATTTTTTAACTTCTTTCCCCAACTACTCTAGAATATTGGAATACTTTCATCGCCATTCTTTATGGAAAAAAATTCCATAATTAATTTCTTTTATTCAAAACATAAATAACGATGTTCATTTCATTTAATCTCATTAAAAAAATAAATGTATTATCTTATGTTAAACAAAATTAACAAAAAAAGTTTGGAAATTAATCCAACTATCACATCTTCCACCTCTAGAAGTAAACATTGTCTTGGGTCTTCTATTCCAAATCATCAAATAGTTCTGGGTATGCCTCACGCACAAATCCTTCGTCTTCCCAAGTAGCCTCCTTCAGGCCAAAGGGCTTCCACTGCACTTTAACTTGGGTTATGGCTCGCCTCCAAAGTGCGATTTATCTCTGATTAAGAATACGTTGAGGTTCTACCATAAATTCGTCGTCCGGTTTGACCTACATTCAGCAAGGACTTAAATTAATAATCATAAGTTTCGTTCCTTTTATAGATTTGGTATTAAATATTATCCTACCTGAATGTTTTTCCAATGTATTACATGCCTCGGATCATGCACATATCAATTCAGTATTGATACATGAAACACATTGTGCACCCATATATGACTGGGTTATGCTAATCGATAGGCCACAGGTCCTACTCTTTCCAAGATTTGGAAAGGTCCACAGAACCTGGAGTCAACTTGGCACATGAAGTCCATATTAGAGTGTTTTTCTTGGGTTTGATTCTCACATAGACATGATCTCCCACTTCAAATTCCCGATAGGTTCTCTTTTTGTCTGCATAAACCTTCTGTCGATCTTGTGCAACTTTTATATTATGTCTAATATTTCTTACCTCCAACTCCATCTCAGCCAACATCTCCGGGCCAAGCATTAATTTGGTTTCTGGACTACTCCAGTTAATGGGAGTTCGACACTGTCTCCCGTATAAGGCTTCGAATGGACTCATTTTAAGGGACTCCTAATAACCATTATTGTACGTAAATTCCACCCGATGTAAATAATCTTCCCATTTTGTAGGTTGTTACATTACATACATGTGTAGCATGTCTTCCAGGATTTGATTTACTCACTCAGTTTGTCCATCCACCTATGGATGATAAGCAATACCGAAATTAACTTGTGTTTCCAATCCAGTAAACAATGCCTTCCAAAAGGCTGAAGTGAAATTTACATCCCAATCCGAGATGACTGTTTTTGGGATGCCATGCAACCTAAAAATTTCTCTCATGAAAATATCTGAAATCTGCACCGTTTTGTAAGTGGACTGCAAAGGTATGAAGTGAGTTGCCTTGCTCAGTCTATCTACCGCCACCATTATGGAATCATTATGCCTTTTTGATCTTGGTAGACTAGTAATAAAATCTAATGATATAACCTCCCATTTCCATTCAGGTACGGGTACGGGCTGCAAAAATCCTGTTGGATGTTGATGCTCCACCTTAACCTATTAGCATTCCAGACACTTGTTTAAATATTTAGCAATATTCTTCCGCATATCGGGCCAAAAATAAACCTTCATGATTGTTGTCAGTATTTTCTGGTATCCCAGGTGTCCAGAATAATTACTGTGGTGGTATTCATCCAAGATCAACTCTCTTAAACTTATATGATTCGTAATGTATAACCTTCCTTTAAAGGTTAAGAGCTTATCCTTGCTAATTCCATAATCTGATGATTTTTCCTGCTTTTCTACTTCCTTTGCTTGCTACCATAGGAATTGGTATTCGGGATCTTTCTCAGCTTATTCTATTATTTGATCCTGAAATTTAAATTCTAGTTGATTAAAATAGAGTTCATACACACAATGCAATTTTCTGCTCAAGGCTCAGCTACACGATTTTCCTTGCCTTTAACATGCTAAATGTCAAAATAAAATTCACTTAGAAATGAATTCCACCTTGACTGGCGAGCGTTTAAATCAGATTGTTTGAAACAGCTGGTTAAACAGTTGTGATCGGTCTTTAGCACAAATATCTTTCCCAATAAGTAGTGTATCCACACTCTGAGTGCATGCACTACTGTTGTCAGTTCTAAATCATAAGCAGAATATCGTTGTTCATGCTCCTTTAATTTTCTTGGCTCATAGGCAACAACCCTCCCCTCTTGAGATAATATTGCTCCTACTCCTTCCGTACAAGCGTGGTGGATACTTCAAATTTCCTGTTGGGGTCAGCTACCCTCAACAAAGGGGCAGTAGTCAACAAGTGTTTCAATAATTAAAAACTTTCTTGACACTTTTTGGTCCACCTAAACACCTTCCCCTTTCTCTGCAGAGATGTAATAGGAAAGGCAATCTTGAAGAATCCTTCGATGAAACATCTATAATATCCAGCCAATCCCATAAAAGAACATATATCTGCCGCGTTCTGAGGTACCCGCCATTCCATGATGGTATTTATTTTCTCGGGATCTACTGATATACCTTCAGTGGAAATGACATGGCCTAAGTATTGTATTTGTTCTTTGAAAAAGTCACACTTGTTGAACTTAGCATACAGTTGATGTTTTCTCAACATCTCCAGTACTTGCCTTAAATTTTTGTTGTGCTCTTCCATGGTTTTTGAATAAATCAATATGTAGTCAATAAATATAAGAACAAACTTATCCAAAAAGGGATGAAATATGCCATGCATCAGACTCATGAATGTTGGTGGCGCATTGGTTAAACCAAACGGTAGTACCACGAACTCATAGTGCCCATATCGGGTGCAAAAGGTTGTTTTATAAATGTCCTCATCTTTAATTCGGATCTGGTGATATCCAGATCTTAAATATGTCTTTGAAAACATAGTAGCTCCCTTCACTTGATCAAACAGATCATCTATACGTGGCATCGGGTATTTATTCTTGACTGTAAATTTATTGAGTTGTCGGTAATCCATGCACATTTGCATGGTTCCATCCTTTTTCTTTACAAACAGCATTGGTGCTCCCCAAGGGGATACACTTGGTCGAATATATCCCTTATCCAATAGTTCTTGTAATTTAATTTTTAATTATGTTAACTCGGATACACTCATCCGATAAGGTGCTCTTGAAACTGGTGTTGTAGCGGGCATTAATTCAATTGTGAAATCAATGTCTCTTTTTGGAGGTAAATGTTATGAAACCAGCTCCAAAAATATAAGAAAAGAGAGATAAACGCCTTAGAAATAAGCCACTTCGAGGGGAAAACCTCCTTTACATTACATAAATGAAAAATTCTTGTATGATACAAATGACAAAACCTCCTTTCTATATATAGGAGTCCATGGGGTCACAATATAATCCTAGCCGACCTAAAAATAATAATGTAATGGCACAATAATAACAATATGGGGGTTACAGGGGTACAACAATAACAATAAGGGGGGCTACACTAACATAATAATGGACTACACTAGTAATATAGGGACTTAACATGCCCCTCTCCTTCAAACAAGTGTTGTCCTCAACGCTTGATTATTTGTTGATGCTTCTATATAAAATTCTCATCCTCCCATATGGAATATTCTACAAGAAAGTTCTTCCACTTGCTAAGATACTCTGAAATTGATTGTACTTGTCGAGTTCTTGTTTTTGTGATTGCTTCAGAACTTATTTCCATGTGATGTTGATCTTCCTGTTGTTTCATTTGATGCTGCACCAAATTTAGGTCATCCTTTGAGAGTTGGATAACTTGTTGTTGATGCTCGATGTGATATTCCACTACTTTATCATCCAAATTAGCTTTTATTTGATCCTTCAAACCATCCAACCTAGCCTCCATTTTTTCTTTTAAACCATCTATGTCATCTTCGAATGCTCTTCATAAGATCAAAATTTGTTGCACTTGGTACCGTAATTTTGATATCTCATACTGCAATTCTTTCTCTTAATGTGTCATAGTATAGCTTTCTGAGGGCTTAATGGGTATGTAATTATTTTTTGGAGGCATTATAGAACCCAATACTGATAAAAATTCCTAATATGTCCTTGGAATCACTTCAAACTTCTTTTACAAACAAACGTTATGCAATTTTAAAAAACAAATACACTCCTTTTTCTTGCTTTGGAGGAGCTCGATATTGAAATTGAATTATCTCTATGATTTCGAATCCTCAATAACTGAATTTTGGACCTATAGTAGCCCTATGAGTCTTCTTTCTAATGCCACATGTCTGACCTGATTTGGATTCTTCAAGGAAAAGTTATGCCCAATCTCCCACAATGGCCTAATTATGGACTCGTTCAGTAGAGAAAAATTGTACAGTGTGCCACGTGTCACTTTTTCCTCTTTCGGCTCTCAAATGGATACAAAGGAAACTAGATTCTGTGTACTTGTAGCCACTTTTTATAGAATTCCAATCCGATGCTCAGAGAGATATTTATCATGATTTTCCCACGGTCACCTCTTTGAGATGAAATTCGGGAGCCTCAAAACACCCTAAATTCCACAGATCATATCTCTGCAAATATTTCTAACCAAGATCTCAAATTTTTAGATGACATTCCATAGGATTTCGGCTTCACTCTGTTAAAGTTTCAGCTCTTGAAACTTCATAGAAAAAATGTTATAGCGAAAATTCCACGATGGCCTGTTTAGGTTAAATTCGGGAGCTTGAAAAAAACCTAATTTCCACAGATCAAAAAAACCCTAACTTCCACAGATCATATCTCCTAAAATATTTTGAACTAAGATCTGAACTTTTTACACGACATTCCTCAGGATTTCGGCTTCGCTCTATAAAAGTTGCAGCTTCTGAAAATTCGTAGAAAAAAATTTATAGCGAAAATTCCACGATGACCTATTTGGAGCAACGAAACCCTAGAATCCAAAGCTCTGATACCAAATGTTATGAAACCAGCTCCAAAAATAGAAGAAAAGAGAGATCAATGCCTTAGAAATAAGCCACTTTGAGGGGTAAACCTCCTTTACATTACATAAATGAACAATTCTTGTATGATACAAATGAAAAAACCCCCTTTCTATATATAGGAGTCCATGGGGTCACAATATAATCCTAGTTGACCTAACAATAATAATGTAAGGGCACAATAATAACAATATGGGGTTACAGGGGTAAACCAATAACAATAAGGGGGGCTACACTAACATAATAAGGGACTACACTAATAATATAGGGACTTAATAGTACATTTTCTGGAAACACATCCATGAAGTCCTGCACTACTGGTATATTTTCCAGCATAGGGGTCTTTTCCTTAGAGTTAGAAAATCCTACCTGGATGGCATAAATTTGGCACCCTTTTTTGATGCACTTACTCAATTAAGAGGTTTATATGGGATGTAATTGTAAAGGTTTCTTAATCCCTTGCAATTCTTGGTGTGTCCCATATTCGATTCTGAAGTATATGATCTCTTCCTTATAGTCTACCAAAGACCAATGATTTTCTAACCAATCCATACCCAATAGTATGTCGTAGGAACCCAAGGGTAAAATATTCAGTTCTATGCTTAACTTTTGGTTCCCAATTTCCAAAAAACAGTTTGGAACCTTGGCACTTGCCCTTCTCTTTTCCCTGGTAGCTAGCTATACCAGCCAGGGGTTTTTGAATTTCCGATTTTGTAAGTTACATTTTTCTACTATTCGGGGGTTTACATAAATTAAACTGGCACTAGGGTCAACCAAAATAGAAACAGTTAATGAAAATAACTTACCTTCTAGTTCAATCATTGTCAGTTGGTAATCTACTTGTCGGTCTTCAAGCGTTTCATTAATTCTGGGTATATTTTGAGCCACATCTCCCACTGTAGAAGCCTCTTGCAGGTTAGTTGTTGTTTCACCTCTTCCCCAGTGAGGGAAATTCTTGTAGTAATGTGCCTCTTCGCATCCCCAACATTGTAGGGGAGGTTTCTGGGCTTTTCCATGTTCTGGCTTACTAGAGGCCTCTGTGGGTCTTTCTTCTGTTGGCCATTTTTTTCTCCGGTGATTTCTCCCAAACTGCTTACTTAGTGAATTCCTTGCAGAATTTTTAAAATTACTAGATCTGGTATTTTTATAATTTGAATTACTTTTCTGTCCTTTTTTTAGTAGCCAATTTTTACCTAACTCTCCTTTTGCCTTTGATTGTTGATAGCAAATTCGTTTTTTTCGAATTGCCTCGTCCATTGTCTTTGGATTCATGAATTCGATTCTTTCCTTCATGTGAGTAGGTAAACTGCTAAGAAATCGTTGAACTTTAGCCTTTTCGTCTCTCAGGTAATGCACATACCTTAATAAGGATGTGAATTTAGTTATAAATTCATCCATTGTCATTTTTCCCAGTCTTAAATCATGGATTTACCAAGATTTTTCATCATAGAAACGTTCCTCTAAATACTTATCCTTGAAATATTGTTGGAATTCGTCCCATGTCACGTTCGTGTCTTCAATACTTCGAACATTTTTGACTTCCTCCCACCACAAGGTAGCTTTCTCCCTCAGCTAATAAATATCCAAACGAGCTTTGAGGTTGTTGTTATATTCACATACCTGAAAGTACTTGTTCATATTAAATAACTAGGCCTCAACCACTTCTTCGCCCTCTCCATCAAAAGTGGGAGGTTTGATTTTTCAGAACTCACCCTATAGTTCCACTTTTTGTTTCTTTATTTCTTGCTGCTTAGACACATTACCATATTCATCTTCATTATAATTTTTGTTTTTATTTCTTCATTTTGAATAACTCCCTTCTGGTGTAGAAATTATACAATATGCATGTATATCTTGGATTCACCCGATATAACAATGTACTAAAGTTAAATAATGAATCGCTTCTACAAATATTTTTTGGAATTAAAAAAACAATTGCTAATCACATGAACATGAAGAAAGATCAATCACACAGAACACAGATAATTTCCCGGGGAAAGCTTACAGCTAAAAACCCCACTATCTTCTATTGTATATTAAGCATGGATCATGAAACAATTACATACAAAACTCTTCTCACAAGAGCCCTCCAGTACTCACCTAATTGTATCACACCGTCATATGCAAAACTGACCAACACATAGACAATTCTCAACCTCGAGACAACCTGCCTTGCTTGCACACTCCCTGATGGTAAAGATCCCTAAAAGATAGGAATTCTTTCTTACCTTAACTGCGCAAGTATCATGGTCACTCCAATGGGTGTTTTCCTGCATGTGTGAAAGCCAATAATCCTACAACTGATAGTCAGCTTACCTTTCACCTAGAACTCAACTGAGTCTCCACTGGATCTGACATGCATGTAGTTAATAATAGTAAATCCTCAATTGCATGTGAGATCACTGATTGTGAATTAATTAATATTTAATTCACTAAATCTCTCACTAATGTATCTTCAGTTACACCTGGAACAACTGAATTTAACTCACTTAACTGAGTTAAATTTACTTACAACTTGCACCAACTCATATGCCACTGCACTTCGAACTCTGTTACAACTAAAATTACTCTGCATGCCTCACTAACAACCTCTAACTCGAAATACACTAGCTAACTGAATTTATCACTTTCAGTTAACTCATTCAAGTCCACATTGAGAATAGATTATAGTTTAATGTCCATATTAATTAAGGGATAACCAAAATAGACATGCACCCAAAAATAGCACTATGGGACCCACCCTAGTCTGGGTGCTTAATGCACTAGGCATGGGTGCTGAAATTTCTTATTGAATGTCAACACTCCCTCTCAATAAGAAAGGGATTGATACTTCACCCCGATCCTGTCTCTATGGTATTCGAATTTTCTCTTGGTGAGTGCCTTCGTAAGAATATATGCATCCTGATCTTCCATGGGAATGTACTGAAGCAACATGATCCTTCTCTGCATACAATTTTTGAGATGATGGTACCAGATATCTATATGCTTGGACCTATCATGAAACACATGATTAATCGAGAGTTTAATGCAACTCTGATTATCACAATGAATCACTGTCGGATCCATCTGAGAACCACACAAACAAACCAAGATCTTTCTCATCCAGATAGCCTCAGATGCAACTTGACTTACTTCCATGTATTCCACTTCTGCTAAACTGAGTGCCATGGATCGTTGTTTCCTGTTGTACCAAGAAACTGTTGTCGATCCAATGCTAAAGATCCCCCCTGATGTGCTCTTTCTGTTTGATGGACTGCCAACCCAATATACATCCGTGAAGCCATGAATCTTCAGTCCATCCATCCATTTGTACCATTTACCATACTTTGATGTGCCCCTCAGGTATCTTAGGACATGCTTCCTCGCCTTCCAAAAGAGCTTGGTAGGCTTAACCATAGCTTGACTCAGCTGGTTAACTGCGTAGCAAATGTTCGGTCCCATGTTCACTAGATACATTAGCGAACCCACTAACTATCGATAGACAGTAGCATCCACTACCTCTCCAGAAGTATCATCCTCTTTCCTCTAGTTTCCTGGTGTTGGAGAGGTAAATACCCTCTACAGACAAAGGCCATCCCACTAGCCCTAAAGTGGTCTAGCAGCAAAAAAAACACACTACGATACCGATTCCTAGTTACAAAAGACAAAGCTACGATAGATAGCCTACCTTAAGTCCTACGCTGTTGTTGTCGAAGAAGAAGCGCTGCTTCCCGTTCCTAGCTTGATAGATCACAATCCTTCCACTCACCACGTCCGGACACCTGTACACATGCAGAGAAGAAACGAAGGCATACAACATAATAATTCAAACATGTAACTATCAATCAGTCGGAAAGGATTGAACTAAGTTGCATTACACAAATAAGCAATACAACAGTGGAACCAATAATGTAGTCGAGCATATATTAAAATGTGAAAGAAATATTACAACTAAGTTCTAACGTCACGTTCTTCCTTTGGCAGGGCTTCCAGCAGAGCGTGTCTCACAAAGCTCGTCGGGAATTTAGACAAGGCTCTCTCTCTTGTGGGGTTCTTCTTAGCTCTTCTTTCAATAGTCGCTCAACTATAGTTTTCTTCCCAAATGTTCAGCTAGCTAGAAAATGGAAAGGGCATGATTTTATAGAGGGAGAAAGAGAGGTTAGGCTCCCTATAATCATGGGAGAGAGTCATATCTCTTAGGAAGGTTCCATGAGAGGTGGAAAACCACTTCCTAATCAGGGAGATCCGGAGGCAAACAACCCAACCTCATTTTGGTGATCCATTATGGAGTTGTTAGAATCAAACTTCCACCTTCTATTGTTAAAAAAAACTCCTTAATAGGCTTGGCACGAGTGAAACACAGGGACAGAGCGCTAGCTGGTGCGCGTACTAGTGTGCATTTTCCCCATTGGCACGAGGGATGAACTGGCTACTCGTGCCAATGCCAAAACATGGGTTTTTAGGGTTTTCTAGAGGAAATGTTCTTAAGGAGAATTCTTGCCCTTATGCAGAAGGATACCATCAAGGTGTTTTCAGGACATTTTATTGTTCACAGGTCACGGGAATAGTCCTTCAGTGTACGGGATGAGGGATTGCAGGGACAGTGACAAAATGCTGTGTAACAGATGCCCCCTAAAGCATGAGGTTCGAGAGAGAGGGAGGGGTGAAATGCTTTATGAGAACGCGCCCAACTGAAAACACTGCCGTCGAAATATCTGAAAGTACAAATACAACTGATATCTCTGATACATGATATGTGGTATGGGCGCAGCCATCCATAATAGAGTGTACAAAAATCGGGATCCAAGGTATGGACACAACCATCCAGTAAATAAGGATCAAAAAGTAAACTCAGGTATGGTCGCAGCCATCCAATCGAATGAGTCATGTAATAAATCATAATAATCCACAAAGAACCCACAACCTGGATGTTTATCAGACAAAATCCAGGGTCTTGCGCTCCATCTCGACCCAAACAGAGTACAAGTTCAAGCATGCGAATATGTGAGCTGAAGTCGAACATGCAAGAACATCGTCTGGTTACCAGCCAATAATGAAAGTCGTTAACAAACACGAGAGAAACCACCAATAATGACAATGGCTCTCAAGGTACAAAATTTACAATCTACGGAATGTGAACAGTGAGCTGGCATCGAACACCTGCAGAATCATCCAATCGAAGGCCAATAATGACAACCTTGCGTCGAATGCAAAGAACCTGCCATTGAGGCATGCAGGCTCCAAGGTACCTGAAGGGAGTCTCTAGACCAACTTCCCGGATAATGAGCTGAAGTCGACAGGAAGTGACCTTGATCGAAGGTGGGCCATAATGGTTCCCACATCATCGACACGAGACAAAGGAACATGATGTTTGTGAATCAAGACCAACAAAGAATCAGAGGGAGGTTGAAAAGTACAGAGGCCAACTTCTCTTGAACATATCGGCGACACAACATTGGATTTGGCAGTATGTGACATCAAGGGATCTGAGGTAATGGTGATGTGGCAAAGAGCAGATGAGCAGTCAAAAGAGATTACCCAAACCCATGAAGGCAAGCAGATAACGAGAGGAGATGTACCCAACCCGACACGAATGTAGACAAGTGCCATGTTCAAGAGCGACATACTGCCGACACGACTATGATACTGGTTCCATTTTACCCCACCATTTATGGTGAGTATCCCAATTATTTTTTGAAAAAAAGCTTGAAGGGGTAGCATATGCTTGCGATATAAGTTTGTCCTTCAGACAAATCCAACCTAGTACATTTAACGAGCCCTAGGAAGGAGGAACTCGAGTAACGTCATTACGACGGTGTTCGATGTCATCAGTTTTTAACGAGTCTGACAAAGGAAGAACTCGGTGTCTTCTCATGTTTAGAGAGTTTGAAAAGACGACGGAAAAGAAAGCTCCAGCAGTCCCTTTTCATAGATAGTCCCATAGATCTGAAAAGGTAGAAAACTATGTCTGAGAGAACCTCCTAGTCGCGATAGGCTAGGGTATTCCTTTTTTGTAAATAATCTATCCCAACCCGAAAAAGGGGTAAACGTATACTGTGTAGATGTCGTTTCACAGCCAATTTAACGAGCTCAAAACGATAAGCGACTCGACAATCTTTTCAGTTTTAGAGAGTCAGAAAAGAGCTGAAAGGTGACTCTAGTAGTGACTTTTTCATGTTTTTACCGAGTCCAAAAAATTATAAAATACAACTCGTGTCTTTGTCCTAATCACGTGAAAACCTGTCGCTGCACAAAAAGCAAGTGTAAAACCCATTTTTCGACGAAAATATAGTAAAATATCGAAAAAACAAGTCTTAAAACCCAATTTCGATTTGAAAAGTTATAAATATTACAAATAGTAAAAACTTATTTACTTTTCACCTTTTTACCTCTTTGCAGAGCAATAGTGAGCCATTTCCTTTGCGATCTTGAGGCGACGATTGCGAACAATCCAGTGGACTAATCCAGATTCCGTCTTCTTCAGGTAAGAGCTGATTCCATTAGCCATCTTTTAAGTCATATTTCATAACTTTTGATTGCTATTTGGCATCCATGAGGGGAGGAATTTCAAAATTAGGGCCTCCGCAGTTGGCGCGGGTTTCAAGCACGGACCCGCACCAGCCGACCCTTTTTCACACAGGGGCCACGCCAGTTGGCGCGACTGTTAGTAAAACAGCCGTGCAAACCGCGCAACCCAATATTCCATTTGAATTTAACAAAAATACAGCCAATGAATTGTTGTTTTAAGTTCCCAAGGGATCTTACAATGTTTTTATGACCAAATTGATGCAGGTATAAAGCAAAAATGGTAATTGAATGGAAGGAAAGAGAGCACAACAAAGAATATGAATTCGTAATGGGAAATGAGCAGTGTATGAATGCTCTCTGTAATTGCGGACTGAAAAAATTCTTCCTGACGCCATGTCTTTGGGCTCAGCCCAAACTACTACAGTATCTGATTAGCATCTGGGATGAGGATGAGGAGAAGTTCAAACTCCAAGATCAGGTACTCGAGCTCGAAGTGTCGGACGTGTACTTCATCATTGGACTGTCTCGCAGAGGTCTAGTCCCTATCTTGACCGGTACTAGGCCTTCAGGCGAAAACATGACGATGGTCATGGACAGGGTGTGCCGAGGGGCACGCAAAGGGACAGGCAGCGGAAAGGTAGACATTCAAACTATTCCCGATCTAGCACTGAGATTAGTGCTACATACCATTACGAGGGCTGCAGGGTCACAGGCACCGCACGAGGCTGCAAAGACACAGCTCCTTCTTGCATCAAAGTGCATGAACCCAACAGTGTTTGACTGGGCCACAACCATTACTATGAACATCAAACGACAACTCACAAAATGCAAACAAACCAAACTGAAACAGTTTGGATATGGATCGATTTTGGTGTTGTTCTTCCTAGAACGACTACCTATATTCCAGTGCCAGGGGGCGATAGTCCCAGATCCACCGTTGAGAGAGCCACAGATGGCTTGATGAGCGGCATTGATGCCCAGGGCAGGGGGCAACCAGGAGATGTCATGGCGGCCCGAGTTCTTTGGATGGCTCCGACGATAGCTGATCGTCGTAGAGAACTGGACCTATGTGGGCATAGATTTTACTGGAGATCGAGACCTTCCTCTCCCGGAAGGAGAGGACTGGGACGAGGAGCTAGGTAAGACTCTTTTTATTTTTATGAGTTTTATGATTTTTTGGTATACATGCATGTTCTAACAGTTGATCCTATATGTATGCAGATGTTGACCTAGAGAGGCCCGCCGGAATGTCACCAGTAGCGAGGAGGACTCCTCTCGCTTATGACCCTCAAGGTGAAGGGGACGAGCTTGTACAGAACCTAGAGGGGATTGCTCATGGGGTTCCAGATTATGCTCGTTTATCTGATGTTCCCTTAGCTTATCAGAGGCATACTGTAGGGGTGCCGAGTCGTCTCCACCGCTTATTGAGGCAGTTGGTGCGGGCAGTGACGTGCTACCATGAGCACCATGCCGATTAGTCGCCTAGGATTTTTATTTGCACATTTTTGAGAGACATGTCATCTCCAGATGTAACTAAAACAAACATGTATATTTTTGGTTTTACATCATGTACACGTTGCAAACACTCGACATATATATATACATCTATTTTCTACATGGATCTTGCTTTACATACGTGATGATGTTTTATATGTTATGCAAATGTCTAATACAATGTTATCTAATGTATCAGCTAAATAATCTGCATAAGTAACGATCGAATGGAAAAGTTAAAAGTTCGCAAAATGCATCAAACCAACATATTTTATTTTTACACAAGCTTAAAAGCACAAACGCAAACTATGCTTGAAAATGAGTTTTATGTTTTATGCAAGCTTAAAACACAAATGTAAACTATGCTTGAAGATGGGTCTCATTTTTACACAAGCTCGAAACAAAAAGTAAAGTATGCTTGAAATGAGTTTTCATTTTTACGCAAGCTTGAAAACACCAAATAAACTATGCTTGAAATGACAAGGAAAACCAGGCATGCCCCCGGCATGGTGACTCGATTCGAGGTGTACATGCCCCCCAAGCTTCAATCCATATGAAAAATGGAGTGAAGGTTCAAATTATGAGTTCAGGTGAAAGACTCGACTGGTATTTTACGAGATCTAATCAAAGACTCGAATTGAACAGGGAACATGTTTCATTGTTTTAACGAGGTTGACACACTTAAAAGAACTATCCTCAAATCCGAATTCATTTTTTAACAAGGTTGACATAGTAAATGAATCGTCCTCGGATCCGAATTCATTTTTTAACGAGGATGACATAGTAAACGAACCATCCTCGGATCCGAATTCATTTTTTAACGAGGTTGACATAGTAAACGAACCGTCCTCGGAATGACCTTGTTTCATTTTTAGGGAGCTTGACACAAGCAGACGAACCATGCTCCAACAAACCTTGTTTCATGGTTTAAGGAGCTTGACACAGTAGATGAACCATGCTCTGACGACCTCATCATAATGAATAAGAAGTCATAGCTCCCAAGGGTTGCCCGTCCGATGGAAGAAAAACATCTTGGAAGTCAGGACCCAATGCTCCCAGCACAAGATGTACAACAACACTATCACTGAATACGGGCACAGGACAGGTAGCCACATAATTGACATGCGGCGGGAATGACACAACTGGCGGATAAAGATATGGCAGGGATGATGGTGGACTAGCTGCCATATCCGGACCAAAGAACGCAAGCTGATTGATGGTCACGATCCGACCTTGGTGTGGAAAACACATCACACAAAAGAGGGAGGAGACAAGCGCTCCCATGACATAAGTGTAATCGTAGCCCAGGGGTAAATTAAAGTCCAAGGGGCTAGGAAAAACCATCACGTCCATATGGACAGTTTCCCTCCCAAAGTAATAGGTAACTTTGGAAGGATCTCTAATGGTTGACTAGTTCTTCTGTTAAATGCCAACAGATTCTACGTAACAGGCACAAGCGGTGGAAAACCGAAAGCTTACCAAGTAGTCGAGGATAAAATACTAACAGACACACCTTCATCTATAATGGTGCTGGGTACAACAAAATGGGAGGCTTGTACCATGATCTCAAATGGCACATAAGAAGGAAGGCGATAAGCTACGAATTGACCCCAATCGAAGGAAGCGACCAAACTACTTGGAGGGGCTACCACCGAACCGAGATGGTCTTCCCCTGGTGTTATGAGAGAAGAAGGAGCATCCTCCGCCACCTCCATCATGGAGGCAGAAGGAGTATCCTCCTAGACCTCCATCATGGGAGGCAGAGGAGTAGCTTCCTGAGATACAGGGATAGGAGAATCTTTCTCCAGGTCCGAGGAATCTAAAGAAACAAGAAGAACCTAAGGGATGTGAGATCCACTCGCAACGGAAAAGACCTAGTGCATTGCAAACGGGGCCAGATCAACTGATCCCACAACCAATGGTTGGTCAGGGATGGATTCATGATGGTGAATTTCCAGGGGAGCAGGATCAAGCAAGGATGACTCTTGACTGATCGTTGAATCAACTGGTGAAGGACTCAAAGAAATCTGTTTGTAACCAGCCGGAAGGCACGGTGCAGAAACAGTCAAGTTGTCCAAAACTCTCTTGGCTTCATCCATATACAGACAAAGGTGAATGGCATGATGCCCTTCACACAACTTACAGGGATTGGTGAGCTTACCCTGAATCTTAGGAGCTTTACCAACACTAACTGAAGAAGTGCCCCCAACCTGACTCCCAGAAGCCAAAGGCAATGGCAGACGACCGTTCGACCATACTTCAAACACCTTGGGAATGCTAGGGAAATCTAGAAGAAGATGGTTTCCCTGGCATAACCTGCAAGGGAACTTGACTTTCCGCGGAGGGTTGGGAGGTTCATCGAGAGTAGGTTTTTTAGAAGAAACAACTGCAGACTTAGACTCTTGCTTATCTGACTTCTTCTTCTTAGCCACCTGGGTACTAGAATCCAAACTTTCACCAGGCGAAGTAGAAGATGAGGATGGAGAAACAAGCGAAGAAGGGGAGAGGTCCACCTTCGAACCAACATGATGTTGCTCAGGCAGAGGAGTGGATGGTAGGGTAGCTAGAACACTTGAGACTAGAGAGGTTGAAAATAACCAAACATGCAACCCAACAGTTAACCCAGGGAGGGATAACATGGCCATATAAGGAGCACCAATATTTCCTAAAGCAGGAAAAGGACTAGGACTCCCTTCAGAGGGGACTCCTTGATTGGAAAACTCCGGAAAAGTCGCCATCGGAAACGACCTTGAAATAAAACACTAAGGACAAAAATTCTAACTAGGAATATTTCATGGGCGATTAATTTTTAAGACACTGAAACCAGACTGTGCTGTTTCATATTTTAAGAGTCGATAAACAAGCAAAAGGTGACTCTATCGCTTTTAGGTTGGACACGAGCTTGAAAGGACAAGAGCTCGATGATCTTTTCAGTTAAAAGAGTCAGTAAAGATCAAAGTGACTGCTCTAGTAATCTAGGCAAATGGGTGTACCAGATATCCGTGAACTTCCATATACACCTTGGTAAAAATTAAAGAGAAATCAACCAAGGACTTAACGTACATGCAGGTAATCTCTGTGAATGCTGTGTTCGGTGTATCACGGGTAAAAGGCGACAGACTCGGATTCCTATGGATAAATTATTTGCAACCTAATGGAGTCTCCCTTTATATACACAACGGTAAGGGGAGCATAAGTCCATACTAGCGCTGTCTAAATCCAGATGGCGAGCGACAACTACTAGGCTTAAAGACGTTGGAACACGTCTCTACCTTAGACTACTAGATGTTCCGTTAAGTTTCAATGCTGCCTTAGGTTAATTTAGTAAATTTTAAATTTGATCTTCAATTTACGTTTCGATTTCAAGGCCCTATCGAATGTTGGACCTCATAAAACCTCTAGATGCAAACTACATGCCACAAAATATCATTTTGTTCAATGAAGAGCTATCTACGGGAGAGTTGAGAGCTTTCAAATGATAGCGAAATGAACACACGAAAACATCCACTACCGATTTCAATGCAAGCTAATGAAACTAGAAAACTTTTCTCTAGAATTATACAATGCTAGTAATGCGAAGAAGTTTTCAATTTTCACTATGCCAATAAAAAATGCAAACGATTTTTTTTGTATTTTTAAATATATTAGAGAAAATGCACTAAATAAATAAAAAAATAATGAAAACATCAATTTGAGAATGATAAAGAGAGAGCTGAAACAAAGAAAACAATCAAGACTCAAACCGATGACGAAATCCCTCAAAGCGAAGAAAAATATCGAAAGAGACTCAAACAAACCGTGTGATCTAGGCTTGGAGCAACACAAAGAGAAATTGAATGAAAGAGAGAAAAATCACTCAATAAACACAATGATTCAATGGGATTCAACAAGATGAATGCAAAGAAGCAACAACAAAGTTGACTGGGAAAGAAAAGACCCAAAACTCCCACGGGAGGGTCAGCACATTGAAGCACCTAGAAGCCCTAGGGCTAAAATGCAAAACTGACAGAAAAGGGAAAACAACCAGAGGACAAGGGCTAAACACAGTAAAAAATGACTTCACAGCACTCAATCAATCAGAAAAAACAACCCAGGACCAAAATTCAAGCTCAGAGAGCCCAAGAATAGGCAAACCCTAAAACCAAGCAAGGTTGGCAAGCCTGTTTAGTTGTAATTTGCGCCAAAAAGGGGATGGTGCGAGTGCCTAACTAGTAACTAGCACCAGTTGGCGCGACTGTCAGAGGTATAACCGCACCAATCAAGTTTACCCTAGAAATTTATGAAAATGGACAAACAGAGACTAGAATTGGTCTTCTGGGGGCTGAACAGGGGTTTAACACCAAGGAAGGTGAACTATAAAAGCAGACTAATGAAATGAAAAGAAAAAAACAAACCAATAGAGAAAGGACCAACTCCCACTGATTCCCCAGTGGAATCACCAGTTTGTTGGAGAGGTAAATCCCCTCTGCGAACAGAGGCAATCCCACTAGCCCTAGAGTGGGTCTAGCAACAAACAAAACATGCTACGATACCGATTCCTAGTTACAAAAGACAAAGCTACAATAGATATCCTACCTCAAGTCCTACGTTGCTGTTGTCGAAGAAGAAGCGCTGTTTCCCGTTCCTAGCTTGATAGATCACAATCCTTCCGCTCACCGCGTCCGGACACTTATACACATGTAGAGAAGAAACGCCAGCATACAACGTAATAATTCAAACATGTAACTATGAATCAGTGGGAAAGGATTGAACTAAGTTGCATTACACAGATAAGAAATACAACAGTGGAACCAATAACGTAGTCGAGAATATATTAAAATGTGAAAGAAAGATTACAACTGAGTTTTGACATTGCGTTCTTCCTTTGGCAGGGCTTCCAGTGGAGCGTGTCTCACAAAGCTCGTCGAGAATTTAGACAAGGCTCTCTCTCTTGCGGGGTTCTTCTTAGCTCTGCTTTCAATAGTCGCTCAGCTATATTTTTCTTCCCAAATGTTTAGCTAGCTAGCAAATGGAGAGGGCAGGATTTTATAGAGGGAGAAAGAGAGGTTAGGTTCCCAATAATCATGGGGGAGAGTCCTATCTCTTAGGAAGGTTCCATGAGAGGTAGAAAACCACTTCTTAATCAGGGAGATCCAGAGACAAACAACCCAACCTCATTTTGGTGATCTGTTCTAGAGTTGTTAAAATCAAACTTCCGCCTTCTATTGTTAAAAAAAATTCCTTAATAGGCTTGATGCGAGTGAAACACAGGGGCAGAGCGCCCGCTGGCGCGCCCACTAGTGTGCATTTTCCTCATTGGCATGAGGGATGAACTGGCTACCCGCGCCAATGCCAAAACATGGGTTTTTAGGGTTTTCTAGAGGAAATGTTCTTCAGGAGAATTCTTGCCCTTATGCAGAAGGATACCATCAAGGTGTTTTCAAGACATTTTACTATTCACAGGTCACAGGAATAGTCCTCCAATGTACGGGACGAGGGATTGCAGGGACGGCGAAAAAATGTTGTGTAACACCTGGAAGAGGAGTATCCATGGGTTTGCAACTATCCATGTTAAACTTACCCAGTATCTCCGTTGCATACTTGCCTTGAGACACAAAAAGTTCAATCTCCCGCTGCCATATTTCTAATCCAAGGAAATAATGAAGGAGTCACATATCCTTCATTTCGTACTCCCTTGCAAGATCCTCCTTGCATGAGTGTATCAGTTGCTCATCACCAGTAAAAATTAGATCATCAACATAAAAAAAATGATCAATAGCTTACCCTCAACCACATTCTGGTACAGGTTTGCATTTGCTTTACTTTTGGTGAAGCCCAGTTCGGTGAAATAGCTATCTATCCGAGTGTACCAAGCACGGGGTGCTTGCTTCAGCCCATACAATGCTCTTTGGAGTCTACACACATGTGACTCACTGTTGAATATTTTGAAACCTTCAGGCTGCTCTATGTACACCTCTTCCTCGATGATCCCATTGAGAAATGCAGTTTTTACATCCATCTGATGAATGCGACAGCCCATCTTCACTGAGAGTGCAAGGATTGATCTTATGGAAGAGTACATTGCAATAGGTGCAAACGTATCATCATAATCAATCCCATTGATTTGTGAGAATCCTCGGGCCACAAATATGGCCTTGTATTTCTCCATACTCCCATTAGCATCTTGATTTACCTTGTAGATCCCTCTCAATCCAACCATTGATTTGTTGACCGACCTTGGGACTATCTCCCATGGATTGTTCTTGACAATGGAGTCATAGTGCTCCACGATTGCATCAACCCAAGTAGGCTATTGCACTGCTTCCTGAAAGGAAGATGGTTCAATCAAAATAAATTTGTTCATAAGAGCCATGTATTCACTAAATCTGTCAAGAGATTGTCTCTGTCTGCGTTGTGAAGTAGGGGCTCCTACATTCTGTGCAGCATGAAGTCTCAACCTATCAGCTTCCGTGGTGCGCCTTCTGCCATTTCTAATGGATGGCTTTGCATGAGTGTTTTTCTCCACTCCATGAACCTCCTCATGTGGATGATCCACATCTTGAGACTCATCCTTGGGAACCAACAGTTCATCCTTTGCATGCAAGTCCAGGTCCCTCTCAAGGGAAAACCGCATGGCATTCTCCTCATCAAATTTGATATCCCATCTCACAATAGTCATTCTATTTTTTGGGAAATACACGTGATAATTATAGGGTGTTTCAGTGTACCCCACATAAATCCCAACCTTAGCTGTTGGTTCCAGCTTCTTCCTGGCGTCCTTGGTCACATGCACATAAACAGATGACCCAAAAATCTTAAAGTGTGAAACATCAGGTTTCTTACTAGTGAAAGCCTCTTTAGGTGTACTCATGCCAAGCACTCTATAAGGACAACATTTTTGCACATGTACCGATGTGTTGCATGCTTCCGTCCACAGATGCATCAGTAGGCCTTGATCATGCTACATCGCTCATGTTGCACCCACAATAGTTTCGTTCTTCCTCTCCACGACCCCATTCTGTTGTGGGTTATGAGGCACTATGAGTTCTCTTTAAATTCCTTCTTTGCTGCAGAACTTCTTGAATTCGTTAGAGATGTATTCTCCACCATTATCGCTCCTAAGATCCTTCACTTGATTCCCCGAATATTTCTTCACCAATGCCTTAAACTCATAGAACTTAGAGAATTTTTTATCTTTATTCTCCATGAAGAAGATCCAGCACTTACGAGAAAAGTAATCAACAAATATTACATAGTACTTATGTTTTGTTGTTGAAGCAACCAAGAAAGGACCACACATGTCTGTGTGAACTCTTTCAAGGATCCCCGAAGCTCGGTTTTCCTTCTCATGAAAGGTGGCCTTTACATATTTTCCCATAGTACATCCCTTGCATGTGTCTGACTGTGCAAGTGTACCCCTAGGAAGACTAGTAAAAATCTGTTGCATGACTTTCAAGGCTCCATGCTGAAGATGGCCCAATCGCCTGTGCCATAATTCGCCCTCATCCCGGCTCACCACTTGATCTGCCTTTCCCATCATTGTTGTGCAACCATCTACCTCCATCTTGTAGACATTCTTAACTCGAATCCCTATCCTCTTGGCTTGACCCATTGTTTTATGTTAAAGGAAACCTTTTCCATCACTAAAAACAACGTCATAGTCTCTATCCTCCAACATTGCGACTGAGACCAAATTTTACTTCAGACCTGGTACATGCATCACATCTTTTAATTGAAATGGTTTACCTGTCTCCCTCTAAAAGGTAATGGTACCAATCCCAGTAGCACTGTACTATCCGTCGTTGCCCATTTCAATATGCATCTAGAGATCTTTCTCCTCCAAGTCACTGAAAAGTTCCTTATCTCCCGTCATGTGAAAGGAAGTGCCACTATCCAAATACCACACAGATCCCAATGCACTGGAAACCATGCATGTGATAAGTGAGAATTCAAGCTTAAATTGCAAGGCAAGGTCCTCACCAACTGTAGATCCTCCAACCTTCTTGTTCTTCTTCTTTTGTGGACAGTTAATAGCAAAATTCCCATGCTTGTGACAGTGAAAACACTTCACCTTGGAAATGTCTTGCTTATTTCTATTCTTGGACTCGGATTTAGAATGGAACTCTTCCCCTTCCCCTTCCTCACCTTGGCAGCCAAAGCACAATCCTCTTCATCCTCATTCTTAGATGAAGATCCATCTCTGGTGTTCTGTCTGAACTCCTCCTGCACCAAATTCGACACTACAAGAAAAAAGGACATTGGTGAGGGTCATGCTTGTGACGGACCTTTAAGGTCCATCACCAATGTCACATATGGTGACAGTCCTTAAAAAACCGTCACTGTAAGTGTATATAGTGATGGTCCTTTATGGTCCTTCACCAAAGACATTTTCAATGACACTTTTGGTGAGGGTCGTTAAAGGCCCATCACTAATTCTCTCTTTGGTGACACTTCTAGTGACGAACTTTTAATGACCCTCACCAATGCTCTTTTTGTTACTTTTGGTGATGGTCAAAAAATGTTCGTCATCATTGATCATTAAAAAACCGTCACTGTAAGTGTATATAGTGATGGTCCTTTATGGTCCGTCACCAAAGACATTTTGAATGACACTTTTGTTGAAGGTCGTTAAAGGCCCATCACTAATTCTCTCTTTGGTGACACTTCTAGTGATGAACTTTTAATGACCCTCACCAATGCTCTTTTTGTTACTTTGGGTGACGGTCAAAAAATGCCCATCATCATTGATCATTCCAATGAGTTTTTGATGACGCTATGTGCCTGTTAATATATTTTTTTGTCAAAACTTAACGATTTAATACCAATATTGTGGAGTATTTTTTATAATATGTCCATAGCCATAGTGGTTAGGGTCAGTCAATTTTTTAGAAGTAATTAGTGTGTATCATTTCCCTCAAGTAATAACTAGTCGAATAGAGATTTCCTATCATGAGTCAACACATGATTCAATATATTTAGTTTATTATCTAGAAAATTCCCTTTAGATAAAGTTCCACTATTGTGTGTAGGAAATATATTATTTAATACATAATCAAGCTTTGACAATTCTATTAATGAGAAAAACCTAACGATCCTCACCAATCTGGGCACACCTTAAATTAATGCTTTGGCACAAACTAACATTTCTTAGCACTCCACATGTATTGGAACATCTTTGTACCTAGAACATCTTTTGATGACACTTACTCCCAAGCACATGGTGGCATGCGCTAGCACAACATCGAACTCTCCTAACATGTGTTGGCATGCTGCATATAGTCCCTAGCATGCCTTGGAACACCTTGGTTGAATGCATTGACATACATTAGCACTTGGCACACAATGCCACTTGGCATGTATTGGGACCTATTATTAGTGTGCCTAGCATGCCCCTTTTCAAAAAGATAAAGTCCTGACTTATTAACCCTCTTATTGGTTCTTATTTTTGTTGCCTTGACACATATTGATATACCCTGGCACGCTGCACCACATCCTTAGCACCTATCATGTATTGGCATATCTTGGCACTATTAATTGGCACATGATATAATTAGCACACCCTGGAACTCCCAAGCACACTTTGGGAATTCTTGACATGCCTTGATATTCCCTAGCATGCCTTACCAATGCTTAGCATACCTTGTCAGTCCCTCCTTGGCATGACAACTAACACTCATTAACACTAGTCTCTGGCACACGTTCCTCATATTCATTAACTCTCATGAATTTTTAATTAGTGCTCCCTTAATTTTTTTTCCTATTAATCCTTAACACTCATGAACATGCATTATCACTCTCTAGCACACCTTAGCACTCTTCAACATTCCCTTCCAGTTCATAACATGCATAACACTAGTCCCTGACACATATTGGCGCTTGGCACGTGTTGGCGCTTGGAAAGTCTTAGCATGTATGGAATACGTTGAGATGCCTTGGTATGATTTGGCATGGTTTAATATTAAATTTATTTGTGATATTTATCAGTTGTTGGAAAGTAAATGAGAAGCAACAAAGGAATACTTGGCACTTAGAATGCACTAAGACTTTTCACTTGGCACCTATTGCTGCCTAGTGTTGGTGTGCCTAGCATGCCCCTCTTGGAAAAGGTAAATTGATGACTTATTAACCCTCTTATGTGTTCATTTCCTTGTAGTTAAACTTTTTTCTCCCTTTTGTTGTCTTGACATTCCCTGACACGCATTGACACACCCTTGCACATATTGGCATGCCTTATCACTTGGCACATATTAGCATGTTTGACATGTATTCCCACTATCTGGCACATCAAGGGGGTGAAGAGAGATGTAGTCCTAAAGTAGGTCGAGTACGAGGCTGAGTAAGGGTTGCTAAAGGGAGGTCATGATCATCCTCCAAGAGCAAGATCATCATGTGAGTGTTCAGAAGAATGTTGCATACCTTAAGGGTTGGTTTGCACTAGGAAGTAGGATGGCATATTGTTGGTTCTCTTCTGGCAGATCAAGCTTAAGAGAGGTTTCTCATGAGAATCTGGGCATGTGATTTCAATGGTGTCTTTGTGTGAAGGCCTTATCAAATTCTGAAATGTTGAAATTTGCAACAAGGAACAGTGAGATTGGAAACCAGAAAGGACAAAAAAAAATGCACCCACACTGGTGAGGAATTTTGATGGACCAGGAGTGAAGAATGTGGGGCATCTAATTTATTTTTCCCTTAAATAAATTGGACAATAAATTTTAATTTCATCTCATAACAACTTGTGTCATTTAATTAAGTCATGATGACCGAGTTAGCTAAAGAAATTCAAGTACTTGAGGGTCTAAGATGAGGCATCTAGAGGGATTCTAATATTTTTTGGGTCCAGTTGAAGTTAATGCATTAGTGGGGTGCAAGTGTAATTAACTCAATTAAATGCGTTAAAATCAGTTTAATTGGTTCTAACTGAGTTATGAGCTAGTGAGAGGTCCAGTGAATTAAATTATATTTAATTCACAATGAGTGATCAATCATATAACTGATAATTCGCTATTAATAGTTGTATGCATGTCAGTTTCGAGGAATACCCAGTTGAGACAAAGGTTAAAGGGAACATAACTATCAGTTGTATTCAGAGAAAATTTCCCATGTGAAATTATAAAGTCATTGGGATTCCATAATGGATTGTGCAATCAAGGAAGATTGATTTTCCTAATTAATAAGCAGTTAATTCCCTAGCTAGGATTGTATGAGCAAGGCAGGCTGAAGTAAGGATCATAATTGGCTAAGTACTAGACCGAGTTTTCCTAGATCAACGGGAGACAATTGACAGAGTGTTGGAGAATCTCATGAGAGATTAAGCATTAATGTATTGTTTCATGATTCCTTGACTTAATACACAATAGAGATAGAGGGGTTTTGAGCAGTTTCTTTCCCCAAATACATCATGTTGTTGTGCGATTGATAATTTATTTCTCTTACTTATATGTGATTGTGCGATTGTGTTTTGTTTCCGTAAATTGTAGGAAGGATTCAATATCTTGTTTTAGTAGATTACAAGATTAGATTGAATCTCGTTGGTTAGATTTTGTACATGGTATCAGAGCAGGAATTTTTTGGGTGGCGAGTTTGCATAGAGTATTTGAATATTTTGGTGTACAATTTAAAAAAAAAAATAGACTATTTGGATTCCTTGTGAAAATCTACCCAAATAGAAAAAAAAAATCGGTCGAATCGGAGCTCGGATGAGGGGGATATCATCGATTTAAAATCAACTCTTTTTTATAAACTTTTTGTAATGTCGGGACAATTACACTGTGCGCGAGTCAAGAACCTATATGTAATTGAGGTACCAGATGCATGCAAAGCTTTGAGGAGAAATGCAGAAGTTAGAGACTTGGTGGTTTAAAGGGAGCATAAATACCTCTCAACATGAATCTTCATGAGAAGCACTCTCAGAAGGTTGTGGAGTAGCTGCCACAATTGGAGAAGCAGAGAGGAGACTGAGTGGAAGCATCCACTCAAGAAGAGACCTCCATGAGGGGGAAATTTAGAGCCAGATGGGAAGAGGGAGCAGCCATACCTCGAGGTGTAAGCTGGTGGGGTGATGTGTAGACATAATCCCAAGATAAGAAATTTGGGCAAGGTCCATTGAGATGGCGTGTCTCATGGATCGAACCTAGCTACGAGAAGCCACAGTACAATAGTAGTAGGAAGGATCAGTTAGGTTGATGTAGTCAGATGTCAGCAAGACAGAAATCAGTGTCACAAATGTTAAATACTGGATCACAAATTAGAGTTAGCAATAGTTCAAAGGGCACGAATGCAGATGTCAGCAGCAACACAGAGAATCTAGTACTAGACAGATGCAGTAGCTAGCAGCGCCAATCAGAAGATTCTGATGACAGATGCATTATACTGAGTAAGTTGTTCGGAGGCTATTCAATTTCAGGATTTGCAGGTGCAAACAACACTGGAAAAGTGTAGCATGCATAACATTCCAAAGGTACCGGATGGGGATAGATTGAATTCCTTTCTTGTTGAGAGGAAGTATTGAAATTTGCAACAAGAAACAGTGAAATTGGAAACTAGAAAGGACAAAAAAAATGTACCCACACTGGCGAGGAATTTTGATGTACCAGGAGTGAGGAATGTGAGGCATCTAATTTATTTTTCCCTTAAATAAATTGGACAATAAATTGTAATTTCGTCTCATAACAACTTGTGTCAATTAACTAAGTCATGATGATTGAGTTAGCTCAAGAAATTCAATTTAAGGTGATCGAGGTGGATATTGGTGGCCACCCGCCTATTCCACTTGGGCCCTCGCCATTGTCTCTTTTAGTTTTTCAGTTTCCTTAATTGTAGCACAATTTACTATTTTTGTCAGTTTTTCGGGTCCTGAACTTCTGGAGCCATTTTGAGGCCCCAAACGACGTTTTTTGGGCAAGAAAGGTTTAGTGATTTCATAGAAATCACATTAGCAGTTGTAGTCCTCGGAGAGATCTTTCTAACGAGGTATCATGTGCGTCAAACGAAGATCATATGACCAAGTTACGACCCCGGAAAGTTGGCTGCCCAACTAACCCCAATGGGGCCCATAAACTCTTGGTGTTACATCTCCTCGGGTTAGGGTTTTGATTGTTTAGGATTTTATCTTATTTTTAAATAATAAAAAAGACCCTTCATCCTTATTGTAACACAGTTAAGAGGAACATAACTATCAGTTGTATTTATAGAAAATTTCCCATGTGCAATTATAAAGTCATTGGGATGCCATGATGGATTGCACAATCAAGGAAGGTCTATTTTCCTAAATAATATGGAGATAATTCCATAGGAATTGCGTGAGCAAGGTAGGCTGAGAATTGACTAAGTATTAGACCAATTTTTCCTAGATCAGCAGGAGACAATTGGCAGAGTGTTGGAGAATATCAAGAGAGATTAAGCATTGTATTGTTTCATGATTCCTTGACTTAATACAAAATAGAGATAGAGGGTTTTGAGCAGTTGCTTCCCCAGATACATCTTGTGTTGTGCGATTGATAACTTGTTTCTCTTACTTATATGTGATTGTGCGATCGTGTGTTGTTTCCAAAAATTGTAGGAAGGATTCAATATCTTGTTTTAGTACATTACAAGATCAGATTGAATCCCGTTGGTTAGATTTTCTACATGAAATAGAAGATAGGGTTGATACCATCTTGCCTTGTGGTGGTTAGTAGGCCGCAAGGTCTGTGATAAAGACCAACATAAATGGAGGAGGGCTTGCACTGTAATTTAGAGCCATAACAGAAGTCGACACATGCGTAATTGTTACACAGCAATTTGTCACCGTCCCTACAATCCCCATCCCGCACATTGGAGGGCTCATTCCGTGACCTGTGGGTAGAGTTAAGACTTGAAAATACTTTCATTGCATCCCTCTGAAGACGAGCTTTAATTTCCCTAAAGACATCTCCTTGCAAAAAACCCTAAAAATAGCTCTTTTTCCATTGGCGTGGTTCCATAGTTCAGCCCTCACGCCAAGAGGGAAATCCTCCAAAGAGGGTGCGCCAATTGGCGCTCTGTCATAGAGCCGTACCCACGCCAACCATATTAAGAGGTGTTTTTTAAAAATAAAAGGCGAAAGTTTCATCCTAACAAATTACTGGGCTGATTTCTATCTTGAGTTGGGAGGTTTGGCTACGGATTTCCATGGAGAGGAAGTGGTTTGCCACCTCTCATGGAAGCTTCCTTGATGATAGGGCTAATCCCATAATTATAGGGATCCCAACTCCCCTTCCTCCTTCTATGAAAGCTTGCCCATTTCCATTTGCAAGCTAGTTCCAAAGGGTGGCAGAATTTCTAAGTTCCCAAGAGCTTTCATGCTGCAAAAGCCTTCTTGATTCCCTAAGGCCAAATCCAAGCAAGGAGACTATTGCCAAGTATCCGGAGAGAGAGGCTTGTCCCATCCCTGACAGGATTTTTCGAGACATGTTGTGCTGACGACCCGCTAAAGGAGAGTGCTGCGTGGAAGCTATGGTTGTATTCTTCTTTTGATTCTTTAATGATAAGCGACTATCGGTTATGGTTCCACTCTTGTTCTTGATCATGTTCATGAGTTATATCCTCTTCGACTGATATATAGTTGTATGCACTAGATTTTATGCTTGCGTTTGTGTTGTTTCTTGCATGTGCAGGTGTCCGATCACGGAGATCGTGAGGGCTGTGATCTGCCAGGGCGAAGGAACGGGAGCACCACCTCTTCTACAAACGACAGCGTCGGATTCCAGGTAAGCCTTCCTCGCAAGTCGGTTTATTTACAATTAGGAACCTGCACCGTAGCGTTTTTGATTGTTGCTAGACTCGATCTGGGCTAGTAGGGATCGCCTCTGTCTGCAGAGGGGATTTACCTCCTCAAAAATTTGGCAACTCCGCTGGGGAATCAGCTTGTTGTTTGATTTGTAAACTATAGATGGAGTCTGAAGCACAGCCAGATAGCCTTCGAAACGCTTTTTCTCTGCATTGGTGGAGTAGATCAATGCTGCTTCAGTCGATCTCCGGTTTGGTTTACGTACTGAACAACTTGGAGCATTGTCTTCTCTTTTCCGGTCAAATTCTTGATCCTCCTTGCTTGATTGCCTGTGATTTGGCTTTTGCTCTGCCTCTCCTCAGACTGTGATCCGACCTCTCGCTTCCGAATTTTCACCTTTTCTATAGTTGGTTTGATTACGTTGTCATTCCCTTGAAGGCCGCGCTAGCTGCCAGCCTGCTGCTGATTACCGTTTTATTCCCCACCCAAGCGCACAGCGGCCCTGTGGCTGGGGCCGCGTCAGTTCCCGTGGTGGCCTGTGTCGCCATCCTCAAAGCTTCGAACAAGATTGTTTCCGGGTTTGTTTTGGATTTCGCTTAGCGGTGAGTCCGGGTCTCTGTTGGAGAAATTTTTTTTTTTTCATTTTCATGCGTTGGCGCTTGTTGTCACATAGACTGTGCCACCACACACATGCTAGGTTGTCATGAGTTAAAGAGCGCTGGTTTTTACTTCTGTCCATGTACAAGTCGAGCCAATTTCGTGTTGTATGAAATAGATTTTTCCCCAATCCTTCACTCAAAGGTGTCTTCCCTTCCTGCCTTTTTCACTGTATGAGCATAGATTACATTGCTCATTGTTTGAAATGTCTTCTTTTCATGATTGTTTGATGTAAAAGGGAATGAATGCCTTGTTTTGATCTCTTGCTTTGGAAGTCCTCTTTGTGTTTGACCTCATATGTCTTGTCGCCTTTTGAGGGATTTCGTGACAAAGTGTTTGAAACAACGATTGCATTGTTAATGCTTGTTTACATCTCTTTTGCATTCATCCTTCATTAAGAAGATTTGCGTTATTTTAGTTTTCGTCTCATAGTTTGCTTTTCGTTTAAATGCATTAGATCACATTGCATCGAAAAGTGTTTTTTTGAGATCCATCATTGAACTTAGATTACATTGTTTAATGATTGAAAGCTAGAAATCGCTTTGTGTGCATTCTCTTTCATTGAAAGCATGAATTAAGTAGATTCTCATTTCATCGAAAAATGCATTGAGTGCATTCTTATTATTTGAAAAGAAAAAGGAAATTGTGCATAGATTACAATTGCATAGTTTTCGGAAAAAGAATTTTTCATAGATTACATTGCATTATTCGCATCGTTGAATGTTTAGAATACTTTTGGATAGTGAAAGTCATATAGTTTGGAAAAGTTTCGTTTTCAGTTTTGCTGTTTGTTGCATCATTGTTTGAAGCTCTTCCCTTAACTAGATAGCATTCATCAAATTGAAAGTTTTCTTTTCTCATATAGCTGCATATAGGAGATTGTCAGATGACATACGGTAGGGCCTTGAAACTGAAACATAATTGAAGATCAACCATAAAATTTACTCAATTTACCTAAGGAAGCATTGAAACATTAACGAACATTTAGAGGTCTAGGTTAGAGACGTGTTCCGACGTCATTAAACCTAGTAGCTGTCATTCGCCTCTTGGCTTTAGACAGCACTAGTACGGACTTGTGCTCCCCGTACCGTCGAGTATATAAAGGGAGACCCCACTAGGTTTCTATCCTTTATCCATAGGAAGCCGAGTCCGCCGCCCTATACCCGTGATACACCTAACACAGCATTCGGGGAGATTGCCTGCACGTACAGAAAGTCCTTGGTTGATTTCTCTTTTATTATTGAAACCAAGGTGTATATTGCAGTTCACGGATATCTGGTACACCCTTTGCCTAGCATTCCTGAGTAGTCATTTCGATCTTTTCTGACTCTTTAAATTTGAAAAGGTCATCAAGCGCTTGTCCTTTCACGCTTGTCAACTGAAGCCATAGAGCCACTCCTTTTTTCATGTTTTAATTTCCAAAATAGTAAAACCTTGAGAGTTTTGTTTCAATGTTTTAAAAATTAACTGCCCACGAAATATTCCTGGTTAAAGTTAGTTTCCTTAGGGTGTTGTTCTGAAGATCTTTTCTGATGGCAACTTTTCTAGATTTCACCAACCAAGGAATCCCCTTCGATGGGAATCCTGGTTCGTTTCCTCCCTTTGGAAATGTTGGTGCTCCTTATATGGCAACGTTGTCCCTTCCTGGGTTAACTGTTGGGTTGCCTGTTTGGTTGTTTTCAACGTCTGTGGTCCCGAATGTCTCGGCTACTGTTCAATTAGTTCCTCTGCCTGAACAACATCATGTTGATTCCAAGGTGGACCTCTCCCCTTCTTCGCTTGTTTCTGCGTCCTCCTCTTCTACTTTTCCTGGTGAAAGTCTGGATTCGAGTAACCAGGTGGCTAAGAAGAAGAAGAAGTCCGATAAAGGAGAGGCTAGCTCTGCGGCTATTGCGCCTAAGAAGTCTCCTCTTGATAAACCTCCCAACCCTCCACGGAAAGTCAAGTTCCCTTGCATGTTGTGCACAGGAGACCATGTTATTCGAGACTGCCCTGGCATTCCCAAGGTGCTCGAAGTATGGTCCAACGGTCGCCCGTCGTTGCCTTTGGCTTCCGGGAGTCAGGTTGGGGGCATGTCGTCAGCTGCTGCTGGTAAGGCTCCTAAGAAGTAGGGTAAGATTACCAATCCCTGTAAGTTGTGTGAAGGGCACCATGCCATTCACCTTTTTCCGTATATGGATGAAGCCAAGAGAGTTTTGGACAACTCAACTGTTTCTACACCACGCCTCCCGGCTAGTTATAAACAGCTTTCTTCGAGTCCTCCACCAGCTAATTCCATGATTGGTCAAGAGTCATCCTTGGTCGATCCCGCTCCCTCAGAAATTCAGATTCAGGAATCCAATCCTGACCAACCATTGGTCGTGGGATCGGTTGAACTGGCCCCGTCTGCGGTGCACCAGGTCTTTTCCGTTGAGAGTGGACCTCACATCCCTCAGGTTCTTCTTGTTTCTTCAGATTCCTCGGACTTGGAGAAATATTCTCTTGTCCCTATACCTCAAGAAGTTGCTCCTCCACCTCCCGTGATGGAGATCCTGGAGGATACCCTTCCCACCTTCGAGATGGAGGTCGTGAAGGATGCTCCTTCTTCTTCCGTAACACCAGGGGAAGACCATCTCGGTTCGATGGTAGCCCCTCCGAGTAGTTTGTTCGCTTCCTTTGATTGGAATCGATTTGCAGGATACCGCCTTCCGTCTTATGTGCCTTTCGAGATCACAGTACAGGATTTTGGTCTGGTCGTACCGAGCACCATTATAGACGAAGGTGCGTCTGTTAGTATTTTATCCTCCACTACCTGGCAAGCTTTTGGTTCGCCACCGCTTGCGCCTGTTACGCAGAATCTGTTGACATTTAACAGAAGAATGAGTCAACCGTTAGGGATCCTTCCAAGGTTACTTGTTACTTTGGGGGGTAAAACCGTCCATATGGATGTGATGGTTGTTCTAGGCCCCTTAGATTTAAATCTGCTTTTGGGGCGCAATTACACCTATGCCATGGGAGCACTTGTCTCCTCCCTTCTCCGTGTGATGTGTTTTCCACATGAAGGACGAATCGTGACCATTGATCAGCTTTCGTTCTTTGGTCCCGATGTGGCAACTGGCCCGCCATCACCCATTCTTGGTTTTTATCCACCCATTGTATCTACCCCACCGCAGGTCAACTATGTGGCTACCTACCCCGTGCCTGTGCTCAGCGATGATGCCGTCGTGCATCAGGTGCTGGGGGCATTGGGTCCTGACTTCTAGGATGTTTTTCTTCCATCGGGAGTGGAACTCTTGGAAGCGATGACTTCTTGTTCATAATGATGAGGTCGTCGGAGCAGAGTTCCTTGTCTTGTGTCAAGCTCCTTAAAAAATGAAACAAGGTTTTCGGAGCAGAGTTCCTTGTCTTGTGTCAAGCTCCTTAAAAAATGAAACAAGGTTTTCGGAGCAAAGTTCCTTGTCTTGTGTCAAGCTCCTTAAAAAATGAAACAAGGTTTTCAGAGCAGAGTTCCTTGTCTTGTGTCAAGCTCCTTAAAAAATGAAACAAGGTTTTCAAAGCAGAGTTCCTTGTCTTGTGTCAAGCTCCTTAAAAAATGAAACAAGGTCGTCGGAGCATGGTTCTTTTCCTATGTCAAGCTCCTTAAAAAATGAAACCAGGAGCAGAGTTCCTTGTCTTGTGTCAATCTCCTTAAAAAATGAAACAAGGTTGTCGGAGCAGAGTTCCTTGTCTTGTGTCAAGCTCCTTAAAAAATGAAACAAGGTTGTCGGAGCAGAGTTCCTTGTCTTGTGCCAAGCTCCTTAAACCATGAAACAAGGTGTCCCGAGGATAGTTCTTTTAATGTGTCAACCTCGTTAAAATAATGAAACACGTTCCTGTTCAATTCGAGTCTTTGGTAAGTTCTCGTAAAATTCTAGTCGAGTCTTTCTCTTGATCTCGTAACTTGAACCTTCACTCCATCTGCCTTTCATATGGACTGAAGCTTGGGGGGCATGTACCTCGAATTGAGTCACCATGCTGGGGGGCATGCTTACTTTGTCAAGCATAGTTTGTTTCCGTTTCAAGCTTGTGTAAAAATGAAACCGGTTTCAAGCATAGTTTATCTTTGTTTCAAGCTTGTGTAAAAATGAAACCAACTTCAAGCAGAGTTTCCTGATTTCAAGCTTGTGTAAAAATGAAACCTTCCCATTTTACCTCTTGTGATTTCCATTTTATCAGCCTGTTTTGCCAGATGAGCCTTGGTTTTCTCACTCCATTGTCACTATCTGCTTGGCCGATCATATGCCTTCACTTGGTTGTTTTGCCTGTTCCTGAGGAACCGCTGCGATGAGTGGTTTTGTTAGCCAGCCTCTTGACCTTTATCTTGTTCTGAGTAGTTCCATCATTACCGGAACCAGTTGCTACCCTTTATACCACTTGTTCCTCCAGGATGAGTCACCTTTCAGCTCTTTTCCGACTCTCTAAACATGAAAAGATTGCCGAGGCCCATGTCGTTTTTGATCTCGTTAAAGTGGACACGAATCGACATCTACCCAGTATACGTTTACCCCTTTTTCAGGCCGGGATGGATTATTTACGAAAAAGGAATACCCTAGCCTCTTGCGACTAGGAGGTTTTCTCGGATATTGTTTTCTACCTTTTCGGGTCCGAGGAACTATCTACGAAAAGGGATCGTTGGAGTTTACTTTTCTGCTGTCTTTTCAGACTCTCTAAAACATGAAAAGACGCCGAGTTCTTCCTTTGTCAGACTCGTTAAACCTTGATGACATTGGATTCAGTCGTAATGACGATATTCGAGTTCCTCCTTCCTAGGGCTCGTTAAATTCACTAGGATGGATTCGTCCGAAGGACGGATTTATATGACAAGCATATGGTATCCTCTTCAAGCTTGTGTAAAAATAAAGAGGTACTCGCCGAAATGGTGGGGAAAATGGAACCAACATCATTGTCGTGTTGGTAGTATGTTGCTCTTGAACATGGCACTTGTCTGCATTCGTGTTGGGTTGGGGACATCTCATCTCATTTTTCACTTGCCTTCATGGGTTTGGGTAATCCCTTTTGACCTCTCATCTGCTCTTTGCCTCGTCACTATGACCTCTGATCTTTTGATGTCAAATACTGCCAAATCCACTGTCGTGCCGCCAATATGTTCAAGAGAAGTTGACCTCTGCAAGTACCAACCTTCCTCTGATTCTCATCTGATCCTGATTCACAAAAAACATTATGTTTCTCTGTCTCGTGTCGATGATGTGGAAAACACTATGGCCCACCTTCGATCAAGGTCACTTCCTGTTGACTTCAGCTCATTATCCAGGAAGCTGATCTAGAGACTCCTTTCTGGTACCTTGGAGCCTGCATGCCTCAATGGCAGGTTCTTTGCATTCGATGCGAGGTTTTTATCACTGGCCTCCGATCGAGTGATTCTACGGGTGTTCGACGCCAGCTCATTGTTCACATGCCGTAGATTGTACCTACAGTACCTTGAGGGCCATTGTCATTATTGGTAGTTCCTCTCACGTCTGTTAACAGCTTTCATCATTGGCTGGTAATCAGACGATGTTCATGCATGTTCGACTTCAGCTCACATATTTGCATGCTTGAACTTGTACTTTGTTCGGGTCAAGATGGAGCGCAAGACCCTGGATTGTGTCTGTTGTAATCTAGGCTACGAAATTGTGGATTATTATGATTATTTACATGACTCACTGATTGGATGGCTGCGACCATACCTGAGTCTATTTATCGATCTTCATTGGATGGCTGCGTCCATGCCTTGGATCTAGATTATTGTACACTCTGTTATGGATGGCTGCGCCCATACCACACATATATATCATGTATCTGAGACATCAGTTGTACTTCGCTCCGTAAGTTTTCCGATGGCGGTGTTTTCGGTCGGCATGTTCTCGTAAAGCATTTCACCCCTCTCTCTCTCTTCCGGGCCTCATGCTTTAGGGGGCATCTGTTACACAGCAATTTGTCACCGTCCCTACAATCCCCATCCCGCACATTGGAGGGCTCATTTCGTGACCTGTGGGAAGAGTTAAGACTTGAAAATACTTTCATTGCATCCCTCTGAAGATGAGCTTTAATTTCCCTAAAGACATCTCCCTGCAAAAAACCCTAAAAATAGCTCTTTTTCCATTGGCGCGGTTCCATAGTTCAGCCCTTGCGCCAAGAGGGAAATCCTCCAAAGAGGGCACGCCAATTGGCGCTCTGTCATAGATCCGTACCCGTGCCAACCGTATTAAGAGGTTTTTTTTAAAAAATAAAAGGCAGAAGTTTCATCCTAACAAATGATTGGGCTGATTTTTATCTTGAGTTGGGAGGTTTGGCTACGGATTTCCATGGAGAGGAAGTGGTTTTCCACCTCTCATGGAAGCTTCCTTGATGATAGGGCCAATCCCATAATTATAGGGATCCCAACTCCCCTTCCTCCTTCTATAAAAGCTTGCCCATTTCCATTTGCAAGCTAGTTCCAAAGGGTGGCAGAATTTCTAAGTTCCCAAGAGCTTTCATGCTGCAAAAGCCTTCTTGATTCCCTAAGGTCTAATCCAAGCAAGGAGACTATTTCCAAGTATCCGGAGAGAGAGGCTTGTCCCATCCCTGACAGGCTTTTTCGAGACATGTTGTGCTGACGACCCGCTAAAGGAGAGTGCTGCGTCGAAGCTATGGTTGTATTCTTCTTTTGACTCTTTAATGATAAGCGACTATCGATTATGGTTCCACTCTTGTTCTTGATCATGTTCATGAGTTATATCCTCTTCGATTGATATATAGTTGTATGCACTAGATTTTATGCTTGCGTTTGTGTTGTTTCTTGCATGTGCAGGTGTTCGATCACGGAGATCGTGAGGGCTGTGATCTGCCAGGGTGAAGGAACGAGAGCACCACCTCTTCTACAAACGACAGCGTCAGATTCCAGGTAAGCCTTCCTCGCAAGTCGGTTTATTTACAATTAGGAACCTGCACCGTAGCGTGTTTGATTGTTTCTAGACCCGATCTGGGCTAGTAGGGATCGCCTCTGTCCTCAGAGGGGATTTACCTCTTCAACAGTAATATTGACTGATTTAACCCTAGTTTGAGGGTCAACATTGAGATCTGAAGTTCATGTCAAGATTCAGTCAAAGAAATGCCCAAAATCTATGGATCCATATGAGCTAGGTTGAGTCTCTTATGGAGGCAAGAGTCATGTTTTTTCTATGTGTGGATAGGGTTTGTTCTACAACAATTAGAAGTACATAAGTATAATGCCCTAGTTGGGACAGTTTCCTAGCATGTTTAGTTCATAAGGTATGCCCTTAAGACTGTGACAAATTTGCGTAGAAGAAGACCGGTTGTGACCCTTAGAGCGAGGTTTATTTTTGCAATAAAGACCACAGATCTGGAAGACGGTTTGTAGATTCAGTATGTGTGGAGACAATAGATCCAAAGGAGGGTGGAACCTGAGCAGAAGATTGAGCATGCAGAAAAGATGTGCCATATGAAGAATGGATTGACATGTAGAGGAATTGATTTTGGTGGACTTTCAATAGAGTTTTAGACAAATATCTGAAGAAACCTATAAAAAATTAGTAAATGGAATGTTAGTGGTTGATTTGTGACCCCAGTTTAGTCATCTACAGATTGTTAGAAGTATGATAAGAGGAGTAGTTCATATTTGTTCGTAGATTGGACAACAAAGATCAAATTGTCGATACACAAGAACAGTGATCTTGAGAGGACTGAAACCCTTGTTAGGTGGAAGATTTGAAGAGCCCTAGATGAAGACAATTTTGTGGGCCATAGATCAGTAAAAAGAATTGATTGTGGTTGGGCAGATTGATGGTAGTCCAAGTACAGTTGGAGGGTTGTTAGGTTGCTATCAAAGAAGAGCCCTGACTCTTGTTCTAACTTCTAGTGAAGGACAACAAAATTGGTAGAAGGGTAGGTGTATAGGGCCTAAGGATGTGCAGAATTTGAAGGACTAAAGTAACAATCAAGTGGGCGAACCAACTATCCCTAGTTCACTATATTGTAGAGGATTGATTCAGAGAGAAGAAGGGCAACCTCCATAGCCCTGGACTTCTCATCTTGGAGCTGTAATATGGAAAAAGTGGGCATACCAAAGAGTTGTTCACAAATGGAATTGTGAACAACTTGTTACCACTCAAACTAGTAGTGGACCTAAAAGGGGTTCCTAAGAGGGCAACTGCTAGGACAAGGGAAATGATGGAGGCTTAGCCCATTGTCACCACAACTAAGGCTCTGTGCTCTTCACAGAATTTCACCGATGGGTGGAGTCTCGGTAGTTTAGGAAGTCACTTGTAGAGTATAGGTCAATGAATAGGTGGGAAGTGACCCTCGAAACCCTTTCCCTAAGATAAAATAAAGAGTGGGATTTGCTTTCCTTCTAAGCAAGTGAATTTATCTTCTAGGGAGAGAAGAGGGGGATTGAAGGGTTGAGGGAGAAGAATAAGACTTATGAAGGAAGTTATCAATCCCTAAAATCCTTTGGGAACTTGGATTCCCAAATGGTCCTTGATGAAACGCCTTTGACACCAAATGGGACCACACAGGGCCAAGTGGACCCAGCCCAGGTTCGGGGATGGAATTTAGCAACCAATGATGTTCCTATACTGGATAAGGTGAGGGAAAAGGATCAGACACATTTTTTTACTTCGATAGGTCAAATTGATCCTACTAGGTTCTATCCTTTGGACCACCTAGGCAAAACTTGATCCTAGAGCTAGGGCTTGAGGTATCTGAATATTCCACCGTCGGAATTGGCCCAAGTTCTGAGGAGAGTGAGGGTACCCAACAACGCAGCTGCCTCTAGGAGATAGAGGTTTTCCTCTAGCTAGATTCCTAGGAAATTGTTGCCCTAGGTGACCTAATGGGGCTAGACCTAGGGAATGTGAAAATTTTCTTTAACTCTCAATCTCCAAATTCATCAAATTATATCCTGTATTCAAACCTGATCCTCTATGTTAGTCATTCTGAAGATAAGGCTGAGAACTTAGTATAGAACCATCACCTACATGTAGTGATCTTATTCTGTGAGCAGACAACCTACTTCGAGAAGACACGGAAAGGTAAACACTCTCTACCAAGATTTTCCATATAGCCCAGGTTGAGAAACCACATATACATCACCAGTTTTTTCTCTTCAGATTTGTGACTTAGAAGAGCTTTGTCTAACCACCTCCGAGTTGCTCCCAGAGTCACCCAGGCAAGCCCTCTCAGCATCATCCTCTTTCTGTAGTACCTAATTAGTAATTTAATTAACCATAACAATTTCTTGATCATGCAGGTATTTCAAATATATTTCCAATAAGCATAAAGATTTCCTGTTAAACAATCACATCAAAAGACTTTAGACTATGATGCAAAAAATACAAAGAAACCTCACCAACACTCAAAGGAAAAACAAATTCAAACCTCTACAAAGTATATACAGATATCTGATAAACTTCATTCCACCACAAAAATGTGCTTAACTAAAGAAAATTCTAATTACTGTGCTTTCAAAACAAAGCTTTCAAGGGCAGTGATGTTATAAACATACCCCTAACACCTCGTGAACAATCAATGTGTATAAGTAGACCATCATAAGGCTCATTTTAAACATCATTATTATCATTTTATAAATCATTTTTATCAAATCAACAAGAAGCAAGCAACAATTGCATTCAGTTCCACTGAAGCAAAGTATATGGCAGTTTCATATACTTATTATGAAGCTATCTAGATTTGCAACTTGATTGTAGAGTCAACCAATCAGTTGTTGAAGCCCAATATTGTCTCTTGTGAGAATCGAAGTTACATCAAGCTCTATGAAAATCCAATGTTTCATTACCATTTCAAACACATTGATATTCAATACAATTTCCTAAGATTCCAAGTTCATTAGGGAGTTGGTAGTGTTGGACCACATTCTGACAAAGTTGCATATGGTTAATAGTTTGACAAAGCTCCTAACAAAGGGGAAGTTGCATATGGTTAACGCTAGTCATATCTGTAGAAGGAATATTATAAGCATAATTTACTAGAAAAACAAAAGAACATTATCAAAGGAATAGTCATGAGAATGCAGGTTGCACAAAGGATATTTACATGTACAGGATTTTCTAAAAGTTTAAACACTAGCCCAAGGAAAGAAAATCAAGGGAAGGGCTTGCTGCTTCATCAAAGCACTGATCCTAAGATTTGCCTAACAGAAACAGAAAAAAAATGCAGCAAACCAGAATTTTCCTACTATGAAATGACAGAAATATTGCAGACTGGACACTTGTTTTTCTAAAGCAACCACTGCTTGATGCAGGCCTCGTGAGGCCTCGTGATAGCTGTGACTAAACTTTAAACTGCCCAGCTCATATCTTGCTTCATACTCTTCTTGTATAAACAAGTCATACCATCATTTTCATACTCTCAGAAGCAAGGGTTTCCATATGTTTTTGAATCTTAAGAGGGAGAAAATTTTACACTTTAAAACTACCAACTAAACCTATAAATCTACAAAAAAAATTTAAAGTCCAAGCCTCTTCATTCTTTGATAATCTTACTGATTACTCTCTTTTTCAGTGAAGTTTGCATTATGCCTTGAAAAATATAAGGTAACTTGGTGTGAAATTGTAAATTGATAATTCCAGCTGGCAGCATTTCAAGACTTATGGACAAGAAGTGGACATATATTAGTTACTGCATTCAAAGACAAGTCCTCCCCACATATATTATAAATACCTGGAAAATGCTGAATTTGACTTCAATATTCATACTCTGAGAAGCATACTTTGTTTTTGAGGAGTACAAGCTTTTCTCTAAACACTTGGAAATAGTCTCCTCACTAAGTCCTGTGCTAACATCCTTATGATGTACGGTGTATTTCTGTAGTTTTTTTATTAAGAACAATAGAGATTTATGCAAATAAGTGTGCATTCACATTAAATAACTACAAGTACTCTGCTGATTATACACAGGGTATGTGTGTGGATTGCATTCTTGTTGGTTTTGCTGGCCATTCTGGGTGCATGCTCAATTATCAACAGGTTTACCAGGGTAGCTAGAGAACTTTTTGGGATGCTTTTGTTCAGAGAACTTATCAGTTAGATGAGTTTGTTGTTTAGATTTAAAAAGAGTCTTTAGTAGGTTATGCACTTAAGGCACACTCAAACCTAAAGGCTTTTCTCTTGGCCTTAAGTAGTCTTGTGCTGATTGTATATTATTTGTGCTAATCACATTTTATATTAATTTTAGCAGCATAGTAAGCAGCGTAAAAGAGAGGCAGAAATTTGATTGTGTGCCATGTTAGGTTTTGGAAATGCTATAACATGTGAGAAGTAATGAACCAAAACCTCTCATTGCAATTATGAACCAAAACATAGTGCCATAACACTTACCTTATGTGACACTGAAATATTGATTTTTGCATCAAATTTGTGGACATTATTACATATAGACAGTGAACCTATCTACCCTACACTGATATGACCTTGAAATTTGAGTATACTTGATTGAGATATCATATTTGACGAAGTTTGATACATTGAAATATTGCCATGATGTATTGGCCTTAACATTGACACATTCAACCTCCATTGACATTGAAATTACACATAGACCACAATGTAAGATAGACCTTTGGCATTTAGACTTCACAAGTGTTTTGGGCATTGATATGATGACCTCAGGTTAGTAGCAGTATCCAATGTCCTTGAGCTAGTTCATCCTACATCTTAAATCTTAGACCCTAAAAATTTAAATGCATTATACCAAAATGTGAAGCCTTTAAACCTTGAACCCTGCTTATTAAGAAATATGAACCCTAAAATACCCTTTAAAGCCCCAAAATCCATGATGGACATTGGTTAAAATGTCTTCAAGAGATATAAAACCTGTCTACAAGGGTAGTTATGCACACAGATATTCGTAAATAGCCCATTGTAAGTTCAAATTCCATACTATGACCCAATTACCTTTTGAAAATGACTAAAAGCATTGCAGTATGCTTAAATAGCCCATTGGACGTGCACATTCCATACTATGACCCAATTACCTTTTGAAAATGATTCTAAGCATTGTAGTATGCTTTAAGAAATGACCTTTTGAAAACGATTGTAAAAAAATGGTGAAACACTTGAGGAGCTTTTGGCATTATAGATAAACCTCACTTAAGGACTCTTTGATATCTCTTGGAAATACAAGATAAATGATTCTGAGAATCATTGCAGTATGATTTAACTGGTCTTTTGAAAATGATTCTAAGAAAAAAGGTAGCACACTTGAGGAAGTTTTGGCATTAGAGATAAACTCCACTGAAGGACACGAGATATATCTTAGAAAAATAAATTTGTTCTAAATTACTAGGAGGCTGTTGGAAAGGCTTTTGCAGCTTCATGTACATTCAAGGTCCATATATTAATTAGGGGCCTTGGTCTGATCTACACTTTGACAGAGGCAAACTTCATTTCACTATATCTATATCCAAGGAGATGCAAGTTTTTTTTGGGAAAGGGATTTGAAGATTATTGATTGTCTGTGAAAGTAATAGACCTCATTGAAATCTACCATATGTGCACTCCATATTGTTGCATCTAGAGTTGATTTCCTCCATAGGAAGTCTAATACGAGTCAAGTTGTCTTTGTGGCATAAGTAATAATATATGAAAGGAATATTTTTCATGTAATAGTATTGACTAACAAGCATTCATTGCAGGCATATTAACATTCACCCCTTGAAAAAATTCATTCTTTAAATTTGCCAATCACTTTAGTTATTCAGATGAATCTTCCATTGAAATTGGTCAATAATTTCACAGAAAATATGGGAAAAAAATAGCAATAGGATTAATAAAAGCTGCATTTTTTTCTTGCTTGAGGCTTTACTGATAAGTGCTATCAAAAACTGAGTATCAAAATGCACTGCAGATTGAATCCTTACCGCAGTTCAAACACTGTCATCCATTGCAATATGTGGCATCATCCATTCTATTTTCGGAGGTCAACCTTTGTTAATTCTTGGGGTGGCTGAACCTACTGTGATTATGTATACATTCATGTACAACGTTGCCAAAGATAGAGAAGACTTAGGCCCAAAGTTGTTTCTGGCTTGGACAGGGTGGTATGTACTTCAAATTTGATCACCTTGTGTCAACAAGTTACAAATTCATTCTAAATTGCAATAGTAGAATGTTTGATACTTGCAGTACGATGTATTCCTGTAGTATTTTTATTAAGAACAGTAGAGATTTATGCAAATAAGTGTGCATTCACATTAAATAACTACAAGTACTCTGCTGATTATACACAGGGTATGTGTGTGGACTGCATTCTTGTTGGTTTTGCTGGCCATTCTGGGTGCATGCTCAATTATCAACAGGTTTACCAGGGTAGCTGGAGAACTTTTTGGGATGCTTTTTTTCAGAGAACTTATCAGTGAGATGAGTTTTTTGTTTAGATTTAAAAAGAGTCTTTAGTAGGTTATGCACTTAAGGCACACTCAAACCTAAAGGCTTTTCTCTTGGCCTTAAGTAGTCTTGTGCTGATTGCATATTATTTGTGCTAATCACATTTTATATTAATTTAAGCAGCATAGTAAGCAGCGTAAAAGAGAGGTAGAAATTTGATTGTGTGCCATGTTAGGTTCTGGAAATTCTATAACATGTGAGAAGTAATGAACCAAAACCTCTCATTGCAATTATGAACCAAAACATAGTGCCATAACACTTACCTTATGTGACCCTGAAATATTGATTTGTGCATCAAATTTGTGGACATTAGTACACATAGACAGTGAACCTATCTACCCTACACTGATATGACCTTGAAATTTGAGTATACTTGACTGAGATATCATATTTGATGAAGATTGATACATTGACATATTGCCACGATGTATTGGTCTTAACATTGATACATTCAACCTCCATTGACATTGAAATTACACATAGACCACAATGTAAGATAGACCTTTGGCATTTAGACTTCACAAGTGTTTTGGGCATTGATATGTTGACCTCAGGTTAGTAGCAGCATTAATGGGATTAAAAGAAAAGTGAGAAGTAGAAAGAGCTTCATTAATGGGATTAAGTACCATCACCCTAGTTTTACTAACTTAAGCACCAAGTGTCTAATATCACAAAACCAACCTAAGTCAACCAGACACTAAAATCTTCCTAGGGATGAGGCCAAAAGAACTGCTTGATCTGCAAAAAGGAGCAGTGAAATCAAAACATGATGAGGAATCACACTATCATTAGAATATGCAAGCTCCTTAAGGAATTGTTCCAGCTTATCAATTTAGATTCCAAAGTGTAAGAGAGAGAGTGCATATGTGTCTGATAAGCCAAATGTGTGCTTCCTTGAGCATCAAAAACAAAGGAATAAGAAAAATATCAAAATGAAGAAATAAGTTGGCTAACACTAAACAAAAGTAATCAAAAATATTATTCTCATAGGATTAATATATGGTCCTCAATTATCACTAATTCCAGCATTTTGTTTGTGTCAAAGGTCTAAAATTAGTTCGATCACCAGTCTACTTCAGTTGGTTCCATCCAACCTTGGTGAACTTCAAATATCCTATTTTGAATATTTTGAGGCTTGAGCCCAATTTCATCGGAGCTTGTTGCAGTTGTCAGATCAAGCCCAGTTTTACCAATAAGACTTGTTAAGATCATCACATACATTCTCTGTTGCATATAAAAACAACCATTGTTTCCAAAGAGTCTTGAAGAAATAGTCTAGTTTCGATTTTGTGAGCGATTCTGAACTGCTTGCATTCATATTTGATATTTACATACTGACAGGTTAATATCTACTTGTCAAATAGTAACAGTTATGGGGGACTCAGGTTATGTAACTGCGTTAACTATAAGAAATCTCAGACATATTAATATGGATAATTCTAATTCTGTGCCATGTGAAATACTACCATCATGTTTATTTCAGCTGACCATACTTCTATCCAGAGGTTCTTTCCCAAGATTAACAAAGCCATCTTGGAGTTTAAAGGCTTATACTGAGTGAGCTAAGTACCCTAAACTTTAAACAAATGTTTTATAGATTTCCTCTATCTTTAGACTGTTAATCCTCAAAGGGAAAATATGAGGATGGGCATCAAAAGAGAAATGAAGTAGTGGGAGTGACTAATTGAAATATCCATACAGTCTATATGGCTGAACTAATCGAAAGAAGCGAACTTGTTTGAAAAACAAAACATAAGGAAAGGGTACCTATCACATCTTGAAGTGGTCACCCAATTAGTGGAATCTATATAAGCAAGAGGTAAACCTAAAGATAAATTGAATGTAAAGCGGTTAGGCCCCAAACTCTAGTTAAACAATGACATGCTAAGAGGAAGATTCCATGTAGCAAATTGCACTAAAGCATAATAATGTGAACTGTTTCCACTCATATAACCAAGACTTCATCACACCATACAAAATTATGGATTTTATGACAGCATCAAAGAGCCTCATCCTAAAAATATATCCTAAAAGTGAATCTAGAAATATTGCGAACGTGAATGAGAAGCATACCCTTTGCACCAAGACATTATAAGAGAGACATGTAAGTTTCACTCCTAAATGCTATGCATTAGTTGTTCTCCACAAGAAAAGTGAGAAGTAGAAAGAGCTTCATTAATGGGATTAAAGACCATCACCCTAGTTTTACTAACTTTAGCACCAGCTGTCTAATATCACAAAACCAACCTAAGGAGTCAACCTGACACTAAAATATTCCTAGGGATGAGGCCAAAAGAACTACTTGATTTGCAAAAAGGAGCAGTGACATCAAAACATGATGAGGAATCACACTATCATTAGCATATGCAAGCTCCTTAAGGACTTGTTCTAGCTTATCAATTTAGATTCCAAAGTGTAAGAGAGAGAGTGCATATGTGCCTGATAAGCCAAATGTGTGCTTCCTTGAGCATCAAAAAAAAAGGAATAAGAAAAATATCAAAATGAAGAAAGAATTTGGCTAACACTGAACCAAAGTAATCAAAAATATTATTCTCAGAGGATTAATATATGGTCCTCAATTATCACTAATTCCAGCATTTTTTTTGTGTCAAAGGTCTAAAATCAGTTCAATCACTAGTCTACTTCAGCTGGTTCCATCCAACCTTGGTGAACTTCAAATATCTTGTTTTGAAGATTTTGAGGCTTGAGCCTAATTTCTTTGGAGCTTGTTGCAGTCATCACATCAAGCCCAGTTTTACCAATAAGGCTTGTTAAGATCATCACATACATCCTCTGTTGCATATAAAAACAACCATTGTTTGCAAAGAGTCTTGAAGAAATAGTCTAGTTTCGATTTTGTGAGCGATTCTAAACTGCTTGCATTCATATTTGATATTTACATACTGACAGGTTAATATCTACTTGTCAAATAGTAACAGTTATGGGGGACTTAGGTTATGTAACTGCATTAACTATAAGAAATCTCATACATATTAATATGGATAAGTCTAAGTCTGTGCCATGTGAAATACTACCATCGGGTTTATTTCAGCAGACCAGACTTCTATCCAGAGGTTCTTTCCCAAGATTAACAAAGCCATCTTGGAGTTTAAAGGCTTATACTGAGTGAGCTAAGTACCTTAAACTTTAAACAAATGTTTTATAGATTTCCTCTATCTTTAGAGTGTTAATCCTCAAAGGGAAAAGATGAGGATGGGCATCAAAAGAGAAATGAAGTAGTGGGAGTGACTAATTGAAATATCCATACAGTCTATATGGCTAAACTAATCAAAAGAAGCGAACTTGTTAGAAAAACAAAACATAAAGAAAGGGTAACTATCACATCTTGAAGTGGTCACCCAATTAGTGGAATCTATATAAGCAAGAGGTAAACCTAAAGATAAATTGAATGTAAAGCATGTTAGCCCCTTATAAATTCCTTGACAAGAAAGCAAGGGGCTAATCGTTTTATAAGCCTACAAGGAATGCATTTCCCTAGAAAACACATCATCCTTGCAGCCTTTCTAGGTTCACTACCTTGTGACTGTTACCCTCTACTGTTCTGAGCCAATAAGCCTTGCTGATAAAGAATTATGCTCCAAAAGGCTTTAATTCTGCCCTTTATACCTTTGCAAAATGCCCCATTTTCTCCCCTTTCTTCCTTTGAAAAAGTTTCCTTTGTTCCCTCTAAATCCCCACCCTTGCCCTTTGTTTCCTCAAATCCCCCCTCTATCTCCCTATCATTACCCTCCTTAGGCCTTGAAATGCCTTAAAATGGGTTAAAGACCCACTTTTAAACTTTATAATAAGGCCTAAGCCCCTTTTCCCACTAAGCCCCCGCACCTCTTCCTCCACGTGATCCAGCGCCGGAGCCACCCGCCAACACTGAAAAGTGCCTATCTCCAATGTGTATCGGGTGCAACATCGACCGTTGATCTTATTGATCGAACGGTGATCGTTGACCCCGCAACCTTCTGTGTTTCCCCGTTATAACCCCGACAGGGCAATCGTCGTCCATTTAAATTGTGATCTGACGGTCCAGAGTTCGCTTGCCCCCATGGTCCCCACTCGCGCACTGTTAAGAAAAAAGCCTGGTTTCCATCGCACCGCCCTTGAGCGGTAGGCGGTTTTTCCCCAATGCCCAGCGATTCCATACCGCGATTGACGCGTGGCTCCTGTATGGTTTCAAAACTGCTTGCCCATCGCGCGTTAATATTCGGTACAGGATGCACAACGATATTCATATCAGTCGTTAGATATTGGGCGCCTCATCGAACGACCATCGATCAATGAAGTTGCGCGGGGTTTAAACCATAGTCCCCGTACCTTTGGCCCACCGATCGTCGTTCCCTGCTGCATGTTCAACCGTCAATCTCCTTTGAGATTGGACGGCCCAGATCTGTTCTCCCCACTGTTGACTGTTTCGTGGTCGACCGGTCCTGCCACGTCATTTTCCACGTGTTTCCATCGTACAGCTGCCCTCCCGTTGCATATATGTGTAAAAGGTCGTGTTTCTTAAGGTTTTTTTTTTTTTTTTCATTTAAAACTTCTTCTGCTGCAGTCCGCCATCTTTCTCCGTTTTCCGCCCTCGCTACATTTTTCCGCCATCTCCCTGCATCATTCCATCACTCCACCAGCTACACGACCACTCTTATCATCCACATCATCCGCCACCCATCCATTGTTTTCTTCACAGGTTTCATGTTTTTGCAGGGTTTCAAAGAGGCGAAAACCGCCATGGTGTATATGTACTTCTTTAATGGTGTGTTGCGCAGACAGAGAGTTGGATATGGAAGCTGGTACTACAGGGAAATGTCAAGAAAGGTGGCGGCGGTATAAATTCCATCAAATGATAGAGCTTGAAACTTTACAAACCCTATCCGGCGCCATTAAAGCCCAGATCTTGCAGAATCGAGACATTTATGGAGTAGTGGGAAAGACCAGCCTATGATCGAGGATTTCAGTGCTCAGTATTGAAGGTTTTGGGCCTTAATGCAGCAGTTTAGAGACAAAGTGCCAGACTGAGGATCCCGAGGATCACATGGGAGATCCAGCACGCAGAAAACAATGAAATCGGGGTTCAAATCAGCAAAATGTTCTTCCAGAGCGAGGACACAGTACACATTATTGTTCCAGTTTATATTGTGTCCAAGCAAAATTTCCCCCCCCTTACAACAATCCTATGCTATCAGAAGCATTTGTTTCACAAGCATGGTAGCCCATTCAGTCATTTTGTTTATACACCAAAGTACTGAACAGTATCGCAGTCAGAGTACATCCAGGGTCATATCAAAGTAATTGGAAATATAAAGAAGATCATCCTATCACCTAAGGAATTCCAGAATTGAATGCACAGAATTAAACAGAATGGGCTTCGGCCCTCTTTCCTTTCAGAAGCTTTAATACTGCATTTAGTTTCTCACCTACCTCCTCAGATCATCTTTCTGCTATAAAACTCATGAGAAAATATTGTAAAGGTTGTTGATTGGATACCAGTGAAACGCAAGCTGTTCCTCCTGAGACAAGTTCTCTGCGTAAATTTGTAAGATAGACTGAGGAAGGTTCATCAGGCTGAATATCAAGCTGTAAGCTATGTTGTACTTGATTGTTGTTGTTCTTAATATGACAAGCACTTTTCATTGGATCCTGATCTAAAGTTGCGGTGATGTTTTTCTAACTCTGTGTGTTATTCAATTTCATTTCATTTCTTCCGGCTTGCATCAGAAATCTGGTATAGGATTTACCCTTGTTAGGTACCCTATGCTTCTGCTCTCTTTGCCTTCAATGTTTTCTGCTTAATGTGTTATCTAAGAATTGGTCTCAATTGATTTAACCAGTGTAGCAAATGTTATTGCCTACTAGCTAATGTATGAATTAAATGAAACTGTTTTTAGATGTTCTTGTTAGGATTTAGCTGGAAGATTTGGGAACACTGGGGATGAGAATTAGCCCTGTCCACTAGGATCCTTGTGCGACCAGCTTGCCTTTCTAAGTTCCCTTGTGCTGCCTCTGATTTGTTAGCCTATTTCATAAAGGCAATTATAAATCCAAAAATAATTAAATTGAATAATGTAAAGTTAGGATAAATATATTTATTAAATTAGAATATTTAATAAATATTAGAGATATTTAGAAATAGAAATTTGTTAATAAAAATTAGGACTCTAGAAAAGAGTCGTTCTCTAGGCTCTAAGTTAGGAGTGAAGTTAGTAGAGTGGTTAGAAACTCATTTATTGTAAATGGACACTTTTTTATTTTCCAAGTGATCCATAACTAGATTAAGTTAGAAAATAGAGCTTATAAATAGGATTGTTTCCTATTTCATTGTGTAATGTTAGTGTAGTGTGAGAATGAGAGTTTACGTCTGTAAAATCCTACAATTTGCTATGTAATCTTTTTCCATTATCAATAAAGTATGTGTCCGAGGACACTTCTGAATCTATCATGTGGTATTGGAGCCACGGTAGTGAGAGCTGAGAGTTCAGTGCTGTGTTGTGAATGTGAAGAAATAGTGAGAGCTGCATGTGAAACAGAGCTTCCATGCTTGGAGCGCGTGATCTGGAGCTGGTGATTTAGTGCAAAGGTATTGTTATTATGTGTGTTCCTTCTTTCTTATATGCGTTTTAAAAAAAAATCAGAGCTGAAGGTTATCCATCGATTTAGGAGAAAGCGCTGTATAAATTAATTTTTAAAGCACTGTTGCACATCGCTTCTGCACTTTTGATTTATATGTGGCATCGATTTACATCCATCGATTCACCTTTTCTGCATTGTAATCCTCTGTCAATTGCCCTTCCACGCCCACGTCCTCTGCCCCTGCAACGATTCTGCATAGTGTGTAATGAATCAATTCTGAACATCGATTCTGCACTTTCTTGTAAGTGGATTGTAGGTTTTAACCCTGAACAGAAATTATCTACAAACGAATCTTATAATAGAAAATAAACAATAGCAAGAGCATAAAACATAAAACAGATAAACACAGAGATTTTCCCCTGGATCCCAAATTGGGACGACCAACTTGATTTTTCATTATATTCCTTTTAGTGTTACAACACATATATATACATGCCGAAGCATACATAAACCCCAATCCATTAACCCTGGATTAGAACATAAACGTAGTTCCCTTGACTGGATGTACAAAATACAAGGGGCCGAAAACCATCGTACCCCAAAACCATGTGCAAACTCATGCAAAAAACATGGGTGGGTCCGCATATGAGTGGGACCGCATACCAAAACATGGGGCTAGTCGTGGAAAGAATATAACACATACCAAACATTCTCCCACTTGTTGTTTTCTTTCCACAGGGGGCTACAAGAGAGCTTAGTCATTTGGCCAATTCTTCAACACCCATTGTTTCTCTACACCAAGAGAACTTCTGAGTGCTCACAGACTTCGTCAATGCATCTGCAACATTCTTCAAAGTGTCTACCTTTACCAGCAACACCCTTTTAGCCTCAACCATATCTCTAACAAAGTGATATTGAACATCAATGTGCTTTGTCTTTGAATGATAAGAAGGGTTCTTAGCCAAGAAAATTGCACTTTGGCTATCACAGTCTATCCTTATAGCTTGCTGTACCAACCCCATACTTGAACACAATCTTTACAACCAAACTGCTTCCTTGCTTGCATGAGTGGCTGCTATGTATTCTGCCTCTGTAGTTGAAAGAGCCACTACAGACTGTCTTTTACTCATCCAACTGACTGCGCCTCCAAATAGGCTAAACACATACCCACTTGTAGATCTTCTTTGGTCCAGATCTCCAGCCCAGTCTGCATCAACAAAACCACGAATGTCAAACATTCTTTCCAATCCTGGTCTTCCCTGGTAGCACAAGCCATAATCACTAGTGCCACGTAAATATCTGAAAACCCGCTTCACTGTTGTCCAATGCTCCTTCCCTGGGTTTGACATAAACCTGCTCAATACTCCCACTGCATGTGCAATGTCTGGTCTAGTATAGACCATTGCATACATCAAGCTACCCACTGCACTTGCATATGGAACACGGGACATATACTCCTCTTCTTCTTGTGTCTTGGGACACTGTTCAGCAGACAGCTTTACACCTACAGGAATAGGAACCTTCACCGGTTTACTATCCTGCATATTAAACCTCTGCAATATAGTCTCGACATACTTCCTCTGGTTTAACCAGAGCTTCCTCTTTGCCCGATCTCTCTTAATTTCCATGCCCAAAATATAGTTTGCAGCACCCAGATCCTTCATGTCGAATTTGGAGAACAGTTGGGTCTTCAAATCTTGGATAATTTCTTTGTCATTTCCAATCAACAACATATAATCCACATACAAGACCAAATAAATAACACGGTCACCAATTAATTTAAAATAAACACGGTGATCCTCCTTGCTTCTGGTGAAGCCAAGTCCCCGTATATAGGTATCAAATTTCTGATACCACATCCTTGGTGACTGTTTTAACCCATACAGAGACTTCTTCAACCTGCATACTAGTTCTTTCTTACCCTTCACCATAAAGCCTTCAGGTTGCTTCATGTAGATCTCCTCTTCTAGATCCCCATGAAGAAATTATGTCTTCACATCCATCTGTTCTATCTCAAAATCAAATGCAGCAGCAACAGATAAAAGTAATCTAATAGAAGTAACCTTGGCAACAGGAGAAAAAATATCACCAAAATCAATTCCCGACACCTGGGAATAACCTTTTGCTACCAATCGAGCTTTGTATTTCTCCACCTTGCCTTCTACATTCATCTTCTTCTTAAACACCCATTTTCTCCCGATGGGCTTCCTTCCAGCCGGCAACTCCACTAGATCCCATGCCTCATTTTTGTGCAAGGATGCCATTTCATCAACCATGGCCTCTTTCCAGAGTTTTCCATCCTCTGAATCTACTGCCTCCCTGACAGTTCTGGGTTCATCATCAGTTATAGTTAAGGCAAAACCTGAACAGAAAGCAGATGGACTATACCTTTCTGGTTGCCTTCTTTCCCGAACTGATCTTCTCAAAGCTGGAGTTTGTGGTTCTTCATCTTCTGAGTCTTCTTCTGTTGTAGAGTATGATTCATCCTCCTTTAGCTCAAACTCTATCTTCTCAGGTTCCTTTGGTAGGACTTCATGTTTAACAACATCTTTCACTTCTCTAAACACCACATCTCGGCTGTACACAACCTTCCTTGTTTCTGGGTTTCAAAGCTTGTAACCCTTTAAACCATCCTTATACCCAATAAAGATGCACCTTTCGGATTTATTATCCAACTTGGTCCTTTTCTCCTTTGGAACATGTACATATGCATCACATCCAAATACCCTTAGATGTGAAAGAGAGGGTTTCTTACCAGTCCATACCTCATGTGGAGTCTTATCCTCCAACGATGATGAAGGTGATCTGTTAACTAAGTAACATGCAGTCTCCACTGCCTCTGCCCAGAATTCTTGTCCTAACCCGGTACCACTGAGCATGCTTCTTGCCTTTTCCATCAGTGTTCTGTTCATTCTTTCCGCAACTCCGTTTTGCTGAGGTGTGTATGGAGTAGTCTTCTGCCGTGCTATGCCACACTTCTTACAGAACTCTTCAAATTCCTTCTTGCAGAACTCCCCACCATTATCTGTCCTTAGTGCCTTTATCTTCTTCTCTGTCTGGTTTTCCACCAGAGCCTTAAATTCTTTAAATCTGTCAAAGACTTCAGATTTCTTCCTCAAGAAATATATCCATGTATTCCTTGAGAAGTCATGTATGAATGAAACATAGTACACAGACTTTCCCAGTGATGGAACTGACACAGGTCCAAACACATCACTGTGCACAAGTTCTAATATCTTGTTCGCCCTCTTAGCACCAGAAGGAAAACTCACCCGATTCTTCTTCCCATATACACAATGTTCACAGAAATCGAAATCCAGAGAGAAATTAGGCATACCTTCTACCATACCATTTCTATGTAGTATCCGAAGGCCCTTCTCTCCAATATGTCCAAGCCTTTGATGCCATAGCATGGTCTTTTCTCCAGAGACAGCTAAGCTTTCCGCTCCATTTTCAGGAACCACATAACTGTTACACCCATCAATAACAATGCTACCTTGTAGCTTGTCCAGAGTTCCAGTCCGAACTCCTCGCATTAGTACCAGTGCTCCCCGAACCATCTTGCAGGCATCTTTCTCGAACACTGTTTTTACACCTGCATCATCCATCTTGCTTACAGAAATCAGATTTCTGGCCAATGCAGGAATATGAAGAACACTAGGAAGTGTTCTAATCCTTCCACCTTGCAGCTTCAGCTTGACCTTTCCACGTCCGACGATTCTGGCCTTCCTATCATCCCCTAGGAAGACATCACCACCATCATATTTCTCATACTCATAGAACCACTCCCTATGGGGAGTGAAGTGAAAGGATGCACCTGAGTCAATCAACCATGACTCGTGATCTACATGTGTATTTGAAGAAGAAGCCAAATACACATCCCCACCTTCATCCGAGGTGGTTTTTTCCTCTACAGAAGGAGCATCATCAGATCCCTTTCCTTTCTCGGGAGCTTTAGATCTGCATTCCTTTTTGTAGTGTCCTTCCTTTCCGCATTTCCAGCACACCTTTACAAACTTTCCAGGAGATTTAGATCTCCCTCTAGATTTGGATCTCCCACTCGAAACCTTATTCTTGTTTCTGTTCTGGGACCTTCCTCGTACAGATAAGGCATCTCCATTCTGACCCTCCATATTTCTCTGTCTCATTTCCTCCGACAGCAAGGCTGAGACAATGTCATCAAAATTCAAGGTAGTTGTATTGCTACCTATTGCAATAACCAGACTGTCCCACGAGTCTGGTAGAGAGCACAACAAACTGATGCAATTATCTTCATCTGAGATTTTAATATCAACAGATGACAGCTGACTTACCACAGTATTGAAGGCGTTCAGATGCTCTGTCACCGAGTCTCCATCCTTCATCCTCAGGTTATACAGCTTTTTCCGCGGGAACAACTTATTCACCAGAGACTTAGATTGGTACAAAGTCCCAAGTTTTTCCCACAAATTCTTCGCCGTAGCTTCCCCAGATACATTCAACAATACTGAATCTGAGACACACAACCGTATTGTGCTCTTAGCCTTCAGATCCAGTTTCTTCCAGTCTTCATCTGACATTCCCGTTGGTTTAGTACCCAGATATACCGCGATCCACTGATCTTTATTCACCAACATATCCTCCATCTTGAGCTTTCACAACTCACAACTCTGACCATTAAATTTATCTATCTTTCCATTGCTCGCCATCTTCTTTCACCACAAGAATCAATCCGACAGATCTCCCAGTGAACAAGGTCTACCTCGGGCCCGACGAAAACCTCGGCGGCCAAGCGTCCCCATTGAAAAATTTGAAACAACTCTGATACCAAATGTAGGTTTTAACCCTGAACATAAATTATCTACACACGAATCTTATAACAGAAAATAAACAATAGTGAGAGCATAAAACATAAAACAGATAAACACAGAGATTTTCTCCTGGATCCCAAATTGGGACGACCAGCTTGATTTTTCATTATATTCCTTTTAGTGTTACAACACATATATATACATGCCGAAGCATACATAAACCCCAATCCATTAACCCTGGATTAGAACATAACCGTAGTTCCCTTGACTGGATCTACAAAATACCAGGTGCCGAAAACCATCGTACCCCAAAACCATGTGCAAACTCATGCACAAAACATGGGTGGGTTCGCATATGAGTGGGACCACATACCAAAAAAAAATTCGCCGGGGCACTGCCCCGAACCCCGACAGGGGGGGCTGCCGCCCCCCTTGTGACCCCCCTGCTGCGCTTAGCGCAATGTACAACGCGTGGGGCTAGTCGTGGAAAGAATATAACACATACCCAACATGGATTCTGCATTAAATTAGACAACATTACAATTGGCATTGAATTCTGCATCAATCCAGTGTTTTAATTGGCATTAATCCAGAGTTTATGATTAGAACCAGCGTTCAGTTGCAAGCTTCCTTTGAACAACGTTTAAGTGGCAGCCTCTGCCTTTATCTCCCAATCAAATTTGCAGCCTTTTGTGGCATCGATCAACAATAAGAACAAATAATACAATTCAAGTCCATTGACTTCATGGGCACCACGTTTTTCCATCCCTGATCTGAGAATAAAACTGTTGTTGAATGGTTGTTTTGAAAACAATGGTGAAATGTCAAAGCAGAAACAATTGGGCTATGGTTTTTTAGGTTGAATTTAGCCACCAAAAACCCATGACATGTGGCCGAACACGGTCATTTCGCCTACCTTGATAATTTTGACTACGACACAGAATGCGTATTTATTCAGTGCGCATTATCCGGAGAAAATATATCTTTAACTATTGCTTTTAACATGGAGAGAGAAGCAGGTGTACCTTGACGGGTTTCTCCATAAATTCGAATAGTCCTCCTGCTAAAATGGCGATTTGGTTTGGACTGATAGCGCAGAATCCCACTCGTTGCCCATTCGACCATATTTGAGAACATCGTTACCTGAATTATCGACTTCTGAATGGAAAATGGCACAGAGAAGCTGTGACAACGATGTAGTGAACGTGAACACCAGAGGATGGATGACATTCACATTAAAAAAGTGCATGGAAGTGTTGTGGCAGCTGCTTGAACGTAGTGCAAAATAAACGCAGCGTGGAGGTAATATTTAAAAAAGGAACCAACGTTGAGCAAAAAGTATTTTATTTTTTTTAAAAGGTGCCTTTTGTGAATTATTAAAAGTGTTATTTTACATTTAAAAAAGAGCACATTCGTTCACTTTATAAGTGACTCCATCAATGTGAATTCATTTTTTAATTCACTTTATTAAAGGGACTCCCTCAAAACATTTTGAATGGTAGTTTCAAAGAAATTAAAAAGGGATGATAAATTGGGGTATTTTAAAGTGAATTCATAAATGTTTTAAATGAAACTTTAAAGAGAGACTTAATAGAGTCATGAGAGAGAATAAGTGGAGATACTTATAGTGTTTTTTAAGTGAATAGTGGATAATGTTAAGAGAGAAGTAGTGGAAAAGAGAACTATTTCACTTTACATATTTTTGGGTTGAAGAATTTGTAACAAAAATTGGAGAGATAAGGAGTATTTGTAATTATTTTTTGGAGTGATAAGTTGTCTTTTGTAATTTGGAGAGATAAGGAGTGTTTCCATTTGTATTTAGAGTGATAAGGGAAAGCCATTGTTGTAATTCAAAGTATTGTTTTACTTTGAGAGAGATCGTGTCACTATCCATTCAGATTTTGAAGACAAATTGTTTCAAAGGGTTGCCAGCTTGACATTATCATTGCTTCAGATGATGTACTTAGTGATTAATAAAGATATCATTTTTTTTGGTGTTGATGTGTCCTAGATTCGCCCGAAATTGAATAAGGGGATCTAAGGTACACTATGTGTGTTTGATGGTGCATGTTTTTTATGACTTCATGTTGTTGTTTTTGATCTATGTCTAGTTGTGACACATCAATAATTTCATCACATTCAACAAGCACAACACATAACGAAATAGCTGCAAGATCAACACATGCATCTGCATAAATTGAAGATTGTCTACATTAGCATATTACATCAACAAGCCAATTCACTTCATCAAGTTCATGTACCTACACACTGAAAAGTCTACATCAGCGTTGCTATACATTATTTTCAGAACTTGTAATCAAATTCATTATGTTATGTTAAAAATTCATTGTTAATGAATTTTTAAGAAGACAAGCGAATTCATTATTTTAAAGTGAATCATTGTAAGCTTTCTTGGGTGCATTGTCGACAGTGTTCGACACCCTTCCTTTACACAAAATCAATTGAGTGCATGAGTTTTTTCAAACAAGCGACAAGTTTACATCTCCTGCAAGCGAGCGTGATTATTCATTCAACCAATTTGCATCAATTCAGTGCAAAAATCAACACATCAAGCGAGCCAGAGTGAAGTTTATTGTAACAATATAAAACAATCAAGTGAGTTGAGATCGTCATCAAGCGAGTGTGCCACATTCAAGCGAGCCTGTCATTCAAGTGAAATAGTTCAAAGTATGACATCTCCGACAAGAGAGCCTATTTTCAAGTGCGCAACTTCAGATGGCGCAACATTTTCAGTTGTTAAACATTCTTCACAGTTTGATCATCTCAAGCGATGAAGACATGGTGCATGTCAGCAAAGGCACTCTTGCTGATCTTTCATGGCATCTACAACAAACACATGACACCATTGAGTTTCTTCAACTCGAGTCGCAACTTCAAAGGATTGAATTGCAAGAAAAGAGTGATACTTTCAATTCTTTGAACCATCCAAATGATAAGTCATTCATTCAGATAGCTTCAAGTGTCGAAGTTGTTCCAGTTTCAATTTCTTCCAAGCCCATCATCAAGTCCTGGGAAGAAATTCAGAATAACAAGAATTGACGAGGCTTAGGATATGTCCAAGATGATGCCAACTTACATATTCCCGATTATTCCAAGCCCATTCAGTTCGTCAGTGCAGGATTTCTTGAACAGATCCCCTCAGCACATTCAGAGACAGTTGCAGACAACCAGCAGTGCATGCAACCCAAAGTTGCAGAAAAAGAGAATTCCACACAACCTAAAATTTAGGTCACACCGAAATGTTCTCATTGTCAGAGAACCGGTCATATGGAAGATCAGTGTTTTGATCTCCATCCCTGTCACCATTGTGGCAAGTGCAATCATTCCTCAGAAAAATGTCACAATCAACACAAATCAGAGAGATTGAAGATACATTATGAATGGATCGACCCTTGGGAATGGTCATCCACAGTTAAAAGATTGCTTCAGTTCTACAACCGTATACGATCACACATTGTGCAGCCAAAAGTGAAATGATGATGGTACTCTCATGCAGTTGAATGGGGGAGTACAACAGTGTAAAACTCCTACACCTGAAGGGGGGGAGTTCAAGAATATTTTACAGAGAATTGTCTCTCCTTTCAGCTGAAAAAGGGGGGAAAATCTCAATGAGATTGACAATGGTTGTTAGACTGAAAGTCTCGACACAACCAGCAAAATCAGCCAGTGGGCATCTTCAACAGCCAGTGGGCATCAACAAATTTTCCAGTGGGCAGTCGATAGCAAAAGCAACAGTGAGTTGTTTTTGACATCATCAGCCAGTGGGCTTTGATGCTGATTTCATGCAAAGGATAGAAGGATCCTTTTGCAACTTGGCACTTGATGGCATTGTTAAGCAACATTCAGAGATGAATCAGACATACAGCTGATTCATGTTCTCTTGAGATTGAAGATTTTTTTTAGCATCAACTTGAGAACTTGGAAGATGGTTCCTCGTTCTTCTTTTGGATTTATCCTTGAAGGGGGGAATGTTAGCCTATTTCATAAAGGCAATTATAAATCCAAAAATACATAAATTGAATAATGTAAAGTTAGGATAAATATATTTATTAAATTATAATATTTAATAAATATTAGAGATATTTAGAAATAGAAATTTGTTAATAAAATTTAGGACTCTAGAAAAGAGTCGTTCTCTAGGCTCTAAGTTAGGAGTGAAGTTAGTAGAGTGGTTAGAAACTCATTTATTGTAAATGGACACTTTTTTATTTTCCAAGTGATCCATAACTAGATTAAGTTAGAACATAGAGCTTATAAATAGGATTGTTTCCTATTTCATTGTGTAATGTTAGTGTAGTGTGAGAATGAGAGTTTACGTTTGTAAACTCCTGCAATTTTCTATGTAATCTTTTTCCATTATCAATAAAGTATGTGTCTGAGGAAACTTCTGAATCTATCATGATTATGTCCATGCAGGTCTGGAGTTAAATGACCTCTGACCTGATCTATAGACACAATTGGATGGTTTCTCATTCACTCACTTCCAATCCTTATTGTCCCATCCCACCAACATCTTTTAGGATCCAAGGCTTTAGATGACTAGCCCAATTGAAAGCTTGCATGTTGATAGCAAGTAAACCCTTTCCTGACTCCATTGCCCAATGGTCTTGATGTTCTCCTTCTTCACTTCTCCTCTGCCTAAATTCCCTTTGCTTATCCTTGTCTTGTATTGGACCCTTCTTTCCTGAGTCCCAACAACCAAACATAAACCAACAAACAAACAACCGCGTGCCTATAACTAGCCTAACCTCTTAAACATTGAGCCTCAAAGACACATACCTTAGATAAACATAGAGAGATCCATCTTTGGACCCAGGAGGGCTAGATATTGAGGTCTGAAAGTGGTTCTATGTTGTCTCATCTTTTGGTATTGCCAACCTTGCCAAAACATGGGAACCCCAACATAATGGTGACTCCGCTGGGGAATTTCTGAGTTTTCCTCACCTTACTATATCATAAGCCTCAGAAACCTGCAATCTCTGGTTAGGTTGGCAGTAAAACACTTATACTTACCTTCCACTTATCCTCTTGTGTGTTTTACCCCATACTCTTAGACAGAGTCTGGAAAGGGCCAGGTAGCCTCCAGATCTCACACTCTTTCAGAGGTGACATATCTGGTAAATTCCCTCCCAGTCAATCTCTGGTTAGAGTTTGCTGTGTTCTTGAGGTATCCTTGAAAAGGGATATTTCATAAGCACTGTGGTGGACAGTGTACCCCCTAGAAACATCCTAAACCTTCCACCTGGCGACTCCATAATTCCTAAACGATTAAAAGACTCCACCGGTGATCAGTAGGCCTGCTGATTATCTTGGTTTCACATAAGACTCCACTGGGAGACCAGCCTCTGAGACAACATCAACCACAATAGAAGGAACAAGTAGGGTTAAGCTTCTTGGTTATAAAACAACATTTTGGCTCTCAGAACCATTCACACAAGAGCTTATCCCAACTCAAACCCACCTGAAATAGTTGATAACCCTAAGAGTATCCTCAAGAGATCTCCTGCACCTAGAAGACCAACTATTTCAAGTCACATATATAGAGCTAACTCAGCACTGGAAGACCTTACAACTCTATCACATTTTCACCTTGACCTAGACTTACTAAACAAATTACCCAGAACTAGGTCATTCAACGTTCTAGACCAGCCAGACCTTGGATTCCCTAGTTCACCGTCTCATAGCAGTCAACACAGTAGGGAAAGACAGACTCCCCCATCTACACCTCCTGATATTCACTTCATTCAAAACTTGGGGTTCTGCCACCCTAAATTTGCTCAACAGACTTTTGCCGGTCCTAGTATTCCTGTCATCCATATAACAACTGCTCAAGTTAACCCTTTACCTCATCATAACATCATAATGGCAGCCTAGTATGCACCTTTAGTTCTACCTCAGCCTCTTGTAGCCCTACCAAATGATTATCAATCAAAGATCCCACACTTCACTGCTAAGGAGTCTACCACGACCCAACAACATGTAGATAATATGGAAGATTATTTTGACTATATGGAAATAGATGATGATACAGTCAAAATGAGAATCTTTGCCCAAAGCCTAGGAGGTGATGTGAAGAAATGGTTTAAAGGCCTACCTCCTAATAGCATCCAGGACCTCCTTGCTTTATATCAAACTTTCATCAACAAATGGGAAGTTAGGGAAAATCCTCGCCAACTCCTAGCAGAATACATGAGCCTTAAAAGGAGCGTAGGAGAGAGTGTCCATGATTACTCAACTATATTTAACAGCATTCACAATGCTCTCCCACCTCATATGAAACCTCCCCAAGGTATGGCCCTAGAAAAATATCCTGAGGGATTTGATGCTGACATGGCCTATCAGCTTAGGGATAAAGAGTACAACACCTTGGAGGACATGCAGAAGGGAGCAGTGAATATAGAGGCAAATTTGATTGAGAAAAGAGCAAGACTGAGGGCTGAGAGAAGGGTAACATACAGAGATGACACTGTAGCTTCCACTTCTGATCCAAATTATGATAGATTATCTAAAAATGTGGAAAGACTAAGTGTCACTAAGTGTCATTTTGTGTCAACCCAAGGTCATTTCCATTGTCACCTTAGCAACGAATCCTCTCACTTTAGATTAATTCTTAAATCCTAGGGGTGTCCTAAAGCACAAATTTATGGGGGACTCTTTTATGTGACTAGATCACTAGCTAGCATTGAAAACCATCTTTACATTGTATGGTTCAACATCTTGATGATTCCTGTCCTATTGACCACAAATTTTGTATTCATTATTGCATTCATCACAACACCTACAATAGATATTGATGGTGTTCATAAGCCTATTTATAGTTGTGATAAGTGGATTAGGGGCTCCCTTATCACAACCCATAACCCCTAATACGTTTACTCCCTTAGCCAAGGGGGGCCCAAGGGTGTACTTGTAGGGGCATTGAGACCAAATTTGGGGGATCATAACATTAGGAAAAGTGGAATGACATAACCAAAAAGTTTCTTTGGGGGGGGTGGGTATCTTATGGTGTCTTGAATGGGCCAAGGGGACACAAGGGTAGCATGTATGTGTAGAAGTCAGAGGTGCAAGCATGGTTTACTAAGATCTATAATCCTAGCATTAGAGAATGAGAAGGGGGCTTAGGACCTAATTTCATAGGGCCTAGGGGACCTAGAGGGAAGGCAGTGAGAGAAATTGATAGGGGAACCCAAAATAATGGTGATAAGGGTCTAGTTCCCCTAACCACTTCTCTCTGAAAAACTCTGAATTTCTGAGAGTCGCAAGGGTTAGGGATGTTTTCAAAGATGGCTGCCCCTTTTTCTGCCAGTTTACCAATAGGGAAAAGAGTATCTTTGAAGATCAACTGATTTCTTGCAATCCACATTCCCCAGGCAATCAAGAGGGGCATAGTTCTAACTTTGTCATTAGGAGCTTCCTGCCACCATGTTTGCCATGCTTCTGAGAGCAGCTGGCCTTCCTATCTCTGAGGAATATTTGTCATCCTTAGCGTTTCATTCCAAAGGCTGATGGTAAAGGGGCAAGAGAGAAAAACGTGCTACACTGATTCTTGACTGTCTTTGCACAGAGAGCACCACCCTGGACCAATTTTCCCTTTTTTTTTTTACGGAAATCCCAGGTGGGGAATTTATTCTGAAGAATACACTGGAAAAACAATCTTGTCTTAGCCGGCCCTTTTAGCTTCCACAATGGTTTTGACCACCATACGGGATCCTCCCACCCATTCTGAGACATCAACCAAGCATAACCCAGCTTAGGGGTATACATACCAGTCTGAGAGTGCACCCACCGCAACTCATCGTTCTTGTCAGTAATTCAAATATGGGAATTCAGTAGGCCAGATCTATAGTTCTCCCATTCCTCGAACCATATTTCCTCCAAGAATAGAGCATTCCTAGACAGCCATTCTTGTCTCCAAATCGAAGAATTTCCAGAGTCAGCTACTTGTTTTAGGAAATGCAACCCTTTATTATTAAGGTGCTCGATCACCTCTCTCAAGAGCACAAAAGAACCAATACAGCCCACCCAAGGATCTCGACCCAGTCTGACCAATCTCCCATCCCCAACATTCCAGGCCAAACCTTGTTCGATAATTTTTACAGCTGCCACCAAAGCCTTCCACACCACCGACGAATTCTTGAACGATTTTTGAGGCAGTCTGAGCCAGACCAGAGTTAGCATAGGGTCTATGTATTTCCTCCTTGTTACTAAAGTCCAGAGGTTCTCCGTAGTGATTAGTCTCCAAGCTAGTTTCGCCGCTAGAGACCTTGAGAATGGAAAGAGGTCCTTTATTCCCCAGCCATCCCAACATTTTGGTCTGACTAATTTTTCCCACGCAACCCAAGGGGTTACGTGTTCCGACTTGGAGCCTGCCCATAGGAATCTACTACAGATTTTGTTGATCTTCATCAGAATACTTTTTGGCACCCAAATGAGGCTAGCCCAGTAAATCAGAATTTCCATCACCACATATTTGATTAGAACTAACCTCCCTGCTCTGGACAGCCATTTGAAACTCCAGTGATTCATCTTGTTCTCAATTTTAGCTAAGAGCCATTTCCAATCCTGAATCCGATAACTATCTGGCTTAAGAAAGAAGCCCAGATACTTAAAGGAGTCCTGTAGAGTTTTAACTTTAAAGTGAAGGTAGTCTTTTATTCTGTCCACTTCCACCCTTGAGAGCCCTACAGTGGTCAGGGAAGATTTTTGGCCATTTATACTTAGTTCAGTCGCTTTTAGAAAAAGGTCTAGGATCTTCTTTAAACACCGACAATCTTTTATACTCCCGCTACTAAACATCAAGATGTCATCTACAAAGAGGAGATGGGTTACCCAGAGATTGACTGTTACTTCAATACCTTTGAGCTCCCCTTGTCTCTTAGCCTCGTGAATCATTAAACTGATGCCTTCAGCAACCACTAGAAAAAGAAGGGGGGAGAGAGGGCACCCTTGATGAAGGCCCCTTTGTGGGTTGAAGAAATCAGAGGCTGAACCATTTATAAGGACAACGATCGACGAAGAAGTGACACACCCCATAATCCATCTTACAAAATCATATCTGAAGCCAAGATGCGTCAACAAGAGTCTTAAAAACATCCAACTGATCCTATCATAGGCCTTAGAGAGGTCAATTTTTACTATAGCTCCTTTTTTCCCACTCTTTTTTAGGTTGTGGAGGGTTTCTTGAGCTACCCCCACTGCTTCATGGATTTTCCTTCCATCCAAAAAGGCGAATTGCTTTGCAGAAATGTTCTTGGAGAGAAAGGGTTTCAACCTGGAGGCAATAACTTTAGCAATAATCTTGTATAAGCAAGTACACAACGAAATGGGCGGAAATTCATTAAATGAAACAAGATGGTTAGAATTAGGAATGAAAGTTACAAAAGTGGCATTGAAAGGCTGATAGATAGAGCCAGAAACCCTAGACTCTTCAATAACCGCAACCAGCTCATCTCCAAATGATTCAAAGAAATGTAGGAAAAATTCTACTGTCTTGAACGAGGCGGAGGGGGGGGGGGGGGGTATCTTATGGTGTCTTGAATGGGCCAAGGGGACGCAAGGGTAGCATGTATGTGTAAAATTCAGAGGTGCAAACATGGTTTACTAAGATCTATAATCCTAGCATTAGAGAATGAGAAGGGGGCTTAGGACCTAATTTCATAGGGCCTAGGGGACCTAGAGGGAAGGCAACGAGAGCAATTGATAGGGGAACCCAAAATAGTGGTGATAAGGGGATTAGGAGTCCAATTATCACAAAACATAAGCCCTTAACCCATAACCAGTAAATTACCTATCCCCTTAACCCCCAATCCATATTTCCTTAACCCCTGCACTCATAAATCATAACCCATAAACCCCTTCATTCATTAAATCTTATGACATTAACCCCTAACCTATATTAATCCATGAACCTCCTAAGCCATAAATCCTTATCCTCTTAACCTGTGACCCTTAACCCCTAAACACCTTAACTACTAACCCCTTAACCACTAATAGCTAAATCTCCTAAATATTGAGTCCTTAACCGCTAAATCCTTTGACCCTAAATCCCTTTGGCCCTTGATGCTTGACCCTTGAAGCCCTTAACCACTAAGTATCCAAAGCTGAAAACAACACCCCAAACCAGCAAATTGACCTCCTAGGAGAATCCTTCATCTCTAATTGAGCATATTAGAAACATTATTTGATTCTTAGAGAACTAGGTACTAGTTACGAGGATATGTGTTTGTGGGTAATGCCATTATTATCATGTATACCAAATGTAGACAATTGGATAATTTGCAAAGCCTCGATTTGAATTACTCACAATATCTACACTTCATCACGTTGAGATGGAGCTTGTAGTGTTCTCTCACATAAGGAGTTGTAAATGAAAAGGAGCAAGCTCCCATTACAGGGAGGGTTTAAAGAGTTTAAAGAAGAGCAGGGTTAAGGAGACAAGAGCGGGAGCACAGTCCTGGTTACTTAAAACCTTTTTTCCAAAATTTCCTACTATGTTTCTGGCATACTTTTTCTCTGTCCTATTGACCACAAATTTTGTATTCATTATTGCTTTCATCACAACACCTAAAATAGATATTGATGGTGTTCATAAGCCTATTTCTAGTTGTGATAAGTGGATTAGGGGCTCCCTTATAGCAACCCATAACCCCTAATACGTTTACTCCCTTAGCCAAGGGGACCCAAGGGTGTACTTATAGGGGAATTGAGACCAAATTTGGGGGGTCATAACATTAGGAAAAGTGGAATGACATAACAAAAAATTTTTTGGGGGGGGTATCTTATGGTGTCTTGAACAGGCCAAGGGGACACAAGGGTAGCATGTATGTGTAGAAGTCATAGGTGCAAGCATGGTTTACTAAGATCTATAATCCTAGCATTAGAGAATGAGAAGAGGGCTTAGGACCTAATTTCATAGGGCCCAGGGGACCTAGAGGGAAGGCAACGAGAGAAATTGATAAGGGAACCCAAAATAATGGTGATAAGGGGATTAGGAGTCCAATTATCACAAAACATAAGCCCTTAACCCATAACCACTAAATTCCCCACCCCCTTAACCCCCAATCCATATTCCCTTAACCCCTGCACTCATAAATCATAACCCATATACCCCTTCATTCATTAAATCTTATGACATTAACCCCTAACCTATATTAATCCATGAACCTCCTAAGCCATAAATCCTTATCCTCTTAACCTGTGACCATTAACCCCTAACCCTTCACCCCTAAACACCTTAACTACTAACCCCTTAACCACTAAAAGTACAACACCCCAAACCAGCAAATTGACCTCCCAAGAGAATCCTTCATCTCTAACTGAGCATATTAGAAACATTAATTGTTTCTTAGAGAACTAGGTACTGGTTACGAGGATATGTGTTTGTGGGTAATGCCATTATTATCATGTATACCAAATGTAGACAATTGGATAATTTGCAAAGCCTCGTTTTGAATTACTCACAATATCTACACTTCATCATGTTGAGATGGAGCTTGTAATGTTCTCTCACATAAGGAGTTGTAAATGTAAAGGAGCAAGCTCCCATTAGAGGGCTTCTATGTGCAACAGTGTTGGAGGCAAAGTGGTTTCTGGTATTCCATCGAGTTTTTTCACAAATTTTGTCATAGTTGGGCGTGATTGTGGAGGTCCCATTGAGGAAACCAAAGAGACAAAAGCGATTGCAGATTCGTCATGAGGAGGCTGCACATCATTTTGATGAGCAACAGGGGGTGGTTCCCTATCGAGATCGAACTCTGGGGGGCCATGGTGGCGGAGCGCTGAGTCAGAATTTCAAACACCAGCCTAGATCAAGCAGCACACACGAGCTCCCGTGTAAAAATTATATTCCCTAATATAGTTTTTATTGATGCTCTAATTAAACTAACATTAAACTAACATTATTACTTTATGGGTCTTCGACATCATTAAATATTAAATATAACTTCTATTTGAGTTGAACTTCTGTTTTTGAAATAAAAATAAAACTTAATGAAAACCAAAAATACTTGATGACCTCCTTTTACTCAAATAAAAATAAAAATTAATGAAAACCAAAGCCAACATAGCAATTGCTTTATAATTTTTTTACTACCTATTAAAATCTAATTTGGCCGCTAGTCTAAACTCTAAATGGACCTATTAAAATTTATTCCTAGATGTGAAATGACCTCTTTTGCTCAAATAAAAATACTAGATGACCTCCTTTTGCTTAAATAAAATTAGAGCTTTATGAAAATCAAAACGACTATTGCAATTGCTTTATAAAATTTTGGTACCTCTTAAAATTTAATTTCGGGCGGCTATTTTCCCTTGGCCAGGTTCGAGTCAGAGTTCGGTGATCTTTAACAATATTTATGATTTTGGCGCAGATGCCATACCCTTCTATTCTTCGCTGCACTCTAGATTCGACTATATTTTTAACACGATTTTATTATATCAAATCTGGTTTAACTCTTTTTCCAGCTTTAATTGAGATATTATTCTCCTGATTTGGGGGTTTCTCTGCAATTCGGAGCAGAAAACATGTGGTCCGTTGCCAGCATATGGAGATAAAATTGCAACCTTCGACAACTCAGAGAGGGAGAGTGTGTATTGATAAGTTCTAAAGGTATTTTCCAGATATCTATGATTTTTATTGTTAAAATTTCAATAGATTTAAACTTGTATACAGAATTATGTAGAAGGCAACGGTAGGGTTGACAAGATTTTATAAAATCAATCATATTTTTTTTCGTGCTTAGCAAGACCAGGCACTCCTTAGAGCTGCTCCCATATGGTGATTGTCCCTTACTTTTGTTGTAGGAATTAGTCCTTACGGCCCCTCCAACAAGCCTAATACAGACATGCGTTATCCCTGTAATAACTACAGTGCCTGAGACTCTCTTAAACAATAAATATGCCACCCCTTTTGGTACCAAAACAACCCTTCTATCAACGTATTTACGCAGCTACTCCTTGGCCCTGTTATATCTTCTAATCTGACCTCAAAACAGTCATTTCAGGCTTCAGTCTTCTCTTCTTCAAGCTGTGGCTTACATCAGAAGGTGTTTTACTCCTAAATATTTTTGCTTGGATGTTATCTTAGCCTCCCTCACCTTCTATTTATACACAATATAAAGGCTTCATTTGGGTGTCCACATTGGCTTGAAAAGTTTTCACATGGCTTATTAACATCAAGCCAACCTAGACTCTTCTTTAGCTGAACCTTTTGCTCCTTGATCTAGACACCCACAACTCCCTCTGAGTTGCTTCGCTGACCACACTCTAATTCACTATCCCTTAAAGTAGCTCAGATGCTCTCTGATACCATGTTGCTTTTCCACGATCTTGGGTCTAGGACAGTGTCTTAAAATCTTTCACGCTACCAAACCAATAATCACAATGATACTACTTTGCACAACAAAATATAAATAGCAGTAAATCTACCAATGCACAAAATATAGAAAACTTCTTACAATTTTTAACCCAACTTCATTATATTAATCAACATATGATACAACAGTCTAGGGCTCCCGTACCAAGGATAGTGGCCTTCATACACCCATTGATACAAGATACAAAACTGGGTTTGGTGTCAGTCCATCGACAACCAATCTGCTCGTTTGTGAACAATTCTCAATCTTCTCATTGCTGCTCCTCAGTTACTTAGGGACTTTAAACCACTATGATCTTCCTGTGTTGCACCGATGAAGGCCAACATAGGGCATGAAGGGCTACCACCTATCGCTGCAAGATGTCTATATCCCACAATGAACACAGGCTAGGAGGACTGCCCATCGTATGCTGTAGAATTTCTCTACACACAAGTCTAGGGCTACACAAAACTGCTCATGGTTGATCAGACGCTTGACCTCTAGCAACCACCGAGGTCCATGAATATGGTGCACAACGGGCCCCAACATGGGTACTATCACACTATCCTCCAACATACCATAAATGCATAATCCACGTTCACTTGGCCCACTCTCACATTTCCCTCTAGCAGACCACGAGTGACCAATACTTGTTGTAGCATCTACCTCTGGCTAGGGCATCCTCACACTTAGGAAATCCTCCTCGTGGCTACCAAGAGACTGCTCTAACAATCCTGTCCTAGGACACCCATTACTTCATTGCAAGATCTGGTCCTAGTTGGTGTTTCTTAACACCCAAGAGAACCCCAACACATGGCTCCCACAGGTTTCCTATGAATTTGATCCTATCACCAATAGTTACACTGGTTAGGGCTTCTAACCAACATGTTAGCCCTCCCTTCTTCGCTTCTGCAGGCTGTACTAAAATGTTCCAACTGTCCAAACTAGGACCAACAATTTAACACAAAAACATACCTTCTCATGTGTTGGTACCCTGTTGTATTCTAAAATCTGGTTAAGGCTTAGCCACAATCCATGTCATCCCTCTCAACACGTGCTAACAATCATTTCTATCAATGTGGCTTGCCTTCACCCTAGAGTTTCTCCCCTACGCTGATTGTCCCTTAGTTATGTTGTAGGAATTAGGGCATCATTCAATTCTGAGTACACAGAACTCCCAGGCCATTAGGCCTTCTATGACATTCTAATATGTTGCCTTGTTGACTAGACAAACTTGTTAGACAGTTCCTAAACAGTTGAAGCTTGCATGACAAGTTCCGTTTTCTGGTTTGAGCGTTGCGAGACATACAATTTGTGCAATCTACAGATTTGTTCTACATGCCCAGAATAATATCTTCTTTGCAACAGAAAGGTGTGCAATCCATAGTAGGTATTTGATACATACCTTGTCAAAACATGGATTGTCCTTTGCGCCAACGACTCCCTAATATAGTAGCATATGCTTCCATTCTATCAGCGTACCAATTTTAGATATCTCCAGTCCTGCTGCCCTCATCAGAATACTTACAAATGATCTAATCATGAATTGCCAAGTGTGTCCACCTTCTGTTGTACAAGGTCTTTTATGACAACAAGTCCAAGTCACCTTGTCACCTTCGCACATCATAAAGATGACAAGCACATGATCCAAACACTGCCCCATAAATCATGGACCCAACACACCTCCACAAGACACTGTTGTAATACAGTTTTCACTGTTAGATAGGGCACATGCTGCAGCCCCAGTTTCATCACACAGTCAGCGAACAAACCCTTCTACAGTTGCGGTTTACCTAGGAGGGGTTCCTTCAATGCCATACTACCTCCCTAGGTTGTTGTCCACTCTTTGAAAACTCTCTAATTTGACCGAGCTGTGTGCTATGCCCTGTGGCCTAGCACCACAACTTCAAATCATGCCCAAGCCTACTCAAAGAAGGCGAATTCCTTCTGATGTCCTTCAGGACCTTCAAACAATATTTAAACCCTTAAATATGCCCAGACATTTTTTCAGATCTAGTGGCTGTCCTCCTGTGACGGAGCAGTCTTCTTCCTTGGCTTCCACATGTTGCTAGATAACTGATGCAAATCTGACCCTAAACTAGGATCCAACATAAATTAACATGCACCCAAAATGCATACTTCAGCTCCCTTTTTTAGGGTATGCTCCACACTGCAAATCTGGACTGGTTAGGGCACGAACCATAGTCCCTAACACCCTTTAATTTTGGCCCATAAATGCTACTTAGAGTTGCGTCTATCTCTTCCTTGAAGGTCATGACACTTAGCTGTAGGTATGAGTTGTTTCTAGCCCTTAAGCAGTCCTCGAACCTCCTTAATCTCTGCGGCAGGCTTCAGTGAAACCTCACAGGCCTTCGACACTCTTGTTTATAGACAAACCACCCATCAAATAGTCTATAGAGACGTCTTTCCTACCTCGACCCTCTGAAAAGTCCATCGGCCCTCCTAAATTGACCCTAAAACAATCATCTATGCCTCCCTGTTCTTGAACTTCATTTGTTGCAGCTAAGACAGAGACTTGGTCTCTCCTCCACGAGCTATTCACTTGTGATTATGCTGCACAATGGATCAATAGATCGGATATTTGCAATTCAACACAAATTGGGCATTGTCTTCCCCATAAAGCTCTGATACCATGTTAATTTCTGAACATGTTCTATGCCATTTCAGATTAGGGCACACAATACTGAAAAAGATAGAACATATTAATAGATCGATGGAAGACAAGCCAAAACAGAGATAATGAATGGTGGCGTTACGGCGATCAGCAGGATGCTTCTACCAGAAAAGTCTCCAATAGGTCATTCAGCCAAGCATGTCACACATAACCCCAAAATAACCCAAACAAGGAACACTCCATAAATACGCAGCACCAAGAATGCAACTCCATCGCTATCAAGAGAGAAGAAAATCCTCCACACTGTGTGTCTAATGAACTCCAAGTCTCTCCATTATATAGGCATCTTTGGGGGTGTGTGACACGCCATTTAAGACATTTAAGTCTATATTATATTCAAGGCCGACCTAGCACATAAGTGGAATAAATTCAAAGTCCCTCTTAATTAGGGACCTCCAACAATAGTGGTGAGACACCTAGTTGCTCATGAAAAATTCCTGTCCTCGATGTCATGGATTTCGATATTGAGGAATCTCCAACCTTTTAGCTTTATAGGGCACAGATCATCCATCACTTTCATCCTAAGTCATGTCAGCTATCAGAAAGTGATTCATCAGACTTCCTTATCTGGTCCACTATTATGCCATGCTACTTTCCTTGGAGTACTCCACCAAGGGTCGAGCCCTCCAATTTGTATCCAAACTCATCAGAGACAACGTGGCTAGTCTGCGTGAAAGTGCATCAGCTACCACGTTGTTCTTCCCCTTGACATAATCAATGTCAAAGTCATAAGCTGGATCTTGCTGATCCACTTCTGCTGCCTCTCCTGTAGCTGTTTCTTCTCCAAAAAGAACTTGAGGCTGTTGTGATCAGTCCTCACCCTGAACTTGTTACCCACTAAGTACTGTCAGAATTTGGCCAATGCATGCATAATGGCCAGCATCTCCTTGTCGTATATAGGATACAACCGCTCATGAGGAAGGAGCTCCTAGCTCTCATAGGCTATAGGGTGGCCTCCCTACATCAAAACTGCACTGATCCCCTCTCCCAATGCATCACACTCTAAAACAAAAGGCTGCGTAAAATCTGGCAACGCAAGCACTGGGCATCTGCTCATAACCTCCTTGAGCCTGTCAAAGGCCCGCTGCACTGTATCTGTCCAACTGAATGCCCCTTTCTTCGTCAAATCTATAAGGGGCACAACAAGCTGAGAGAAACTCTTGACGAACTTCCTGTAATAAGTGTAGATACCAACAAATCCTCGAAGTTCCATCACGTTTCTCGGCTCTGGCCAATCTCTGATGGCCCAGATCTTTTCTTCGTGGACCCTCACATCGTCCACTCCTATGATGTGACCCAAATACAACATCTCTGTCAACCCAAACTCACACTTGGAGAGCATAGATATGCAACATTGCCTCTATATGCTGGAGATGCTCCTCCCAAGTCCTGCTATATATCAGTATATCATCGAAAAAGACCAACACAAACTTCCTCAGATGACTACGGAAGATATGGTTCATGCATGACTGGAAAGTAGCTGGGGCATTGGTTAGCTCGAAAGGCATAATCAAGAACTCAAAGTGGCCATAATGGCACCTGAAAGCCGTCTTGGGAATGTCTTGTTCCCTCACGCGAATCTGGTGGTACCCAGATCTCAAGTCGATCTTTGAGAAGAACTGTGCTCCTCTCAACTCATCCATTAGCTCATCTATCCGCGGTATGGGGTACCTGTTCTTCATGGTCTTCTTATTCAGGGCCTTGTAATCAATGCACATTCTCAATGTGTCGTCCTTATTCTTCACCAACACCACCGAAGAAGCAAAAGGACTGGTGCTAGGACGAATGTGTCCAAGAGCCAGCAACTCCTGGATGGCCCGCTCAATCTCATCCCGATAGGCTTTGGGGTGCCTATAGGGTGTGGTAATAACGGCCTGGATGCCCTGCTCTAGCTCAATAGTGTGCTCAAACCCCTGATCTGGTGGCTGTCCCGACGGTATCTCCCCAAACACCGTATCATATCTGTCAGGGATGGCCCGTATATCTGGATGAACTGTCTGCCCAGTAGTCCCTGCCTCTGATGCCCGCAACTCAACCGCCCACTCTATGTCTCCCTTCCGGAAGTCTGCCTCCATCCGGTGAGCTGAAACAGTCTGGGGTGGGTAAGTTTGCATCCCACGTATCTTCTCATGCTTCCCGGTCTTCTTATCATCCCACTCCATCTCCAAGGCCTCCCAATCTGTGGTGACCTTCCCCAAAGTAATCAGCCACTGAACACTGAGAATCCATCGAAGATTTCTGTCGGTATGCCTCTCCGCTCAACCATCTGTGCATCGATGAAGTTGTGGGTTGCCCCATTGTCTACCAAAACCGAAACTCGCTGCCCCCGTACTGTCCCTCGGACACACAGTGTCAAACACTTGGGTACTCCTCGCAATGCTGCAAGGGTTCCCCCTGTGGGTGCAAAAGCTACACCTCCTGCTCCTGGAGGTGGAGGTGGAAAATGGTCCCGCGCTGTCTGATTGTCTCTTGCCTCTCCATCCTCATACTCATCCTCTTCCCTGTTGCTCTCGGAGAAGACCTCGATTAAATGTGCTTTGCCCGCAACACATATATGTCCTGGTGCCCATGGCTCCTGACAGGTAAAGCACAACCTCTTCTTCTTCAACTCCCTCCTGGCATCATCATCTAGCTATACCCTACCTTGATTCCCCTTTGGAGGCGGAATCCTCACATCCTTCCCCTTTGGTTGGAAAGCCTGTCTCTATGGGCAAGGTGTCCTGGTCCTGGGTAAGGCATCCTACAAATCCCAGGTCCTGCCAATGGCGTCCTGGAGTGTGACTGGTCTAGTGGATCTGACTAGACCCTAAAGTGGCTCTACTAACCCCTCAACAAACATGTATATCATCCGTGCTGCGGATAGATCTGGCACCATCACTGAAACCCTCAGGAAATCTGCAATATAAATCTCCGGGCTTCCGGTCTTTTTGAGCCTCATCAGCTCAACAAAATGCTCCTCCGGATCCCTCCAGTCAAATCTCTCTATCAGTCTCCGGGTGAACTTGGCATATGTGGTCACTGTCGAATGCCCGAGTGTCACCATCCCATGGAACCACTAGTCGTGGGCCTCACCATCCAAATGCAGTGTAGCCACCTTGATGGCCTCCGACTTTGCCATCTGGTTAAGCTGGAAATATATATCCAACTTCTCCACCCAATACTTTGTCGAACTGTTTGATGAGCCATCAAACGTTGGCAAATGGAATCGGCTCGCTGTATGCTATGTGTCCCCATCATGATAATGCCGGTGCCCTCTGTGATGATCGCGGGGTATGCTGTCCCGCTGGAGCTGAACAAAGTCTCTGAATGAAAGGGCATCCCTGAACTCTTGCCCATATGCCTGGTACTCAGCGAAATAGTCACCCATGTGACCAGGCTCTGGCTCATGCTGTACTCTTGCCCCTGTGTCTGCACCCAGAAAGGTGGGCATAGTGGAACATGTGGGTGCATGTGATGCTTGGTGCGGAGTGGCATCCCACTTCGGAAAATGATGGGATGTGCCCGACCCCTCGCCAACATGGAAACCCCTTGGGGTTTCACGCTGTCTAGCCTCCACAGCAGTGAATCTTTGACCCATCACCTCAATCTGTCTCGCCAGATCCTGCACTAATTTGAGGAGTGCCTCCCCAAACTGTTTTGCCTCACTATCATCTGCCATTGGCTTTTTTTGTTCTGCATCCACCACCCTAGCACAGTCGCCCTCTCTGTAGGTGTTCTCCAACCTACGCTCAATATCTCTGTACTTCCTACCTCTGTAGCAGATGTAGGGTTTCTCCCCCGGTGTCATAGACAACTAGCTCCATAGGCTGAGCCAGATCTATGCTTTGATACCACTATAATATCCCATTTCAGGGATATCTATAAAACACAAGAAAACTCCAACCAGAGATGGACCCGGAGGGCATTTACCAGATATTTCACCTCTGAAAAGAGGGTGAGATCTGGAGGCTATCTGGCCCTTTCCAGACTCTGTCTAAGAGTATGGGGAAAACACACCAAGTGGTATAGTACTGGAATGCTCAAGGAGAAAAATAACTGTAGTGCAAGCATACAATAGCATATATATAGAACACGAAAAGATACTCAAGAAATACAAAGAGAATGCTGAGCCATTTTATTATGCTGAGAAATATAAGTGAGTACAATAGGTGATCAGAGTGATGGCACCTAGACTTTCTCAAGGCAAGCGAAGAAATACTCTCAGAATGCTGATGGAATGGCTGCTCTCTGATTTGCGTCCTAACTGCTGGAAAATTGCCGTGTAGCTGCTACTACTGGAACAAGATGAGTATCTGGGGCTACTCCCCTACTCGAAATAAGCTGAAACTTTGGAATCAACCTCTACTCACCAAACCCAGAAAAACCCAGAGAGCATTTATGGAATGACCAACCCCCAAAAATCACCCCCTTGAGGATCTACGCTATCCTCCAAGGCTCTGCGCTGAGGCTGAATGGAAACCACCAAAACACGGCCACAAAATCTGCCAAAATCCTCCCACATGCAAGGGCTGGCCCCTTGCTCAATCTCCAAGCTCAAAACCTCCGAAAGAAACCCAATCCGGAGCTCCCCAGAAATGGACTGCGTCCTCCCTCTCAGGACTGTGCAGTCTATGGATGCACTGCTCCTCTGCAAAAGCCAAACTCCAATCCTCCTGCAAAATACTGATGGGACAACCTCACCCGAGCAGGCACTCGAAGTCCCCCGGGGCTGAGGATGAGATCTCCGAACGGAGACACTCGGTGCACTAAACAGTGCTGCAGACTAGCTAAACAACCAGCGTGCTCAAGAAGTCGAAATGACCAGCTCAATATCATAAACATCGAATGACCAAAATGAGGAGGCTCTCCCTCTATATAGTGTTAGCCTCTCTCAAAACCTAAGGCTCACCTCCTCCAACGTAGCCTCCCTTTGCCACGTGCTCCATCTTGGCCTACACAGTCCCTCCATGTGGTCTACGTGGGCCCCCTCTCTACGTGGTCTCTTGGCCCCCTTGGCTCACTTAAGTTACAACGTTTGTCTACTAGGGAGTGCACTTTTTATTTTTTGAGTGAGTTATGTCCCCCTCTACTCAATTTTATTTATAATCTAACTACATAAGGCAAAATTGACCAAAATCGAATATTCTAGTTAGCCATTGCTAATTGGGAATATTACATTTATACTTCATTGTTCCTTCACCGAGTCCCTTCTTCTTTGATGATTATAACAGAGATCGAGCCCATCACTTTTCTCTATCCGAAAGATATTTGAGTTGTTGTTGACTGTGATCTAATCCTTAAGTGCCACTTAATATGCCCTTCTTTGACTGCCACCTTAGCTCTGATACCATGTTGAGAATCTTGTAGGGCTGTAGTCTAATAAAATTCTCTTCATGCTAATTTCTTGTGATCTTGTTTATGTATATTCTTCTTTAATCTTTCATCAAGTCAATTATCAAATTACTCACTCAAATGTATAGAGACAGAATTATTTTTCACTTGTAACTGAATTTCTTGACAATTAGTTAACTAATCTATCTTTAGTTCACTTTTTATCTATCTTTAGTATCAACTAGCTTATATAGCTCTTTGCAGATGCAATTTCAAAGGACCTTGGAACATATTATCAAATGGACAAAAGAAATTGGATGAAATTGAAAAATAGGTATAGTTTGTATATTTGATTATTCATCGTGATATTATCCAACAGTGTTGTAGGATAATATCTACCTTTAATCTTAATATTTCTTGTTTTATTTCCTAAAGGTTCTAGCTTTAAGAGACCGTGTAAGCTAATAATTCTGCATTTTCCTCCTAGTCCTTGAGATAATACTAAATTGTATTCCATCTCCATTCTTGGTGTTTACTGGTGCTTTAAAATATTACATTGACATTCTGATATACTAGGGATTTACAATTGTAATTCAGATCTTCTTGTGCTTCTTTATGTATTGTCCATCCGTGTAGTGATTGTTTTTCTCCAACTGATAAATTGCTTCTTCCAACAATTAAAAAAAAATATGACTGTAAACTTGCCATTCAAGTATAATTGCTTATTTCCTTGGAAACTATGTAGGTGCTTGATAAGGATGGTGACTTTCTTTAAAAAGGTAACCTGGAAAGTGGTGCAAGCTGGTCAGTGGAATTGGGTCGTCAAACTATGGGGTGCCCTATCATAGTGGAGAACATGAGTCAGCCCCAAGAATCGCTTATAGAGGTCAGTTAAATTGTTAGATTAACATGGTTTTTATATGCACTCAATAATTCAATTTTGTTATTTTGAGACATGGTTTAAAGTTGTCATGCTATCTTCTGTTGGTTTTCACCAATTTTGTAGATGCTTTGTGAGGAGCAGGGGCTCTTCCTTGAAATGGATGACATCATTTGAGGCTTGGGGTTTATGATTTTAAAGGGAGTAATGGAAGCTCACAGTGACAAGATCTGAGATCGCTTTGTTGTTGAGGTAATGCCATGGTTGAAAAGACCTTTCATTCCATGTAAAGCTTCCTCTTTTGTTTGTGTTTGGTTGCTTGAACAGACCATAGACTTCAAGAATTGGCATTGTAATTTATAATGAGAACAGGGTATGCAATTTATTTGAAGGCTGCGTGTGTTTCTAGAGACCAAACAAATTGCATGGTTGATACTTAATAACTATCACTTGGAGATTGTTCTTGGGAATTTGATTGTGTAGGGTTGTAGACCATAATATATTCTAGCTATAAACCTCTATATTACACCATATGTGCTCTATGTTCTAGCATTTAAAATTCTGAAGGCACCATAGCCTGATTTGTCATGTTGTGAAATTTGGCAGTTTCACAATAATTTTGCACAGTAGTGGCTTCCTGGATTGGAAGTGAAACTATAACGATGTAAAAATATCAATAATGTTCTAATAACTGCACAGAAATTTGAAAATCACAATTTTGATCTTTAGTGAGCCCTGGACAAGCATGCTATTAAAGACTACTTGCACTTAGCAAGAGACAGGTAAATCAGTGAAACTGTTTTGGTAGACTTAGTACTCTCACTTGAATTTGTACATTAGAATTATGGAACTGTAGGAAGATGCACAGGGAGAAGTACTGTAGCACTGTATTTTATGACTTTTCCATAGGTACACCGTACATCTGTAGAAGGTTGTGTGAAATCAGGTCAGGTTGTAAGTTGTAACACATATTTGAACCTGAGAAATGCAAATTTTCCACTTGGCATGCAATTTTGACACCTTGGGGTGCATTCTAAGTATGGAATATGATGTTCCATGGCATATAGGATAGCCCCTTTTCCTTATCATCCATCAGGTTTTCTATTTATGTACATGGCATGCAGTTTTTAATGTAAGTGGACATTTTGGCACTATGAAAATAATAGTTGGTTCTTGCACTGTCAACTTCATAGGAAAGAATTCAGATTCTTTCAAACTTAATGTAAGAAGCTATTATGAGATCCTCGAATGTACTATTTCACTGTGTATACATATTACTGTTTTGACCTTATTTTGTGCTTTGATTGTAAATACTTCACTGTACATGTCTCTGACTTCTGTTGATCATTTCTGCGAGACCCGATGTGATACCATCAAACTGAAATGGCATACTTCTCATCAAGCTGTGATGGCACCGAACCAGTGAGACCTTTCTCACTATGGTAGCACGAAACAATGATAGATTTTTCACTGTGGTAGTTCCAAATTTTAGTGTCATACTTATCATGTGATTGCTTATACTGAGACTGTTGTTGAACTGTGATTATAACACTGAAGATCTTCACTATAATATGGATTATACTGATTTTTTTTTGTCACACCGAGCCTTAACTGTAAATACACCTTTATAACTCATTCTCCTCACTGCTGTGGTATCGAAATAATCTTATAAGAGTAGTACTAAATTGAGGCAGAGGTAATTTCAACACTGTGATGTCATTGAGACTGAGATGTTACCGAGATCCTTCTTTTCATAGTGACAGAGATTGACCTTTCTTGTGAACTTGCACCTAGCTTAATTATTGGACTATCTTACTATGATTTGAGCCCTTTTGACATAGGTCTTTTTAGAATGTTTCGAGTCCTTTCAAACTGCCTTTGATCATAACCATAGCTCTGAAACCATGTTGAGAATTTGTAGAGCTTGTGTTTAATACAAAATTCTCTTCTTAATAACTACTTGTGAGCTTGCTTATGTGTTCTTCTTTAACTTAGTTACTCCATCATCAAGTTAGTTATCAAAGTACTTGGTCAAAATGTTGAAACAAAATTATTTAAACTCGTAACTGAATATCTTATAATGTAGTTAGGAAGGTAAATCTCTGATTTACCTTCCTCACTTACAACTCCTTTAAGATCAGCACGTATTATTACAATACTGTCTTGACATTGGAAAATTCCTTCAATAGATATATCTGCACTATATACTTTTGCATCTATCCGCAGTCCAGCTCCTGTAGCTTCTGCAGATTATATTCCTGTACCTTTCAATTTACATCAGACTTCCATTTTAGATCCGCATTTGGTTACCCTTCTTTCCATGCTGTTTGCTTCAGAATTTACCTTGATATATCCGCATTGACTCAGACCCAAAATCCGCAAATTTTTTCTTCTATTTTATTGATGTATACTTTACCGTAATACTTGCTCCTTTTTCCACGCTGTATTAACCTCAGTGTAATCTGCAAAACTTGTTCCTTTTGCACATTATATAACCTCAGTATCATCCGAAGATATGTTCTCTTAACCACAACATATGTAGGGTATATATAGTAGTTCTAGCCAAGTAATTAAGTCAACCTTATAGCCATTAAGTAGGCCGACTTTAACACTTGTTTGTAGGCCGACTTCATAGGCATATCTTCAACGTTTGTAAGCCATTCTTCTGCAACATCCTGGAGGGTATTCTTCACGCCTTTTACATGACTCTGAATTACACTAATGTACCTAATAGATATCAAGAAGAAGTCTATAGACCTATACTAAGAATCTTGCTCATGGAACCCATGAATCAAGTAAACCAAAAATTCATTTTATTATTATTGACTTCATCTTTACATAAGTACATAACTAGCAATTGCTCCTTAAAAGGAGCAAAAGGACACCGAAGGAATTAAACCACTGCTTAATACTTCGGAAAATATCACCAGTGAACGAAATCAGCGTTACACCAGCCTCTGTAAGCATTGGTTGCTGGGTCTAATCAGGTTTAAGATATTCTAAAAAGTCTAATTAAGGGCAAACCGAAAGGAAAATGTTCATTTCATGATGGCATTCTGGAAATTTGAGAATGAGATCCACTTGATATTTAAGACAAATTGAAAGTGTTAGGGGGATAAAAGGAAAACAACAGAGATAATAAAGGAAAATTAATGACGTACATAATTCTCACATCAAGCTCTCCTGCTTTTGACTAGGACAATGAAATGGAATCACTTTTCAAAACTGGAACGCTAAAATGCAGCTAATTGGGTCCTTTCCATGGTCAACCTTTGCCCCACAAAAATGCTCTGTTTAAAATGTTTTACTTAGAAACATTTAAACAATTTTGTTTTCGGCCAGGAATTGTCTATTGTTACCATGGATTAAGACTGTTGGGAAGTTAAATTGGTTGGCACTACTGTATGCTATTACTGTAATTTAAAATTAAGGACAAGAACAGAATGTCGTCATTATTTTCAACGATTAAAGTCAAAATCCCTTTTCGTTCCCAATAATATCTTTAAGTTTCTGAGGATAGGTGGCTTCTGGTGCAAGTTGCACTGATTTCTCAATATTTTCAGGTTCCTCTACCAATGGATAAGTCTTGTCAATATCTCCATTCTCTGCTGCCATGCCCATTTTGGCTATCTTCATAATGTGTCTACAATCATCAATTCACTTTCCCACACATTCAATATTAATTCATTAGATTGTTGTTTAAGATGAGGCTTCTAATCTGTGTTGATCTGTGAAGTTCCCAATAAAATAAGAATGAGAAATGCTTTCCCTCATTTTACATTTAGACTTGATTATGAAACTAAAGACATTGCAGAACTAAAATTCATTTCCCAACAGAGTTCTACAATACACATTAGCTATTTACTGATAAAATTACGAAGACTTGTAATATCTCACCTTTTGGAAAGGGAAAGGTCCTATTGAAGTAGACATATTTTTAGTCTCTGAGTTTTTCACTGCATCACATTCACTCAAATTAGCAATGATAGATTACGAAAATAAATACATTTTAGAGCTAAAATTCATGTTCCAACAGAGTTCTACTATGCTTGGGTGTTAGATATTTAGTGATCAAATAATTAAGACTTGTAATAGTTCACCTTGTGGAAAGGTAAAGGTTCTATTGAAGTAGAAACTTTTTTAGTCTCTGATTTTTTCAGTGCATCACTTTCACTCAAATTAGCAATGACAGATTTGTCAAACTTCTTAGAATATGTCAATAATGAGACATTCAGATCCTGGACATTTTCAAGAGTAAAAATACCAGTGCCAAGTGATTTCCTAATTTGTGATCCACTATTATGATAGTGAGTGGCTTGTTCACATGCCTTTTCAACTTGTAAGTTGGAAAGAAGAAAAACATGCAGTGTCTGTGTTGCCACTTCCTCATATCCTGGGTAATTAGAAGTACATGTTATTACACAGAATGCACTTCCAACAGACAAATGTTTTTCAAGCGATGTTTTTCATTTGTGTGGAGAAGAATGGCCACCTTCTTTTAATTCACGTGCTTGTATTGCAGATAACGCTTTTTTTTGTGCACAATTAGCTTTACTTGGCTGAGTGATGTATTTATTGTATAATACAGTACTCACTGAAGTTGTCTTGAGGGAAACAATGTAGCCTTGAAATATCCTCTGGTTCTTGAACTTCAGAGGCCATAAATCGAGTTGTTACACTGCCCATGTAAATTATCTTAGTTTTCTCCATATAAGAAGCTAGTTTATGGTTACATGTATGTGCCATATTTTCACTAGTCCATGGTAACATAGAAGACTCCTCTTCTCTCTGACTCAAGGTTGTTGATGAAAAATTTGTAACACTTACCTGAGCATACTTAGGAGTTTTTTTTTTCCAAACACACTCATTATCGTTCACCATTTCCACATCTCTGACTGCAAACTCCTCTTTCATGACATTTTTATAAACAGATCCTGAATCTTTCAACAACTAATTATTTTCATCGTGCCTGTTAACTAGAATTTTGGTCAGAGATTTTCATTTGGTAAGCACATGAGCAGTCTAAATTGATAGTTTAGAAGCATTTGCACAGATTCTGGATTTGTTGCTTCTGACCATACATTTAAAGGTCTCAAATTGCTTGATTTATATGTATTTGCACCCATTTAAAGGTCTCAAATTGCTTGATTTAAAGGTATCCTCCTCATATGATGTACTATTTTGAATATTCTATTCTTTGCATATCAAACATTATAAAGCCTCTTGCACACACATCTCTTTTATTTGAACATAATTCCGATAATCATTGCATTCATGGAGAAAGGATATATTCATGTGAAACCCTGTCCAGCTGCTTCTCTTGGCTAATGCCATCACCTACATCCCATAGAGAATCCGACAATTGAATGTCGACTTCACCAAAGGCATTGCTTACTTCCTGCTGAGATTGAACAAGAGAATCAAAATCTCTCCTTCCAGGGGTCATTACTCTGTGCTTTGAACTTGAAGTTTGCCTCTTTTCCCTTCTCTTCTATCTCGAGACTCCAAAAACTTGCTGCAGCCCATCCTTTTTGTCTCCTCTGCCCACTAAAATTTCAAAAGCACTTCATCCTCGCCCTTATATGCTCCTTCAATTTGAAATCCAAAATCATCATTTCCACTATTCTTGATTTCCGTATTTACTTCTGTTGAATCTGTATTTTGTGCTAGGTTATGAGTATATTGTTTTAAATTATTCACTTTAGAACAGAGACCAATCATAAGCATATTCTTATTTTGTGCAGGCCTGCAATCCATGACTGAGGAGGAATTGACAGCAAACAATAAACCACATTGCTCAGAGGCATTCAACAAAATTGGCAGATCTTTGGTGTTTTTTTTCAAATTCACCCAACTGTTCAGACGCTAGCTGATTCTTCTTACCTGTATTTTCAAACCCATCTCCCAAAATATATAGCCATCTAGAAGGTAATGACTCTTTGAGCCCTTTGAAAATACACCACATAGTAATCTTTGCCCAATTGTTTGAGCTGCTTATCAACTCACCAATGTATGGTCCAAACAAGTTTCCTTCAAGGATCAAATTAATTTCCTCTTTTCAAATAGAGTTTAGAAGCATTTGCAAAGATTCTAGAGTTGTTGCTTCTGACCATACATTTAATGGTCTCAAATTGCTTGATTTATATGTATTTTCACCCATTTAAAGGTCTCAAATTGCTTGATTTAAAGGTCTCCTCCTCATATGATGTACTATTTTGAATATTCTATTCTTTTCATATCAAACATTATAAAGCCTCTTGCACACTGTTCTCATCTCTTTTATTTCAACATAATTCCGATAATCATTGCATTCATGAGGAAAGGATATATTCATGTGAAACCCTGTCCAGCTGCTTCTCTTGGCTAATGCCATCACCTACATCCTATAGAGAATCCGACAATTGAATGTCGACTTGACCAAAGGCATTGCTTACTTCCTGCTGAGATTGAACAAGAGAATCAAAATCTCTCCTTCCAGGGGTCATTACTCTGTGATTTGAACTTGAAGTTTGCCTCTTTTCCCTTCTCTTCTATCCCGAGACTCCAAAAACTTGCTGCAGCCCATCCTTTCTGTCTCCTCTACCCACTGAAATTTCAAAATCACTTCATCCTCGCCCTTATATGCTCCTTCAGTTTGAAATCCAAAATCATCATTTCCACTATTCTTGATTTCCGTATTTACTTCTGTTGAATCTGTATTTTGTGCTAGGTTATGAGTATATTGTTTTAAATTATTCACTTTAGAACAGAGACCAATCATAATAATATTCTTATTTTGTGCAGGCCTGCAATCCATGACTGAGGAGGAATTGACAGCAAACAATAAACCACATTGCTCAGAGGCATTCAACAAAATTGGCAGATCTTTGGTGTTTTTTTTCAAATTCACCCGACTGTTCAGACGCTGGCTGATTCTTCTTACCTGTATTTTCAAACCCATCTCCCAAAATATATAGCCATCTAGAAGGTAATGACTCTTTGAGCCCTTTGAAAATACACCACATGGTAATCTCTGCCCAATTGTTTGAGCTGCTTATCAACTCACCAATGTCTGGTCCAAACAAGTTTCCTTCAAGGATCAAATTAATTTCCTCTTTTCAAATAGAGTTTAGAAGAATTTGCACAGATTCTGGAGTTGTTGCTTCTGACCATACATTTAAAGGTCTCAAATTTCTTGATTTATATGTATTTGCACCCATTTGAACTGAAAGCGATACTGTGCAAAGTTGTTTCAAGCTCAAAAGTATTATCCTACCTATAGAAGCCTGAACCCCAATAATCCTTGCAGTGGCCACTTTCACCAAGTAGAATATGTGCTTCATCAACATCATCAAACCTCAAACCTCAATTTCCCTTCCAAGTTTTTCTCTATAACAAATTTTGTGAGTCCTGCTTGTCGAACACCAGTTACAAACTTTCTTTCACTTGAAAATTCACAACAATTGAATTTAAATTAGCCTCACATGGGTTTTATTTCATTTTTAGTATATTTCACTTGATTATTTCTTTATACAATCTCCCCACTTCTCTTATCCATGTTCCGACGTTCCTTTGCACCTCTTGGTGCAATTGCTAGTTATAAGAATATTTAAGATTCTGGATCTATCGATCTGAGATGGATATTGCAATATAAATCTGAAGGATTCATGAGATTACTTCATGTTTGATCAGATTTTTTTAATGATAAATGTTATCTTGCAGGAAAATTTCAAAATTTGAAGTCATATTAATTCAATACATTGATGCAAATTCATACGCTGATGCGATGTATATGATGGCAATTTCATTTTTTTACAGTTACTTTTAGTTTAATTATATCATTTAGCTTGATGCTTTCCATATATTCAACTAAACCTTTGTTGCTTAACAAGACTTTGTCATTTCCATGTTTTAGTGAAATTGTTTATGGTTTGATACTCTCATACAACCTTTATCAAGTTACATGCACCCTCATTAGAAAAAACAAGAGAATTTTTCTTGCCATGACTATGTTTCTTTGTCATTGTTGACTTAAGAAAGTATTTTATCTAAGAAACTAGTTTCAAGGCTATGGCATAACTTTTCATATAAATTGAACAGAATTTATATCCAAAATGTTAACTTGTAAACTACTTAGCTGGTTTTAGGCTTTCCATTTAAAATCTATTTCAGTTTGAACTTTGAACGAGTTGTTCCATAGACTTGAATATTAAGAGATTTTGGTGTAAGGATTAAAAATTAGACAGTAAGGCCTCTCAGTTATTCATTTATTTTATCTAATATAAAATTTACTATTAAATTAGAACCACTCGGCACAAGTATGTCATAGATCAAGATCATACTTTGTAGAGTGTCGTAGAATAAAAATAGGAGCAAAGACACTGAGTTCTTTCGGTTTTCCTGGTTCTTGTTCCTTTGGTGTATCTTTGCACCTTTAGGGGCAATTGCTATTTTGAAGTCTAATTCTTTAAAGGGTGCTAGCTCAATGGAAGAGCACATGCTTTACAAGCAGGAGGTTGGTGGTTCGATTCCATCGTGCCCTGATATTCATATATAGGGAATGACGAAGATCAGTTTTTGGTGACGGATGTTCTTTTGACCATCACCAATGAGCTTATGGTGACATTTTTCGACCCTCACCAAAATATGAAATGGTGATGGTCAACAAACGCCACCATATATACGCATCAATAGTGACGACCATTAAAGGTTCTTCACCATAAATCGTTGTTGTTTATATGAAATGGTGAGGGTCACTGTTTGTCATTATAGTCATTATTCATGACGGACCTTGATGTCACCAATGCGTTTATGGTGACGATCAATGAACGTCGCTATATATATGCACCAATAGTGATGGGCATGAAATGTCCATCACAAAAAAATCGTTGCTGTTAATATGAAATGGTGACGGTCACTATCCGTCATTATAATTAATATTCGTGACGGACCTTGACTGTCACTACAACACATACTTTCGGCGACGCCACCTTAGGTGACGTTCAGTTTTTTGGTGATGGAGGCTATTTTCCATCACCATTGCTCATATGAAATGGTGATGGTCACTATCCGTCACTATAAATCATTAATGGTGACAGACCTTGAATGTCACCACAACCCTATACTTTTGGCGACGCCACCTTTGGTGACGTTCAATTTTTTGGTGACGGAGGCTATTGTCCGTCACCATTTCTCATATGAAATGGTGACGGTCACTATCCGTCACTATAAATCATTATTGGTGACAGACCTTGAATGTCACCACAACACCTATACTTTCGGCGATGCCACCTTTGGTGACGAAGGCTCTTTTGACCCTCACCAATGAGCTTATGGTGACCATTTTCACCCCTCACCAATGTGATTTTTTCTTGCAGTGCGACCATAATCATTCCCAATCTGGGAAATTTTCCCTTGCATTGACAGTTTTGATAACTGTGCCAACTCTTGGGAAGTCCTAGGAGAGCCAAGCTCACCAAATCATCATCAACAATTGTTACTCCAATGCTCCCCAGTTCATCTCGACATTGGAAAAACTTTGTTAGATATTTTGGAATGGTGTCGCCCTTTTCCATATTGATCTTCCTAAGTTTATCTTTGAGTTCCAATTTCCTATGGTCGCTGCTACTTTGGAATAGATCCGTCAAATCCTTCCATGTTGCAGATGGTTTGGCTTTCCCATGGAGGCTTGAGATAATGTGGTCTCTTACTCCCTCCAACAATGTTCTCCTCACCTTTGCTACTTTCTTTTGTCATGCATCAAGATTTGCAGCATCTGCAGCATCGGGCTTAGGAACATCTTTGTCAATGAATTCCTTCAACCCATTGTCTTCGAATACTGCCTCCATCCTGTCCTTCCAAGAAATGTAGTTCGATTTGCACTCAAGTGCATACTCTAACCTCAAGCCATTGAAAGCCATTTCTATCTTGAATCAGCTGTAGCACCAAGAAAGTATTTCTACAAATTTGAATTCTATCTAGTCACAAACTCAGCTCCTACTTCACTTCTGCAATTTCCCGTGCTCTGATACCATGTAGAAATGATAAAATATGCATGTATATCATGGATTCACATGATCTAACAATGTACTAAAGTTAAATACTGAATCGCTTCTACAAATATTTTGCAGAATTAAAAACACAAACGCTAATCACATGAACATGAAGAAAAATCAATCACACACAACACAGATAATTTCCCAGGGAAAGGTTACAGCTAAAAACCCCACTATCTTGTATTGTATATTAAGCATGGATCATGAAACAATTACATACAAAAAAATTCTCACAAAATCCCTCCAGTACTCAGCTAATTGTCTCACACTGTCATATGCAAAACTAACCAACACATAGCCAATTCTCAGCCTCCATACAACCTGCCTCACTTGCACAATCCTTGATGGTAAAGATCCCTAAAATATAGGAATTCTTGACTGCCTTGACTACGCAAGTATCATGGGAACTCCAATGGGTGTTTTCCTACATGTGCGCAAGCCAATAATCCTACAATTGATAGTCAACTTCCCTTTCACCTAGAACTCAACTAGGTCTCCATTGGATCTGACATGCATGCAGTTAATAATAGTAAATCCACAGTTGCATGTCAGATCACTTATTGTAAATTAATTAATATTTAATTCACTATATCTCCCACTAGTGTATCTTCAGTTACAACTAGCACAACTGCGTTTAACTCACTTAACTGAGTTAAATTGATTTACAACTTGCACCAACTCATGCACCACAACACTTCAAACTCTGTTACAACTAGAATTACTCTACATGCCTCACCAACAGCCTCTAACTCAAAATCCACTAGCTAATTGAATTTATCACTTTCAGTTAACTCATTCAACTCCACATTGAGAATAGATTACAATTTAATGTCCAACTTAATTAAGGGATAACCAAAATAGACATGCACCCAAAAATATCACTATGGACCCCACCCTAGTCTGGGTGCTTAATGAAACCAGGTGCCTAATACACTAGGTGTGGGTGCTGAAATTTCTTGTTGAATCTCAACATCTGGTCTGTCATTGGTTTTGTCATTAGTTTGTCGTTGTCATTCATTTTCTCCCTGAGTGTCCCTTTCAGGACTGGGTTGCACTATTCCTTGATCCTGCTTGTCGGAAAGGCTTTTGAGTATCCTCTCATGTTCTTGCATCAATCTTTCATTGTTGCTCCTTACTCGGATAATTTCTTTATGTAGCTTTTGCATTGTACTCAGCAGTATACTAGTTTGATGATGTTGTTCCTCCAATAATCTACTGGTATGTTGGTGATGGTCAACACTGAGCTGTATCGACATCTCTGTATTCATTTTAGGATTGGTTTGGGGTGGAGGTTCCCCCGCATTCCGGGGTACTTGATGCTTCGATCCCCTTCTCATTATATTCTTTCTACTTCATGTGCACAATTTACACGCAGTGTTTGTTATTCAGTTGACTCATTTGGGTCCCAACGTATAAATGCGGATCTGATACCACTTGTGACATCCACTACAAAAAAAAACTTAATATCTACCTATACCTTTAACCATTTTACCTATACCTATCTTTGATTAACATACTAAGCTATCATTAAATGAATCATTACTTATCTGTTTGCACATAGATGGCATAGTTATTATTCTATACCAATTTCAAAATGTATATTTGTCTAAGTCTATAGACTTGACTTCGACTAGGTAAAAGTACACATGCCATTCAATTATTAATACATATATTACTTATCATGCTACGAGCATTGATATATGTGATACTTATCCATACCTATCGATTGCAAATGATAATTCTTTAATTACATATTACTTCGGCTGGCCCAAGCCATGTGATTCTCAATATGCAGTTTAATTATTATGTACACTTGGGAATTTTTTATTGATTTCACCGTGCCCAAGGTCTCGTGGTTATCTGACACATGGGGTTCTAATCGTCGTCGGATCTGGGTTGATCAACGACAGGAGCGAGGCTTGTTGAGGGTTAGGGTAGTCGACCTCCCTCAACCCTAATCATATCAGTCATTTTCTCGAGCTCCGGCTGCCTCCGGCTTTGCCTGTTAGGTCCCTATATTACTAGTATAGTCCCTTATTGTTGTTAGTGTAACCCCCATATTGTTATTATTGTACCCTTGTAACCCCCATATTGTTATTATTGTGCCCTTAAAGTATTATTTTTAGGTCGGCTAGGATTACATTGTGGCCCCATGGACTCCTATATATAGAAAAGAGGTTTTGTAATTTGAATAATCCAAGAATTTTTCATTCATGTAATGTATTGGAGGTTGCCCCCTCGAAGTGGCTTATTTATAAGGCATTGATATCTATTTTCTTCTATTTTTGGAGCTAGTTTCACAACATTTGGTATCAGAGGTTTGGATTCTAGGGTTTACGCTGCTCCAAACCAGTCATCGTGGCACTTTTACTATAACTTTTTTTCTACAAAGGTTCATAAGATGAGATTTTTAGATTTCGAAGCCGAAAATCATGAGGAACATCATCACAAAATTTCAGAGCTTGGTTCTCAATATTTTCAGAGATATGATCTGTGGAAGTTAGGGCTTTTTGCAAGCTCCTGAATTTAACCTAAATAGGTCATCGCGGAATTTATGCTATAAATTTTGTTCTACAAAGTTTCAGAAGCTGAAATTTTTAGCGAGAGAAGCTGAAATCCTAAGGAATATCTTCAAAAAATTTCAGAGCTTGGTTCGCAATATTTTCGGAGATATGTTCTGTGGAAGTTAGGTCTTTTTCAGGCTCCTTAATTTCATCTCAAATAGGTTATTGTGGGAAAATATTCATAACTCTCTCTCTAAGCATCGGATTGGAATACTGTAAAAAGTGGCCGCAATTACACGGACTGTAGTTTATTTTCTATCAATTTCAGAGCCAAAGGAGGAAACAGTGACATGTGTCAAGTCGTACAAGTTTGCTCTACTGAACCAATCCATAATTGGGTCATTGTGGGAGATTGGACATAACTTTGACTTGAAGAATCCAAATCAGGTCAGACCTGTGGCATTTGAAATAAGCTTTAGAGGGATACTACAAGGTCAAATTTCAGATATTGAGGATCTATAATTACAGAGATAATTCAATTTCAATATAGAGCTCCTCAAAAGCAAGTAAAAGGTGTGTAATTTTTTTTCCCGAATTGCATAAGTCTTGTTTGAAGAATCAAGTTGAATTGATTCCAAGGGCATATTGTGGAATATATATCGGTATTAGATTCTAAAATGGCCCCTAAAAATAATTCAACAACCATTAAGCCTTTAGAAGGCTCTACTATGACTTGTGAAGACGAAGAATGGAAACATGACATATCAAATTTACAAGAGCAAGTGCAACAAATTTCGCTCTTGCAAAGAGCAACAAAAAATGACATGGAAGTTTTGAAGAAAGGCGTGGAAACTAAGATGGATGGTTTGAAGAAATGCGTGGAATATAAGATGGATGGTTTGAAGAATGGCATGGAAGCTAAGATAGATGGCATGGAAGCTGGCATGGAATCTAAGATGGATGACATGGAAGCTAAGATCGATGAAAAAATAGAGAACATGAAGAATGATCTAAAAGTACTAGACATGGAAGGTTTGAAAAAGTTGATACAACAAATGTTTCCTAATGGTGAAAAGATAGTAGAGGAAACTCATGATAAGAAAAAAATAAATGCTAATCGTGATTTCATAAACGCTAATGTTGGCAGGAAGAACCACCATATTCCAAAAATGGATATGAGGAAGTTTGATGGAAAGGATCCTGTGACATGGATATTACAGATGGAGCAATATTTTGATCTCTATAATGTGCAAAATACACAAAAGGTACACATTGCAACTTTACATTTAGAACAAAATACATTTGTATGGTATCGATGGCTTTGCTCCCATAAAAAAATTGTCACTTGGTCAATTTTTACGGAGGAAATGATAGCACATTATGATTATACAAAGAGCAACACCTTCTTTAGCCAATTGATAAATCTCAAAAAAAAGGGTTTAGTGGGGGAGCACATTGAGGACTTCCAAAAATTGAATATAAGGGTAACTGATATTCCCAAGGAACACAAAATTGATCTATTCATAGGTACTTTAAAGGATAACATTCAACATGAAGTTCGCGTTTGGAACCTGATTCATTGGAGAAGGCATTCAGGTTGGCAAGAAAAATTGAATGTAAAATTATGACGACAAGGAAGCCTACCACTCACTTCTATAAAGAGGGAAGTGTTGCTACTCCTAGATTTCAACAACCTGCAAGGTTGACACCACAACAATTGGAAGAAAAAAGAGAAAAAGAGCTTTGCTACAGTTGTGATAGAAAATACACTAAAGGTCATAAGTGTGCTGAGAAGAAATTATTTTACATAGATTGTGAAGAGGAAGAAGAAAATGAACAAGAAGAGGATATACACCAGGAACCAACACTAGAAGAGGAAGAAATGAATCCGACCATATCGTGTAATGCACTGGCAGGAATTACCACTCCTCAAACTCTCAAGATACAAGGACAAATCAAGAAGAAAAAGGTAATAGTGTTGATTGATTCAGGTAGCACCCATAATTTTATTCATTGTAAGGTAGCCAAGGAATTAAATTGTTTCCTATACCCAGCACCCGAATGTCAAGTGATGGTTGCAAATGGAGGAACTATAAATTGCTCTGGAAAATGCCATAATATCAAGCTAACCATGGGGGAATATGTATTGACTAGTCCAATGCTTTCCATTCCTATGGCAGGTGCCGATGTTGTACTAGGAGTACAATGGTTACAATCTTTGGGGACGGTAGCTTTTAATTTTCAAGAACTTTTCTTGAAATTTTTTTCAAAAGGAAAGGAAGTTGAATTACGGGGTATTGAAGGGAAGCCAGGAAGGATAATAAGCTCTAATGTCATGACAAAGCTTCTAAAGAAAGAACAACGAGGCGTAATTGCACAATTATGCTCACTAGAAGTTCCAACATCAAAATAATCTATTTCTGCAGATCTCCAACAAGTCTTGGACAATCATTCCAAGGTGTTTGAAACTCCCAAAGGACTCCCACCTATTCATGATCATGATCATGCTATTCATTTGATTCCAGGAAGTGTTCCTCCAAACATCAGGCCTTATAGATATCCTTATGTCCAAAAGAGCGAAATTGAACGTATGATTGCAGAAATGTTAGAGGCAAGTATAATTCAACCTAGTCAAAGTTCTTTCTCTGCTCCTGTAGTATTGGTACACAAGAAGGATGGATCATGGCGCATGTGTCCCGATTATAGGGAGCTCAATAAGCTCACCATTAAAGATAAATTTCCCATTCCTATGATTGATGAATTATTGGATGAATTACATGGAGCAATTTATTTTACCAAGTTGGATCTTCGTTCAGGATATCATCAAATTAGAATGAAGACTAAAGATATTCCAAAAATAACATTTCGAACTCATGAGGGTCATTATGAATTTTTGGTCATGCCTTTTGGCCTTACCAATGCACCTTCTACATTTCAAGGGTTGATGAATTCCATTTTCAAACCCTTCCTTAGAAAATTTGTGCTAGTATTTTTTGATGATATACTAATCTACAACAGGTCTTGAAAGGATCATGTTCAACATGTTGACAGGGTGCTCAAACTATTGCAGGAGAAACAATTATATGCAAAAACATCCAAATGTTTCTTTGGAGTACAAAAGGTGGAATATCTGGGTCATATTGTATCTCATGAGGGTGTTAAGGTAGACCCTAACAAAATTAAAGCAATTAAGGAATGGAAAGTCCCCACAACCATAAAGTAGTTGTGAGGATTTCTCGGGTTAACAGGGTATTATCACAAATTTGTTAAGAATTATGGGAGAATAGCAGCACCTCTAACAACATTATTGAAGAAAGATGCATTTTCATGGACTCCTGAAGCAACTAAGGCCTTTGAGCATCTTAAAGAGGCAATGTGCCTAGCACCGGTCTTAGCTACGCCAGACTTCACAAAAACCTTTATTGTGGAATGTGATGCCTCAGGAAATGGAATTGGTGCTATTTTAATGAAGGAAGGAAGAACCATTTCTTTTTAAAGTCGTCCAATCAAAGGAAAGTATTTACATAAACCTATTTATGAGAAGGAAATGTTAGCAATAATGCATGCACTAAAGAAATGGTGAACTTACCTAATGAGAAGACGCTTCAAGGTAAAAACTGATCATGATAGTCTTAAACACTTTTTGGAACAAAGACTATCTTCAGAAGAGCAGCAAAAATGGGTCACAAAGATGTTGGGTTATGACTTTGAAATAATCTACAAAAAGGGAAGCTAAATGTTGTTGCAGATGCACTCTCAAGAAAGAATGAAGAGGTGGAAGCATTGCTTTGTGCCATTTCTATTATCCAACCAGATTGGATAACCGAAGCAAGGGATGAATGGAAGAAGGACGAAGAAGTGTGGAAACTCATTCAAAATTTGCAGCAAGATCCTAGTACATCTGATACATTTAGTTGGAAAAATGATTCCTTATGGTACAAAGATTGCTTATATCTTTGTAAGAATTCCCAACTAAAACAAAAGACTCTTTTGGAATTGCACACTTCTCCTTTAGGAGGACACTCAGGATTTTTAAAAACTTCCCACAAGGTGAAGAAATAATTTTTTTGGGATGGCCTTAAATCTGATATTCAAAATTTTGTGGCAAAATGTTTGGTTTTCCAGCAGAATAAAGTTGAGACAATTAAGACCCCGGGTATTCTACAAACTTTATCCATTCCAAGTCAACTTTGGGAGGATATTTCAATGGATTTTATCACAGGTTTACCTAAGTCCGAAGGAAAGAGTGTCATCATGGTGGTAGTTGATAGACTTACCAAGTATGTACACTTTTGTGAATTATCTCATCCATTTAAAGCAAGTACAGTTGCTACTACATTTATGGACACAATTCAAAAGCTACATGGAAACCCAAGGGTTATTGTGAACGACAGAGATCCCATTTTTATGGGAAATTTTTGGACGGAGTTATTTTCTTGCTTGGGTACTCAATTAGCTCATAGCTCATCTTATCATCCTCAATCCAATGGTCAAACTGAGATAGTAAATAAATGTTTGGAAGGATATCTTCGTTGTTTTTTATCTGATAAACAAACACAATGGGTCAAGTGGTTACCTCTCACTGAATGGTGGTATAACACTTCCTTCCATACTATAGCAAAAATGACCCCATTTATGGCACTTTATGGATATCATCCACCATCCATCACATCATCTTTAAGAGAAAATTTGAAGGTTAAAGCAGTGGAAGATCACATCGAGCATCAACAAGAAGTTCTCCAACTCTTAAAGGAAAACTTGAATTTGGCACAAAATCGAATGAAACAACATGTAGATCAACATCGCAGCGAGAGAAGTTTTGATGTAGGAGACTGGGTATTTTTACGGCTACAACCATACAAACAAATGTCCCTCAAGCAAGCTAAGGAGGATAATAAATTATCGCCAAAGTACTATGGTCCTTACAAGGTGTTGCAAAATATTGGTACTATGGCATACAAATTGGAGCTTCCTGCTTCTTCGCGAGTGCATCCAGTTTTCCATGTTTCATGCTTAAAGAAGGTTATAGGTGAAAATATTCCAGCTCAAACAATATTTCCAGAACTTGATGAGGAAGGAAAAATCATATTGGAACCTGAAGCGGTCATGGAAACAAGAACTCGACAGCTACGGAATCGATCAATTTCAGAGTATCTCATCAAGTGGAAGAACTTACTCACTGAAGATTCTACATGGGAGGATGAGAATTTTATACAGAAGCACCCAGAGCTACTCAAGCGTTGAGGACAACACTTTTTTGAAGGAGAGGGGCATGTTAGGTCCCTATATTACTAGTATAGTCCCTCATTGTTGTTAGTGTAACCCCCTTATTGTTATTATTGTACCCTTGTAACCCCCATATTGTTATTATTGTGCCCTTAAATTATTATTGTTAGGTCGGCTAGGATTACATTGTGGCCCCATGGACTCCTATATATAGAAAGGAGGTTTTGTAATTTGAATCCTCCAAGAATTGTTCATTCATGTAATGTAATGGAGGTTGCCCCCTCGAAGTGGCTTATTTCGAAGGCGTTGATATCTCTTTTCTTCTATTTTTGGAGCTTATTTCACAACATTTCCACTCTGCAACCTCTGTTCCATTGCTTATTTTCCATGCACGGGTCCGTGTTCCTATCCACACCCTCACGACTTATTCGACTGCATTAACAACATGGTTCGTAACAGGTATGGTTTATGTTTTAACTCTTAATACTGCCTCGGCTCTGATAGCTGGTACATTAGAGAACTTTTGAGGTCTAAAATTGGCCTCCTAAGAAAAATGTACAACAAAAATAAACTTTATAAGAACCAATAAGATTCAAGATGATGACGTCAACCATGGGGGATGATTCACCATTTTTGGGGTAAAAAGGTAAAAAGATTTAAAAATAATAAAATAATAAAACTACTTTTTCCACTTGTATTTTCAACTTATCTCCCTAAGGTTTTACTCAAATTTCAAGTGGGAGTACTCTTTGGATGCAAAATTTAATTCCTCGTCTAAGGAGTACCCATGTTGCATACTTTTGATGGACCCTACTACACGAAAAATGATAAATATATGAAAAATGTGATTGTATTCACGGTTTTCATGTATTTATAATTTTTCGTGTTGAAGGATCCATTGAAAGTATGCAACATCGATACTCCTTGGATTAAGAATCTAATTTTTCATCCAATGAGTGTTCCCGCTCGAAATTTGATTAAGCCTATAGGGAGATAAGTTGAAAATACGAGTTGAAAAAGTAGTTTTTCTTTTTTACCTCTAAAATTTGATGATGTAATCTAATATTATTTTATTATTTCCACTATTATTTTATAATTTCCTTAGGAGGCCCATTTTAGACCTCAAAATTCCCCAAATGATGTCATTTTCTTTTCTTTCTGCTTATGAGAAGTAGTGGAGGGTTTTAGACTAAACCCTCGACAGTCTTCCTAATTCGGTACTTAATCCATTTGCGATTTTCATTAGGCAGGGTTATGGCATGAAGGAAGGGCTTCCGCTACCCTTGGGGGTTTAGGCCGCCATTACTGTCATGACTATTCAGGTAACCCTTGCATTCATATAATACAATATGTTATCATATTCATTTACTTGTTTGCCATGACTATGTTCTAGGTTCAATTGGTAACCCTGTTTTCCTTGCCTTGTTCTACTGTGCAGGTCTCGACCCTTTCACAGGCTTGGTTTCTCTTCTTCTCAGGTAACCCTCATTCCCACTGAAAATGTTAAAGTTGATGATTTAGATGACACTGTTTATTCCAGGGTTGCATTTTAATGTTTTTCTATTGTAATGTAGGTACTATAATTCTCTCCCTGCTCGCAAATTTTGTAAGGCTATGCCAACTCTGGCCTAACCATCTCACCTACTTTCTTCCTGTAATACAGGTATTAAGACCGTTGAATCATTTCTCCAGTTTTGATAAGGGTTTGAAGGTTTCTTCAGGGTTTAATAACCCATCTTCGCGGTTCTTGAGGAATTGTATTATTAGTTTCTTCATGCCATCGTTTTTCCATGCACTTCGTTAAGAAGGAAAAACCTATGTCATGTATTATGCATAGTTTTCTTAGTTTAGTACTGTACATTTACACTTGAACCGATTGGTATTTCCCTCGGGTATCATTTTGGGATTTTTATTTAAGTTCTATTTTATTTGTCACTGAGGTTTATGTCGAACTGTTATGTAATATATTTTTTCCTTCACGATACTTGTAAAGGTCTTTCTCATACTATTCAACATTTACTTTGTTATGTTTATGGAAGCCTTGTAGGCACATTTTTCTCACTGTTCACTTTGACAGTTAATCTTGTTCTTACACAATTATTGTTTTTTCACTCAATTTTAGTACGCTTCTGGAATATATATGTATATGTAAATTTTCTTGGTTTATTGAATACAATGCTTTGGTCCTAACTGATAACAGAAATAAGATTCTGTAATTTTATGTATTTGGGTGCTTGTACCATTTACCTGCTTCCTTATAATGTTTTATCTCTTTTTTTGAATATGTTTTCTTGTCTAAAATGCTTTATATGAGAGTTACATATCATCTGTTTACCCTCTTCTTTAAGTAGTTTACAGTTATGCTATTTATACTTGGTGACCGGACCATCATAAATCTGGGTTGTTTACTATTACCCTAGTCTGTGTATAGCATGAGGATAAATATGACGAGACAACCTGTTCTGGCCGGAGTAATTACTCGAGACTAAATTAACATTCTCTTCATTAATCTCTTGTAAATATTATAGGTATGACTGCATTTCTTCTGTTTATATTTATTTCTTGAACAATACACATTTATGCAAAAGTATATCTATTTTAGTTTGCAAGAATGGAAGCCAAGAATAATTGTTCGTAACATATTACTTCTCTTTCCGTACTTTTATACATATACACAGTCACCATGTATTATCTCTCTTGCATACTCATATATATATTAACATTCTAAATAGGAAGGGAAATAAAAGAAAATAAATAATTTTTTCTGGCAAGATATTTCAGTTTCTGTCATTTACAGATATATCTATTTATATGACTAGAAATTAATTACAGCTTTCATAAACCATTATATTTCATGTAGGTCTATATACTTATCTTACTCAAAAGCTTTTGATGATGACCTCCCAACCTTGAGAGAGGCTATTACGTCCTCGTCTCACCCCGTGCTCCGCACGAAAGTAGGGTTTAACTAGCAGTATTCTGGTTAAGACCTCAATACCTCCAGTTGAGTCTACTTTTCCTTCTAGAATTCAGGGTTTCTGAGTTTCCACTAGTTCCAACCAGCTCTGGATTGAATCTTTCCCTTTCACCTTCTGACTGTTTCCTTAGTCACAAAACCCCTTCTCCTCACTGGGATTTTATCCTCAGAGGAAAAGGTAACTATTTTAATAGCTTTCCCCAACTACTCTGGAATCTTGAAATACTTTCATCATCAGTCTTTATGGAAAAACATTCCATAATTAATTTATTTTATTCAAAACGAAATAACCATGTTCATTTCATTTAATCTCATTAAAAAGATAAATGTATTATCTTCTGTTAAAAAAAATTAACAGAAATAGTTTGGAAACTAATCGAGCTATCACATCTCTATATGTAAAATTATTCTCATTTTTCATTTTATTAAAACCTTGATTTAATGTCTATGGAATATCCACATAATATTTTTAGTAATAGTGAGGGTAGAGGGTTTAGATATATCTCAAAAGTATAATTTTTTTCGTTTAGATTTAATTAAAAAATTTATTATAAAATTAAATATTTCTATTGTGAAATGAGTTATGGTATTTGGGAATCTAGTATTGATAAGCCATGGTGTTGGCCCATGGTAATGTAGCAAAACCTATTAACAAGTTAATAATATCCCTGGTAAAGTGGGGGTGAATATCCATGGTTAAGAATCTTGTTATATTGTACGTCTTAAGTTTTTATGTGCTTACTAATTAAATTTAAATATTGTTACAAAATCATTATTAGTCCCTCCAAAGCAAGGCTCTAGCAATTAAATTTTCCCATTGACCATTATTATTTTAGCATTGACTAATGCAATTTATAATGTTTAACTTTGAAAAATAAATATTTATTTTTTAATATTATTTAAAAAATAATGTAGTATTTAAGTTTGATTTTTTGGAGTTTCAACTAGATTCCAAATCTTGATTTGTGTTGTTTAAACTGGTTTTTTTACTGCATATATGGATTTGGCACCTTCAAAAACCCCTTGGGGAAATTCTGTTGTGAAGAGTTCACTTATCAAACTTGTGATTTCAATTAATCCATCTCGATTGTTGAGAAATTAGATCAGAAAATAATAAACTGTAAAACTTACAAAAAGTAGCACTTAAAGACTACTCAAAAACTAATTTTCAAACATTTGATTGGACCCTAACTTGAAGGTCTTATTGTAGCCTTTGCATAATATAATTCCATATGAATAATTGTTTATTGCTATGGTTCCAATATTCATGCAAGAATTTTAGATATTTGTGTAGCTATTTTTTAATCCAAAAATCAAATCCTTGAAAATAACTCATATTCATGTAAATAATATATTTACCATTAATTACTTCCCACCATATTTTAAGCAAGTTTTTACATAAAAAATGGATAGAAATAACATGTAAATAAATATAAATTCATCATATTGAGTCAACATTTAAAAAATGTTGACATACTATCTTTCTTACATTACGCTTAGTCTACACATCTTAACGTCTACACATACCCCCCATACTCGATGCAAAGAAGATTTGTAATTAGTTTAGTTGAGGTCATTGTTAGGTCATAACCTTTTTATTTCTATTTTAAAATCTTGGAGGACACAATAACAAGACACCTTTAATTAGCCTCATGGTTTTCATGGGAGAGGCCCTAAGACTAAAAAACTAAATGATATCAATCTAGAAATTCATGATTGATCTCTAATAGGTTTGTTGTCTAGCCCCCAACATTTTTAAGGGAAAATTTGGCTTCTTGTTGGCCGGATAAATTGATCTTGCGGACAAGACCGATCTCCCTAGTATCAGAAGATAGTCTAGCAACAAATAGACAATGAAATCTATCTTTCTCTAGATATATAACGATTTAGAAGTAAATGCTACAAAGGTGTTAAGATCCTACCTTAATCCAACGCTTGTTTGTAGTAGTCTTCTTTCAGTCGCCCAAAAGAGTTACGTTTGAAGATCTACAATCACAAACAAACAAACATCAAATAGCACATGCATAGCATATATTCATAGATCATATCTATTATGGTGATCAAGGAATCCATAAAATAAACAATCAGATGATAGCTTATTGAGAAAAACAAACTTATTTGTATTAACTTTGAAATAGTAGAAGAACCTTACAACCTTTTCAGCCTTGATGTTGAACAGGTCCTTCCGGGGTCCGAAGCAGGAATTTCCTCTACTTTGATAGGTCTTTCACTCTTCTAACCGAGATACATACAGGTATGCAATCTTTCCTCATAAAATCTCAGCTAAAGGAGTCTAAGTTCCAACAGCACTATACCTCAAATAACACTAAAGCTTCAACTCCCTTTGAGGTTGCCCAAGGTCTCTTTTTATAGTGCAAAAGAGGAGGTTACAGTTCCAACTATGAAGGGATAAATTTCTCCTTCAAAGGGATAAGCTCCTCACATCAAGGGGTTAGCTCCTTAAGGCAAGGGATACATGAACCTGAAAAGAGCGGTTCTGCCACCGCAAGATTCCTTCCAGAGGCTTCTAGAAATTACTGAAAGTGAGATTTTTGAGTTTACTTGTGCCTTTTTAATCTTTTACAGGGGTCACACCCTTAACACAAAGAAAGTGCGGTCAGGTTCTCAGGAGACATGACCATTAGGTGCGGGACCGCAGGTAAGACAAAGAGAAAGTGCGATACCAGAGTTTAGATATTTTTGAGAGATTTTCTCTTATTTTTAAGGCTTGACATGAGGAAATGATGTTTTAGACTTGCAAAGGAGGAAATTATGAGTGATAATGAGCTCATACAAATAGCAGAATGTCAAAGTGACAATTTTTAGTGCAACAGATTGCCCCCTAAAGTGCGAAGTCTGTAATATATGAAGATAGAGTCTGTCATGTATGAAGAGTGAAGTACTTTGTCATTTCAAGGATCATCCTGTGGACACCCCAGTCAGAACCTGTAAAAGCATTCAATGCAAAAGATATATATGTAAACATATCATCACTGAGGTAGGCATTCCCATACTCAGATCAAAACTAACTAGAAAACTGACTTAAACTGTTCTGACACAGGAATGATTTTTCAATACATCAACAGTATAGACATGTGTAGACACAGTATGGACGCAACCATTTTTTTATGAATAGTCCACTATATAAATGAATAACAAAATTCCTCGCAGCCTGGATGGTAGAAACTAGATCCAGGGTCTTGATTTTTGCTTCTCGAACTAGTACGATTCTATCCATGTGAATGAATGTGTCGAAGTCGAACATGGTAGAAACCACTTGATTACCAGTCAATGATGTGAACTGTTAACAAGTGTGTGAGTAACCACCAGTAATGTCAATGGACCTCAAAGTAATCAGTACAATCCATGAAATGTGAATGAATGAGTTGAAGTCGAACATGTCACAAAATCATTCGAACGAAGGTCATTGATGCAACCTATCGTCAAAGGCGAGAAACCTGCCATTGAGGCATGCAGATTTCAAGGTACTGACGATTTCTAGATCAAATTCCTAGATGATGAGCTGTCATCGATAGAAAGTGATCCATCGTAGGCAAGCCCACAACACGAAATCACAGGTCAAGTTTTGAAGAAATATATTGGTAAGGACTGACTCAGGGATGGTAAAAATGGAAGACAAATATCTTGCAGATGAATGGTTTGTTTGAATTGACCTCTTGAACACATAACGACACTGCAGATGGCTTGGTGACAATTGACCCAAAGCTAATACCCAGAAACTGGCTGAAGACTTTCAATATGGTTTGATTAACTGTTAGGCAAAGGATTTTCCCAACCCAGGTGAAAAAAAGTGTCGTGTTAAAGAGTGGTTAATGGTTTTCCGAATAGTCAAAATGTGACAAACAGGTTCGTTTTTCTCTCTTTTCCCCCACCATTTCTGGCAAGTACCTCTTTATTTTTGACAAGCTTGAGGAGGATAACATTTGCTTGTTTATAAGCTCATCCTTCGGATGAGTCCAACTTAGTTTAAAATTCGAACCCTAAGAAGGAGCGGTTCGTTCCTGCTTAAAATTGAACAGGTCCTTTACTGTTAAATTTTAACGAGTCCAATATAGGAGAAACTCGGTGTTCTTCAATTTTAGGGAGTCAGAAGAAAAAACTTAAGAAAACTCCATGGGTGTACTTTTTCGTAAAATTAGTCTCTCGAGCCCGAAAAAGGATAAAATAATGCGGGAGAGAACTATATTGACCGTAATTAGTCAACCTATACCTTTTTTGTAAATAGTCCATTTCAGTCCGTAAAAGGGGTAAACTTATACTGAAGGGACGATCATTCATTTACTTTAATGAGTTCGAATAGTCAAGTACTCAACAATCTTTTCATTTTTAGAGAGTCTGAAAAAGGCTTAAAAGAGAACTCCAGGGTTTCGATTTTTCGTAAGTTTTAACGAGTTCGAAAAAGGGATAAAAATATACTCCTGTTGTTATGTAACCAGCTCCAAAAATAGAAGAAAAGATATATCAACGCCTTAGAAATAAGCCACTTCGAGGGGGCAACCTCCAATACATTACATAAATGAACAATTCTTGGATGATACAATTTAAAAAACCTCCTTTCTATATATAGGAGTCCATGGGGCCATAATGTAATCCTAGTGGGCCACAATGTAATCCTAGCCGACCTAACAATACTAATTTAAGGGCACAATAATAACAAAATGGGGGTTAAAAGGGTTCAATAATAACAATAAGGGGGTTACACTAACAATAATAAGGGACTATACTAGTGATATAGGGACCTAACATGCCCCTCTCCTTCAAAAAAGTGTTGTCCTCAACTCTTGAGTAGCTCCGGGTGCTTCTGTATAAAATTCTCATCCTCCCATGTAGAATCTTCAGTGGGTAAGTTCTTCCACTTGATGAGATACTTTGAAATTGATTGATTCCGTAGCTGTCGAGTTCTTGTTTCCATGACCACTTCAGGTTCCAATATGATTTTTCCTTCCTCATCAAGTTCTGGCAATATTTTTTGAACTAGAAGATTTTCACCTATAACCTTCTTTAAGCATGAAACATGGAAAACTGGATGTACTCGCGAAGAAGCAGGAAGCTCCAATTTGTATGCCATAGAACTAATCTTTTGCAACACCTTGTAAGGACCATAGTAATTTGGTGATAATTTATTATCCTTCTTAGCTTGCTTGAGGGACATTTGTTTGTATGGTTGCAGCTGTAAAAATACCCAATCTCCTACATCAAAACTTCTCTCGCTGCGATGTTGATCTGCCTGTTGTTTCATTCGATTTTGTGCCAAATTCAGGTTATCCTTTAAGAGTTGGAGAACTTCTTGCCGATGCTCGATGTGATCTTCCACTGCTTGAACCTTCGAATTTTCCCTTAAATATGATGTGATGGATGGTGGATGATATCCATAAAGTGCCATAAATGGGGTCATTTTTGCCGTAGTATGGAAGGAAGTGTTATACCACCATTCAGCGAGAGGTAACCACTTGACCTATTGTGTTTGTTTATCAGATACAAAACAACGAAGATATCCTTCCAAACATTTATTTACTATCTCAGTTTGACCATCAGATTGAGGATGATAAGATGAGCTATGAGCTAATTGAGTACCCAAACAAGAAAATAACTCTGTCCAAAAATTTCCAGTAAAAATGGGATCTCTGTCGCTCACAATAACCCTTGGGCTTCTATGTATCTTTTGAATTTTTTCCATAAATGTAGTAGCAACCGTACCTTCTTTAATTGGATGAGATAATGCACAAAAGTGTGCATACTTGGTAAGTATATCAACTACCACCATGATGACACTCTTTCCTTCAGACTTAGGTAAACCTGTGATAAAACCCATTGAAATCTCCTCCCAACGTTGACCTGGAATGGATAAAGGTTGTAGAAGTCCTGGGGTCTTAATTGTTTCCACTTTATTCTGTTGGCAAACCAAACATTCCGCCACAAACTTTCGAATATCAGATTTAAGGCCATCCCAAAAAAATTCTTTCTTCACCCCGTGGTAAGTTTTTAAAAATCCTGAGTGTCCTCCTAAAGGAGAAGTGTGCAATTCCAGAAGAATCTTTTGTTTTAGTTAGGAATTATTACAAAGATATAAGCGATCTTTGTACCATAAGGAATCATTTTTCCAACTAAATGTATTAGATGTACTAGGATCTTGCCGCAACTTTTGAATGAGTGCCCATACATCTTTGTCCTTCTTCCATTCATCTCTTGCTTCGGTTATCCAATCTGGTTGGATAATAGAAATGGCACAAAGAAATGCTTCCACCTCTTCATTCTTTCTTGAGAGTGCATCTACAACAACATTAAGCTTTCCTTTTTTGTAGATTATTTCAAAGTCATAAGCCAACATCTTTGTGACCCATTTTTGTTGTTCTTTTGACGATAGTATTTATACCAAAAAGTGTTTAAGACTATCATGATCAGTTTTTACCTTGAAGTGTCTTCCCATTAGGTAAGTTCGCCATTTCTTTAGTGCATGTAGTATTGCTAACATTTCCTTCTCATAAATAGGTTTCTGTAAATACTTTCCTTTGATTGGACGACTTTCAAAGCAATGGGTCTTCCTTCCTGCATTAAAACTGCACCAATTCCATTTCCTGAGGCATCACATTCCACAATAAAGGTTTTTGTGAAGTCTGGCGTAGCTAAGACCGGTGCTAGGCACATTGCCTCTTTAAGACGTTCAAAGGCCTTAGGTGCTTCAGGAGTCCATGAAAATGCATCTTTCTTCAATAATGTTGTTAGAGGTGCTGCTATTCTCCCATAATTCTTAACAAACTTGCGATAATACCCTGTTAACCCGAGAAATCCTCGCAACTTCTTTATGGTCATGGGGACTTTCCATTCCTTAATGGCTTTAATTTTGTTAGGGTCTACTTTAACACCCTCGTGAGATATAATATGACCCAGATATTCCACCTCTCGTACTCCAAAGAAACATTTGGATGTTTTTGCATATAATTGTTTCTCCTGCAATAGTTTGAGCACCCTGTCAACATGTTCAACATGATCCTTCCAATACCTACTGTAGATTTGTATATCATCAAAAAATACTAGCACAAATTTTCTAAGGAAGGGTTTGAAAATGGAATTCATCAACCCTTGAAATGTAGAAGGTGCATTGGTAAGGCCAAAAGGCATGACCAAAAATTCATAATGACCCTCATGAGTTTGAAATGATGTTTTTGGGATATCTTCAATCTTCATTCTAATTTGATGATATCCTGAACGAAGATCCAACTTGGTAAAATAAATTGTTCCATGTAATTCATCCAATAATTCATCAATCACAGGAATGGGAAATTTGTCTTTAATGGTGAGCTTATTGAGCTCCCTATAATCCAGACACATTCACCATGATCCATCCTTCTTGTGTACCAATACTACAGGAGCAGAGAAAGAACTTTGACTAGGTTGAATTATACCCGCCTCTAACATTTCTGCAATCATACGTTCAATTTCTCTCTTTTGGATGTAAGGATATCTATAAGGCCCGATGTTTGGAGGAACACTTCCTGGAATCAAATGAATAGCATGATCATGATCACGAATAGGTGGGAGTCCTTTGGGAGTTTCAAACACCTTGGAATGATTGTCCAAGACTTGTTGAAGATCTGCAGAAATAGATGATTTTGATGTCGGAACTTCTAGTGAGCATAATTGTGCAATTACGCCTCGTTGTTCTTTCTTTAGAAGCTTTGTCATGACATTAGAGCTTATTATCCTTCCTGGCTTCCCTTCAATACCCCATAATTCGACTTCCTTTCCTTCTGAAAAACATTTCAAGAAAATTTCTTGAAAATTAAAAGCTACCGTCCCCAAATATTGTAACCATTGTACTCCTAGTACAACATCAGCACCTCCCATAGGAATGGAAAGCATTGGACTAGTCAATACATATTCCCCCATGGTTAGCTTGATATTATGGCATTTTCCAGATAAATTTATAGTTCCTCCATTTGCAACCATCACTTGACATTCTGGTGCTGGGTATAGGAAACAATTTAATTCCTTGGCTACCTTACAATGAATAAAATTATGGGTGCTACCCGAATCAATCAACACTATTACCTTTTTCTTCTTGATTTGTCCTTGTATCTTGAGAGTTTGAGGAGTGGTAATTCCTGCCAGTGCATTACACGATATGGTCGGATTCATTTCTTCCTCTTCTAGGGTTGGTTCCCGGTGTATATCCTCTTCTTGTTCATTTTCTTCTTCCTCTTCACAATCTATGTAAAATAATTTCTTCTCAGCACACTTATGACCTTTAGTGTATTTTCTATCACAACTGTAGCAAAGCCCTTTTGCTCTTTTTTCTTCCAATTGTTGTGGTGTCAACCTTGTAGGTTGTGGAAATCTAGACGTAGCAACACTTTCTTCTTTATAGAATTGAGTGGTAGGCTTCCTTGTCGCCATTATTTTACATTCAACTTTTCTTTCCAACCTGAATGCCTTCTCCACTTAATCCGGTTCCAAAACATGAACTTCATTTTGGATGTTATCCTTTAAAGTGCCTATGAAGAGATCGATCCTGTGTTCCTCTAGAATATTAGTTACCCTTATATTCATTTTTTGGAAGTCCTCAATGTGCTGCCCCACTAAACCCTTTTGTTTGAGATTTATCAATTGGCTAAAGAAGGTGTTGCTCTTTGTATCCTCATAATGTGCTATCATTTCCTCCGTAAAAATTGACCAAGGGAAAATTTTTTTACGGGAGCGAAGCCATCGATACCATACAAATGTATTTTGTTCTAAATGCAAAGTTGCAATGCGTACCTTTTGTGTGTTTTGCACATTATGGAGATCAAAATATTGCTCCATCTGTAGTATCCATGTTACAGGATCCTTTCCATCAAACTTCCTCATATCCATTTTTGGAATATGGTGGTTCTTCCCTCCAAAAATAGAGTTTATGAAATCACGATTAACATTTATTTTGTTCTCATCATGAGTTTCCTCTACTATCTTTTCACCATTAGGAAACATTTCTTGTATCAACTTTCCCAAACCTTCGATGTCTACTTTTAGATATTTCTTCATGTTTTCCATGTTGTCTTTCATTTATTTATCGATCTTAGCTTCCATGCCCACTTCCATGCCATCCATCTTAGCTTCCAAACCACTCATCTTAGCTTCCACGCCTTTCAAACCATCCATATTAGTTTCCACGCCCTTATTCAAAACTTCCATTTCATTTTTTGTTGTTCTTTGCGAGAGCGAAATTTGTTGCACTTGCTCTTGTAATTTTGATATGTCATGTTGCCATTCTTCGTCTTCATGAGTCATAGTAGAGCCTTCTAAAGGCTTAATGGGCGTTGAATTATTTTTAGGGGCCATTTTAGACTCCAATATTGATATCTATTCTACAATAGGCCCTTGCAATCAATTCAACTTGATTCTTCAAACAAGACTTATGCAATTCGGAAAACAAATACACACCTTTTACTTGCTTTGAGGAGCTCGATATTGAAATTTTATTATCTCTGTGATTGCGGATCTTCAATATCTAAAATTTAGCACTGAAGTAGCCCTCTGAATTATCTTTTGAATGCCACAGGTCTGACCTGATTTGGATTCTCCAAGACAAATTTGTGTCCAATCTCCCACAATGACCTAATTATGGACTGGTTCAGTAGAGCGCAATTGTACGACTTTCCACGTGTCACTGTTTCATCCTTTGTCTCTGAAATTGATAGCCAAGACACTACAGTCTGTGTACTTATGACCACTTTTTACGGCACTCCAATCCGATGTCCAGAGAGAGAGTTATTGAACTTTTCCCACGATCACCTCTTTGAGATGCAATTCAAGAGCCTGAAAAAGCACTACCTTCCACAGATCATATCTCCAAAAATGTTGCGAACCAAGCTCTGAAATTTTTTGAAACATTTCCTCAAGATTTCAGCTTCGCACCATATGAATTTTAGATTCTGAACCTTCGTAGAAAAAAAGTTATAGCACAAATTCCACGATGACCTGTTTAGGAGCCTGAAAAAAGACCTAACTTCCACAGATCATATCTCCGCAAATATTGCGAACCAGGCTCTGAAATTTTTAGAAAATATTCCTCAGTATTTTGGCTTCGTACCCTAAAAATTTCAGCTTCTAAAACTTCTTAGAAAAAAATTTATAGCGCAAATGCCACGATGACCTGTTTGGAGCAGCGAAACCCTAGAATCCAAAGCTCTGATACCAAATGTTATGTAACCAGCTCCAAAAATAGAAGAAAAGATATATCAACGCCTTAGAAATGAGCCACTTCAAGGGGGAAACCTCCAATACATTACATAAATGAACAATTCTTGGATGATACAATTTAAAAAACCTCCTTTCTATATATAGGAGTCCATGGGGCCATAATGTAATCCTAGTGGGCCACAATGTAATCCTAGCCGACCTAAAAATAATAATTTAAGGGCACAATAATAACAAAATGGGGGTTAAAAGGGTTCAATAATAACAATAAGGGGGTTACACTAACAATGATAAGGGACTATACTAGTGATATAGGGACCTAACACCTGTGGCCGACTTTCAATTTAATTTACGAGCAGGAAAAGACGGAAAGAACTCGGCATTTTCATGTGTTTTACGAGAATGAAAGATAGAAAAATAATCTCTGGATTTTTCATGAGTTTAACGAGTCTTGAAAATAACCGAAATCAACTCGAGATAGGTTTAATTTTTACAAAAGCTTGAAATAGAGAAAATATATGCTTCAGATAGGTTTTAATGCCCCTAAGCGTAATCTGTTAGAGCACATGCCCCCCCAACTTCATTTCATTCAACTAAGTAGACTACTGGTTACTAATAGCTGGATGGAATGAAGGTTCATTTACGAGATCATATGAAAGACCCGACCTAAAACTGTAAGAAAATTATGCAAAAATTGAAGTTACTAACCTAAATATACGACTTAACATTTACGAGATCTATTCAAAGACTCGACTCAATTAGGGGAGGATTTGTTTCATTTTTTAATGAGCTTGACACAGGAAAAGAACTATGCTCATGGCAACGTGTTTCATTTTTTTAACGAGGTTGACACAGTAATAGGAACTATCCTCACCTACATGTTTCATTTTTTAACAAGGTTGACACAGTAAAGAAACTATCCTCACCAACTGATTCATTTTTTAACGAGGTTGACACAGTAAAAGGAACTATCCTCGTGGTGACCTTGTCATGGTTTCCAACTGGAAGAAAGACATGTCAAGGGACACTCCTCGATCATGGCTTCAAAAAGGTCTTCATGAGATGGAAGAACAATTCTTTGGAAATAACACATGTCAAGGGACTCAAAAGGGATAAGAACATCACGTTCAAGTAATCCCATAGAGTTTTCCATGTCAATTACCGGATCTAAGTAAAAGGAAGACGAGCAAATAGTGAGAGGCTTTCTTACATCGGTAACTGAAAACATGGGACTAGTTACCACATAATTAACTTGTGGCGGGGTAGATACCACTTTCATATGAGGAACATTCAAGGATGTCAGATTATTGGTAGTCGAATCAAGACTAGGGAACGAAAGTTGGTCTACAGTCACAATATTTCCATTGTGGGGGAAAGACATGACGCGAAAGAGTGTCGATACTACAACTTTCATTGCATATACATAGTCTCGCCTAGGGAGTAAATTGAAATCCAAGGGGCCTCGAACTACCATAAGATCAATATAGACAATTTTACCTTCCAAAGTAATAGAAAAATTAGGAAGAATCCCTAAAGGTTCACTAATGGTTCTGTTAAAAACTTTCAGATTCTGCGTAATAGGCACAAGCTGAGGGGAACCCAAAGCTTTCCAAGCCATTGAGGATACAATACTAACAGAAGCACCTTCATCTACATGTGTGCTGCATATGCTCCTACCACCAGCCTTCACAATGATTTGGAAAGGGATCGAGGAAGAAAGACGAGGTTCTGTCAGTCTATTCCAATCAAAGGAAAAGACCTCAGTACTTGGAGGGGGTTCTGTAGGAACAGGTGAAATGCCTCCCGGCATAGAAGAATCTGATGTAACAAGAAGAACTTGAGCGGTATGAAGTTCACTCTCTTCAGGGAGAGTGGGATCGACCGAATGTGAAATTGAATTGACCACTTGATCAATTAATGGATCATCAACCTGAGTGATATGAGTTTCACTTTCCAATGGAAGAGTGGGATTGACTGTACTTGAAATTAGACCAATCACTCCGTCAGTTGACGGTAGGTTGAAAGAAATTTTACGGTAACCAGTTGGAAATTCTTGCTGTGGAACAGTAAGATTTTCCAACAATTTTGAGGCTTCATCCATGTGAGGGAAAATGTGAGTTTGATGACTCCCTTTGCATAACCTACAAGGAAACCTAAGTTTACCCTTTTTCCCAGGAACCCGACTATCACTGGTTGATGGATCAACGAAAAGTTGATGAGATTTTTCTGACCATACTTCCAAGACTTTTGGAATACCGGGACAATTGATAAGGAAGTGGTCACCCTTACAAAGCCTAAAAGGGTATTTGGGTTTACGATGCATGTTGGAGGTTTCCTCAACAATACTAACATTTACAGCCATGGTTGGTTGGTTGACTTCTTTGTTATCTTGCTTCTTCTTCTTCTTCTTCTTCCCTTTCTTCTTCTTCTTAGTCACCCGGTTACTAGCGTCAAGGCTTTTACCAAGTGAAGAGGAAGAAAGGGAGGAAGACATATCGGGTGAAGAAGGTAAAGGGTCAACAGAAGGTTGGTGATGTTGAGATGGTGAAATTTTTTGAGGTGAAGCATCCAGTTGAGGTGGAAAAATTGGAGTATTTGGGGCCAATGAAGTTGAAAATAACCATATCGGTAAACCTATTGTAAATCTAGGCAATGACAATGTAGCCATATAAGGAGGACCAAAATTTCCAAAGCAAGGAAAATTACTAGGATTCTCAGTAAGAGGGGTTCCTTGGTTGGTAAATTCTGGAAAAGTTGCCATTATATTCAACTTCAGTGAATTTTATTAACAATTTAAAAATAAAATTAACAATTCACAATTCACACCTAACAATTAAAATTCACAATTTACACTTATGGTCTCTAAACTTAAAAACAAACAAATGAACACGCGCTATCAAATCTAGGAGTCAAACCACACAAACAATATATTCCCGCACTGAAAACACTAGTTGGTGATGAAATCCAACATCGTAGAATTTTAATGTAGAAATGGCGGTTGGAACAGTTACCCCAACAACCTGCTTAATGAAACAGACCAGTGCAAGTTTCTCCACTATGCCATCTCGAGTGAAGAGAGCCCTCCGGAGAGTCCAAGTGAGTCTAGCCGACGTCTGCTCCAGGTACAGTGGGATCTTTCCTCCACCGTCACCTTGGGAAAGAATCCTAAAGTTTATGGCCACTAAGGTTAACAACATAAACAAATATACCTGGGGAAATAGTCTACGATTCGACACACACGCAAGGGCAGAGTAACAAAGCTCAATCCCCTTGAAGGCTCCTTGACATAATCCAAGGTTTACCGAAAAGTGACCCTAGGCTCCTCGACAATGGTCAATCTGAGGTTTACCGTTGTTAATATGTGTATATCCTCTATCGTTCCCAATGAGGAAGGATTGATTACCTCACTAGTTCGGATATGATCTCATGCTTGACTCCTTTAGGAGGAGCTTCCCAGAGCATACATGCAACAATTGGAATTTTTCCTACCGCAAGATCAACTACTTGTTTGTTTTAGTTGCTTTGGAAAGTTAACTACAACCTATTCCAAAGCACTAATCCTGAGCTAGTTTGGTGGAAAGAGCCCTAAAAATGTAAAAATTTCTAGATGAATTTTATTAAGCGTTGTGTTATTTAGGCTGTTATTACTCAAAGGATAAATGGATATGAAACCAATGGTGTTATGACCCGACCCAAAACAGAATGCAATCGAATATGATAATGTAATATTTTCAATTCGATGAATCCTAACTAAAGTAAGGAGAGAGTTTCCATTCACTTCCAACAATGCAAAAAATTGATCACTAAGAGAAAATATAACAAATTCTCTAATGCACTAATTTCATCAAGAAAAACTAATGCAAATCAATTCCAAAACAATTTTTTATTTTTGTGTTTTTAAAACAAGCATAAAAACATCTAAATTCAAATCAAAGAAAACTGATCTAAATCTACGATTGATTTTTCAGAATGTAAACTATGCAGTTGTAATCTATGCACAATTCACTTGAAAATTATGCAAATGTAATCTATGCACATTTTTCATTCATATTCTAAAAATGAGAATTCTAATTATGAAAATGTGATCTATGCAAGAGAATTCTCAAACACAAGATGATTCTAATGTAATCTAAGAACCAATCAAGTGCAAGTAAAGAAAATTGGGTAAGAGTTCCAAAGATCAAAAATAAAAATACTCAAAGGCGATTAACACTCATACACAATTTAGCCCCCCCCGGTGAATGAGGGGGAATTTTTTTTGCAAAAAAAGAAGCAAAAAGATGAAAAATTGTGAAAAGACTGAGACAAACCTCCAAGTAATGACCAAAGGAAATCAAATTAAGAATTTCTAAAAAAAGAGACTCAAAACACCCAATTAACTTAACGGAGATTGATGAGATGAAAAATTTGCTGAAAGAAACTCATAAACAAGGCTTTTTGACAGAAAAATACAGATCTGGGTAGATGCTAAGAATCCTAAATTAAATCTAAACTCAAACTGGAAGGAGAAATCTTAAGTTTTTCAAAAATTTGACAGGGTCCGCAGGCTCCAGAGAAAACAAGTGCGGTCCCGCATTGGTTACTCAAGGAAAGTGCGGAGCTGCCTGCACTGTGTGTGAAGAAAATGTGCAGTCCCCAGAAAAATTCAAGAAAAACAAAAAAGTTCTAAATTTTTTTGAAAGAAAAGTAAAACTAAGCTACCCAAGCCAGTATACATCAATCAAAAACCAGAAAAAACCATTTTCTCAAGTCAAAATAAAAGAAAAACCAAAAATCAAATTCTTTTCCCAGTGGAGTCGCCAGTTTGTTGGCCTGATAAATCGATCTTGCGGACAAGACCAATCTCCCTAGTATCAGAAGATAGTCTAGTAACAAATAGACAATTAAATCTATCTTTCCTTAGATATATCACGATTTATAAGTAAATGTTACAAAGGTGTTACGATCATACCTTGATCCAACGCTTGTTTGTAGTAGTCATCCTTCAGTCGCCCGAAAGAGTTATCTTCGAAGATTTGCAATCACAAACAAACAAACAAAAAATAGCACCTACATAGCATGTATTCATAAATCATATCTATTATGGTGATCAAGGAATCCATAAAATAAACAATCAATTGACAACTTATTGAGAAAAACAAACTTATTTGTATTAACTTTGAAATAGTAGAAGAACCTTACAACCTTTTCAGCCTTGATGTTGAACAGGTCTTCCTGGGGTCTGAAGCAGGAATTTCCTTTACTCCGACAAGCCTTGCACTCTTCCAACCGAGATACATACAGGTATGTAATCTTTCCTCATAAAATCTCAGCTAAAGGAGTCTAAGTTCCAACAACACTTTACCTCAAATAACACTAAAGCTTCAACTCCCTTTGAGGCTGCCCAAGGCCTCTTTTTATAGTGCAAAAGAGGAGGTTACAGTTCCAACTATGAAGGGATAAAGTCCTCCTTCAAAGAGATAAGCTCCTCACATCAAGGGGTTAGCTCCTTAAGGCAAGGGATACATGAACCTGAAAAGCGCGGTTCTGCCACCGCAAGATTCCTTCCAGAGGCTTCTAGAAATGATTGAAAGTGAGATTTTTGAGTTTACTTGCACCTTTTTAATCTTTTACAGGGGTTCGTACCCTTAACACAGAGAAAGTGCGGTTAGGTTCTGTTGTACTATACAACAACCCTCCCTTTTTCTTAATTTTAGAATAAAATTCATTTAGGAATAGGGTCCCTTTTTCTTTTCATAGAAATAAAAGGCTTAGAAATAAAGATTCATTGTTTTGAAAAAGCTCATCTTTGTTTGTTTACAAACCAAATACAACATTCAAAACTTCCAATCCGATCAAATATAGAAGACCTTATCATAAAAAACAAATCAAGTTTAAAAGTCCAATGCATAACAATCACAATCGGAGATCGGAGAAAACCCTTAGAGGAAATTTGACATACAAACCCAAATCCTCCGATGTGATTAGTTCGATCGCAAAACTTTAATCGCAAAGTGTTTAAGTTATCCATTCACATACTTTCGATGCGATGCGATCAGTCGCAATCACATGATCGGAATGCTTTTTAATAAGCTCTTTGCGGTCAAATTAAAATTCCTCGATGCGATGCACGTTATTAAAATAAACGCTTTTCAAAAGAAAACAAACATTTGTTCGTTTAAATAACAAAAACTTTTATATGGCGGACCCCACCGTCGGAAATCGGAGAAAGCTATTAATAATTCTTTTCGATTGAAATTCGCCGATTGCGATCTAAACAATCTAATCGGAAATCGGCAAAAGTTTACAATCGCAATCGGCCAATCGAAGAAATTTGTATTATGATATTTATGTGCCATTTGGAAACTTTTGATGCGATTGATAAATGATATTTATTACATTCAAAAAGTTCAGAATAGGTGAATATTATAATATTTTACAAGCGCCAAATCTCCATTTGTACGTGGGTATTCAATAGCAAATCGAATGAATATTGGTTGATGATTTCATTTTTAATACGTGAGTGTGACCCAAAAAGAACATTTACGCATTATACGAAACCAATAAATAACGAATCATGAGTTCATAATCGTTCCGTTCAAGTTGCTTGTTTGTCACGACTGAAAGTTTATTGTTTTGCAGAGCCAAGGAACACCAAGCCCTTTCATTCACAGACAAAGGGAAATAGCATCAAACGCAGAAATTTCGAAGAGAGCGAGAAGAGCCAAGACCGTTGTTCCAGTTAAGTTTGTTGAGACTCCTACAATCTCAAAAGAGAAGCCAACAAAACTGAGATTAGTTACAGATACATCATGCCAAGGGCTCAGAAGAATGACGTGGGAAGGAGTTTACAATCTATTGGAGAAACAAAACCCCAAAGTCACAGTGGAAAAGGCATCAGTTCCAGAGGAAGATAGCTCAGATTCCGACTCTGAGATTACTGAAAAAAACACTTGCAAATTCATTTTTGCATCGAATTGCAGCCAGAGCAAGCATCATGCCTTATTATGATGTAATTCGATGGGTCATCGATGGTGTGAAGATAAAGGACAGAACATTTGTTTCAGCTTCTGGAGTGTCTTTTGGGTCGTTCAAAGCAGAAGACATTAAGGCAATGTATCATCTTCCTGATCCGCAGAAGGTGTATAACAAAGAATTTATCAAAGAGTTTGCTGATAATAATAAAGTCCAATCTGATCCTATCAAAGATTGGAGAAAAAATCCTGAGAAGCACAGAAATGAAGCATCCGGTATGTATTCTGTAGATTCCCTCTTACCTCCGTATTGTTATGCCGCTGCCATGATGTGTAGATTATTTGGCAATGATAATTCCGCTAGGTTTTCTATACAAATGGTCCCATTAATCTTAGCTGCTGTCAATTCCGACATTATGGACTGGACTGTTATTCTTTCTGATAGAATGGCCAATAGAATACTCGAGTACAGACAAGATAAAACCGCTGGAAATTCCACTCCTTTTTTCTTTTGTGCCTATATTCTAGACGCTCTTTGTTTTAATTCTGAATTTCCCTTATTTGGATGGAAATGGACTCCCAAAGACCCTACCCCAATTCATATATATCATAAACTTCTTTGGAAAGTTCATTTCCAAGATAATGTGTATAGAATATGCCATGGTTTTCTTATCCCCGTCTTCCAAACCATTTTCAATCGCTTCCCTCCTAGATTCTTTGATAAAGCTAAATCCGACTTATCCTCAATAGGAGATTGGTTTGGAGAGGAGAAATTTACATACATCAGGATTTTTGGGAGTATTGTGGAACCCCATGTTCTTCCTCTTATTGTTCCAGACAAACTTCTCGCCCAAGAAATTTCCTATCAATTAACAGTTGAAGGAATATCCAGATCTTTAAACAACAGTAAGAAGAGAATGTGGCCTCAATTCCCATTCAATTGTGGTCAATTTACTTTAAATGACTTCAAACATGCTGAAAAGGAAGTCGCCAAAATAAAGGGTTGTAAATTTGCAACCATTCCAGGGAGACAGTATGATCTGCGACAGATAGCCTTTAATGTTACCGCTTCAGTTTCAATTGCTCGATTTGAGCATGAACCAGATCAGTTTGATGATTTGTTTGTTTCGTTGAATGATTTTCCTCAAATTTATGATTTAGCCAAGTCTAAATTTCAGAAGGAAGAAATGAATAAATTTTTGTTATTCAGAAGTCAAAGACTATTGAGAGTTCCTCTAGACCAACTGAGAATTCCAATACAAGGGTCAGAGACAGAAGGTACATCTGGAAAAACGCCAGGAGAAACATCTGCCGGTAAAGTCATTACATAATCGGCTGTTAACCAGCCAACTGTACATACTGCAAAGATGGGCACCGATGGCAAACCTGAGGCTCAGAAAGGGAATGATGATGGTAAATCCGATCGAAATACTGATCAGCAGTCCACTGCTCAAACAACAGAAAAATGCACAAGTACTGATGCTAATGTGCATAATCAAAAAGGAGGATTGGATAGTAAAACCATTGAGCAGAGTACAGGTACAGAGAAAGCAGACACGCAATCGGGAGGAAAAGAAACTACTGAGAAAATTGTAGACTCTACTGATCTTAATGTTTCCTCTCAATTATTGAAACAATATGATCAATTCGCTCAGCAATTGGGACTGCAAGATAAATATAAAGAACAAGTAGAGCAGGATGTCGAAATCATTCCTGAACATCCGACAGGGTAGATTGTATTGAAGATTGAGGAGATCCCTCCTTTAGATGTATTTTACAGCCCTAAACATAAGGTTGTTGTTAGAAGACAAAGAAAAAGAAGGAAGATGGATCAGGACATGTTTTCTACTCCACAGGAAGAATTTATGAATATTGTTTACAAGAATACTGAAGTGAATCCTTCTGAGGATCTCACTAAATTGTCCCAATATGCAGGAGCTTATAGTGCTGCAATAGTTGATAAAGCTGTAGAAGTTTCTCAGATGATGATTCAGAAAGATCTCTATATAGCTTCACTTGAAGAGAAAGCTAAGGAAAGTCAGGAAAAGATTACTCAATTGCAACAACAACTACAAGATCAGGAACTCAATTCCAAAGAGTTAGAAGAACATCTTGCTGAAGAAAAGAAGAAAGTTGATGAGCTGGTCTTAGGCAAACAACAAAAATTGAATGAAGAAATTTCCAGTTTACAAAGTTTGTTACAAAATGAGAAGAATGCGAAGATTGTACAAGAAAAGGAGTTTCAAATAGCTTTAGATAGATTCAAATATTTCCCTAAGTTAAGTGAATTCAAATCAGAAGCCCTTGAAGCTAATAAATTGCTGTCTCAACAATTGAATGAATTTTGTGCAAAGCTATCACAGGCAGAACCATTTTGTGATATTACCTCATCCTTGATCCAGAATGTTATTACTCTCAGACAAGAAATTGATGATGCTGATGAAAAGATTTCTGAATTTCTTACTTGGAAAGATACAGAAAAAGGAAGAGAAGCTAATCTTCTTAGGATAGAAGAAATACATAAAGAAATCTTGTTTACAGAATGGGAACATCAGATAATGAAAGCTGAGAGAGAAATATCAAGAGCTAGGAGCATGATGAGTAATATCACTCAATTTATCAATGACAGCTTGTATTCAATCAATCTCATTTCAGACTGTTCCTGGCAGTTTGCCTAAAGTGAAAGAAACTGAAAACAGATGGAAGGAAGAAATGATGAACAAAAGTCAACAAATCGACAAACTTCAAGCAATATCTTGGGACGGTATGACTCATTTAATTAAGCCAAACAATCAACAAATGGCTATTAAATTTCTTTCAAATGCTGTCGATTGTTTAATTCTAGAGTTTTCCGATGCCACCTACGCTGGACAACTGCATTCCGAGATGAGTCATCCACCAAGGCTCCAAGATATGCTGAAGATTTACAACCTGGCTACATCAAGCGAGAAAGAAAAGCAATGAATCAGTTTCATTTAAGATAGCATTTCTGTTTTTAATTTGATAGATTGTAGCAGTAGTAGTAGGATTTTGTTATGTAATTTCCTATTTAAATCCCTCTCATGCATTTAGAGAGGGATCCGGAGTTGTAATATTTTTTGGACTTGGAGCTTACATTTCTGTACTCCATTCCCTCTTATATTTTATAAAGGATCACATCTAGTGATTTTGTGCTGAAATTAGCTTTGAAGTGTTGCATTTATGTACCTTTGGATTTAATTTTACATCAAAGTTACTGGATTAGAGTATCACATTTCATTTGACAATCTTCAAGATGAATGAGGTATTTCTATCTGTTCACTGTTGATTTCCTTTGTTATATGATATTCGCTTGAAAAATTTGCTATCATTTATATATACTTGGTTTTCATAACGTTTCCTTTTATATATCATTTCTGAGTATAATTGAAATGTCATCTTTCATAAGCATATATAGATGGTATACAATGATGAATGCAATATGCTAATATAACTCTGTTTAATTTCTTAAACAGAGTTATCTTTATTCGTTTCTGCACATGTCAATTTAAATAATAATACATTTTCATGGTTATTGTTAAATTGGAACAATCTTAAGTTGTATTCACATATAATTACCCGGGTTAGTGTTAGAATTTCTTTATCAGCATTTAGTTTAATTAGATAGTTTTATTTCAGCCAATTTAGTCCCATTTCCACTCATCCAAATCAACCCATCACCAACCCATTTAGTTATAAGGAAACTGGTCCTTTAAATCCAGTCGGAGCCACCATACCAAACGGAAAAGGAGCTGTCCTAAGGTCCCGACCAGGTGGTTTTCCCCAATGTTTGAAGCAGAGATCTTCTAGGCTTCAACAGGTTCGCAGGAGAAATGACCATTAGGTGCGAGACCGCAGGTAAGACAAAGAGAAAGTGCGATACCAGAGTTTTAGAGATTTTTGAGATCTTTTCTCTTATTTTTAAGGCTTGACATGAGGAAATAATGTTTTAGACTTGCAAAGGAGGAAAGTATGAGTGATAATGAGCTCATACAGATAGCAGAATTTCAAATTGACAATTTTCAGTGCAACACTTCTTCAACCTCCTTGGTGTCTAGTACTTTGTAAAGGGATTTTGTGGGCATGTCACTATATTTAATCCAATTCAACTAGGTGTATAGTTGAGTGACTCTCACCCAAAAATCATATCTATGCATATAACATGTTGAAGCTTCTATCCCATTTGCTCATATTCATCACAAGGGGCCATTGCAAATATTGCATAAGCACTTATATACCCTTACTCATAACATAGTATCAATCATGGAAAATTTTAACCATTTATCAACCGTAGCCTCACAAAAAGGACACAATTATAAAGATAGCATCATCCCATCATGTGTTTTAGCCCAAATCTTCATCTGGACAAGGGATGAGGCCCCACACTATGTGAATGCAAGTTGAACAACCAAGGATTTTAATATAGGAGACATTGAGGATTTAGCAGGTTCATGCCATTTTATTCCTTTGAACTACCTAAGAAATAGAGAACCAAATGGGTTGATGATAAAAAAGAGTAGTTGTGCCTTCCACATGAATTGAGGGCCCACAATATTAGGAAAATAAAAAGGGATTATAATCAAAGAATAAAGCCATATCTGGCCTCTATTATATTCACTCGGTGCCTTTATAAAAGTTCTTCCATGTAAACCATAGTTTATATAAAAAAAATCATTAGTTTTGGTCAGGGTCAAAATGTCCATGGTAGATCTTCAAGGCTAACCACACTACATTTTTATCAACTGAAAAATGCATATTAAAGGCCCCCTCTTTATCTTCTTGATATCCCACCATGTTAAAATATCTAAAAATAATCCAAGAGGCATCCAAAATATCATAAACCATATGATGTCAAAGGATACACACTTTCTTGCATTATTGGAGGCAAATATATTAGCTAAGTCAATAAATAAGTTGTTTAGATAGAGGAGCACCAACATAAGTAAATGGTATGGGTTCATACCCCAACCCATGAAATGTTTAGTTCTCTAGGGAGAAATAGAGATTGCAAGCCCCTCTTTACCTTCAAAGTGATCAAAATAAAAAAACCTTAGCTCTTGGAAAAACCATTGATATAGTAGTACAAGACAAGAACTCCATGATTTTGACTCCTTAGAATCAAACAATAGCTAATAGGTGAGAAATGGAAAAACATTGTGTTTTTTTATAATATCATTAAGACCGCTATCCATGAGGAATTTGAAAACTAATAGCATCAATCATGTCCACCTCATTATCCTTGAGGCATGAAAGAGAAACAATGACATTATCCACCAAAATACTCCCTCTCTTAGGAATTGAAAATAGCATTAAGCATTTCCACCTCATTATCCTTGAGGAATTAAAGAGAAACAAAGACATTATGCACCAAAATAATCCCTCTCTTAGGGTGGTTTAATTTGGTTGTTTAGAATGGCATAAAAAACAGTGGTTTCATTATTTCTTGAGATAATAGGAAAGGTGTTAGATGGTGTGCATGTTACTTGAGCTTCCTTATTTCTTGGACCAACAACAAGTGAGGCCTTCATAGTAAGTGAGTTAGTCTTTGTGGTATTCACAGGCTATTTCTTGGCTATTGTAACATATTTTCCATTTTTCACAACTTCAATCCATCTACCTTTAGCTATTTTGAAAGCCCAAGGGGCTTGAGTAGAAAGGGTGCTCTAAGTAAGTGGGGTCATTTTAGAGTTAAAATCATAATGAGACACTCTTGAATTAGCTATACTTTGGCAATAGAATTAGGTATTTGACAAGGTGAAATAGTGGATTGGTTGGTGATGGGCATAGTTACTAGCTCCAATGTATACAAATTCCTTGAGTTCCTTTCACTAGTTGATTCACATACAAATACAGTGCTAAAGCATATGGATAAAAACCCTATGGAATATTCACAAATAAATTCCACCAAAAGGGAAATAATTTTCCAAATGATTGAAAAAATTACATGGGAAGGTCATGGATGTCTACTCAAAAAATGAAGGCTAACTAGGCCTCTTAATTAATCATGTAATAAATGAAACATTAGTTCATGATTTTTTTGTCACTGCTACAACACCCTCCAGAATGTTGGCCTACACCCAAATTTCAGAGCCAAATTTGAATTTGCATATTGTCGTCACAAGCTTTGAGAGTCATTGCATGTGTTTTCTCTAAGTGTATTTGTCCCATTTGCATGGAAATCAAACTATCGGCTTTCAACATGTTAATTGTTGCACAATGCACAAAAGCTAGTCTTTGTGGTTTCAAGGGGTTATCTTTGTGTAAATGAGTTTGTATTACCATGTAAACATGTTTCTAACTCATTTCCAAAGTTTTAGGCACTGTCGCAAAAGTGTCGACGCAAAGTGTATCTTTGGTGTCGCTCTTGGTTTAAGCTCGTCGCAAAGTTGTCGCACTAAGGAAAATATGTTGTTCATATGTTCTGGATGAACTATCTTGTGTCTTCAAGTGTTCTAAGTGTGTGATTACAATCAATTATTGTCATTTTTTACATCAGTTTCATGGATCCCACACTTATTCAAATCTGTAAATCATCTTGACTGGGTAACCTAGCTTCATCCAACCTTCCAGAAATGTGCATTACATAGTCTCAACCCTCAAGCTAAAACCCTACCTCTTGGAACTATGCAATGCATAGTTCCTGCCTTCCTGGACTATGCACTACATAATCATAGTGCTCAAGCTCAACCTTTGATCTCCAAAACTACACAATATCTCTCTCTTACCCAGTCATAACTATGAATTGCACCGTCTTAAGGCTTAGGTATCAACCTTGAGCTCTTGAACTACACAATTTCACAATCACTTGGCCTCCATTTCCTTCCAGAACTCCGTAGTAGGAAAAATAAGTGCTCAATCCCTCAACCTAACTCCTTCAACCCCTCAACTATGTAGTTTAATTGCACAATCCATCCTAAACTACACATTGCGTAGTATCAAGGATTAGACCTGGCCCTTGACTGCATGAGATGCGCAACTGTGCAGCCACTGAGCCTCTTCCTTAGCCTTCCACCCAGTTTCAGCTTAGTCAATGGATCATCATGCAACATTTGAGATAGGGGGTTTATCGGACTGATGTCGTCTTGTCATGAGAGAACTGCAAATGCAGGTACTCTATCATGCTATGTCAGGATGATGAAGAAGGAGATGGAGAAGGATACGATGCTAGAAGACAACTTTGTAGCTGAAGATACAAGTTGATTAATCAAGAGAAAGAAAAGGGACATAAGTTTGCGACCACAACTCAAGACCTGATAACGCTAAAGAATCCTCATCTCTAAGCCATATGGAGGTGGAAAAGAGATCATTCTCAAGAAGACACAAAACAAGTAGCAACAAATAATGGGTTGAAATTTCCATGTCATCTTGTAGTCCATGTCATCAATGTCATGTCATTTCATTTCATGAGTCGTTATATGCCACATTATTTTTTGGATTATATATATCCTCATTCGAAAATGTATTGTAAATTGGAAGTCCAAAGGACATGTACATAATATGAAGAGTCATGTAAAATTCGAAAAGTCATAGGGAAGTAAAACAATCATGAGGGTAGTCAAAGATTCACAAGGGAGGTGAAGGATCACACCATTGGTTATACATACACCCTCATTTTACAAGCAAAATAATTTTCACCTTGGCTCCTCCCACAAGGCATTAGAGAGACAAGCTAGTTCTTTTGGGGAGCAAGTAGTGGATCCAATGCTCCACTATTGGAGCTATTGGTGTCCGTTGTATACATGTGTCCAGGGACTTTTACATAATATATGAAGCCTAGTGGCCGACATGTTTTTCATGCATGGATTATGAATATTTGTAAGAATGTTATTTGAATGTTTGTGATTCATGTTTGTTTTCACCTATACTAAAGTAGTTGAATTATTTTGGTTATTTTAGTGCTTATCATATTGAGAATGTGTTGTAATTGTTGCAATGAATTTAACATCTTTATGGACTATTCTGTTGGATGTGAGACGAGTATTTCCTGTTTGTGTGTGTCTCTACTAAAGTGGTACTACTACCTCTCTCTTAGAGGCTCACTTTCGTTTTCCCCTCTGCAGTAGAAGAACCTCAACACACCTATAACCAGACACTCACAAGGCACGCTCACTTTCTTTTCGAAGGTACATATGTGTTCATCTCTCTTGCTAACAATTAGAGCCAAGGAAAACCTTTAATAAAACGACAACCAGGTCCTATTCTAGATGAGGCTCCTATCCCAAATGGTGTGAGGTCTAATTGGGACCACATATTGGGAGACCCCCTTGAATGTTGGCAGGTCCAGCACTGTCAAAATTTATGGCACTAGAAGGAGGGAAGCCAAATTTTTATGGTTGATAATTCCACCCAACCTCATCATACTTCTTCTGGTCAGGGAAGTAATATTCCCAACACCTATCTTTCTCATATTCCTTAAGTTAGTGGATCTTCTTAGCCCAATATTAAACAAACTTGTGAAATATATTACGAGCACATCTGGGGAATCTGGCCTATAACCTGTAAGTTTGTAAAGGCTATTGGATTGATCCCTATAGTACACAATCTTCCTTATTTTCCAAAGAAGAACACAACCACTCATGCTGGGATAGTGGTTTCTATAGTCAAAGATTTGGTTCTTACCACCCTTGAAGAGTTAGTAGATACTGCAGAAAATGCAGAGAAACCAGAGAAAACTCCATATTTTAATAGTTGTGATGGAGATGGTGTTGTACTCTCAGAAAAAACTTTCCACGTGTTAGGCAGTTACAAAGAGGAGGAGGAAGATCCTTCATGTTTTGAAGAAGAGGAGGAGCACAAAGACAAAGACATGGTAGACCAAGATTTGGATTGGACATATCAGGGCCCACTTCATCTACTGGGTGTTTTACACAAGATGCCGAGGCACCTAGAAAATTTGCTAACGAAGTACAACCCTAACAAAGCAGTGAAAGCAGAGGACCATTTGGACAACTTTTACCTACATCTGCATATGCTTGAGGTAAGTTACGATGATGTTGCATGTTTTTCCTTGTATATTAGATGGTAGAGAAACTGTATGGTACCATAGTATTCCTCTGAACTCAATCCATAATTGGAAGGGGTTTAAAAAGTCATTTCTTGAAAATTTTGTTGATGACAAAACCCCAAACATGTTATTAAAATAGATGGGAAATCTAAAGATGGAGTATAAATAAAAGGTTAAATATTTTAATCATAGGTTCAATCCCATATTGAACAAATTTCCTGCGAATATGAAACCTCATGAATCCATCCCCATTGATTACTACACTTTTGCCTTACTGACAAGTATCATGCAGTTTGTTAAGAGAACTACAAAATAAACTCTGGCTGAGAATTATGAAGAAGTCATTGCAGTTGAAAAGGACTTACACGAAATTGGAGTCATTTTCAATGATGAACCATTAAAAGACTCCAAGGATATAGGTAAAAGGTATTGAGCCTCTTCAAGTAAGGCCAAGGATAAAGAAGTTAATGATCTTGAAAGCTTGACCCGTAACATCAAGTCTTTGGCCAATGAGATGGAAAAGTTAAAACAAAGGTCAAGCAAGAATACCGTCAGCATCAAGCCCCAAAAATTCAACTTTCTGAGAAGGGATGCCAACTTCAGCAACATCATCAATCATCCAGGAAAGTCTACACAAAGCTTGAATGTCATGTTGAATGTTGAAAGCATGAGCATGGCACAATATCAATGTTATTTTAGTCAAGAAAATCATTCAAAAATCACATGCCTGTAGTGGAATCATGACATGGACGCTTTGGTTGCACATATCATTGACACAGTACTTTCAAACGAACAGACTGAACCAATTAAAGAAAGGGAAGAAATTGTTGCGGCTGAAGAAACCGCGAGTGTTGGGAATGTAGTGAATGCTTTTAGTTGTGTATTTGTGGCTAAAAATAAATCTGTCGAAGAACCACCACTAAGTGAGGACCCTGCTCAAAAGTAGAATAGTCGATATAAGTTGAGAAGCCAAGTTCCAGTTTCTGAACAAGAGTTGACAAGGAAAAAATTGAAAGATCACTTGTTAAGGAAGATCACACTGCATCTCAACTCAGCTCAAAAAAATCAGAATAAGTTTGGAAATACTGCTACAACAAAAAATACTTCCGCAAATGGTAAAATCAAGTCTATTATTCCAGAATTATCATATAAAATCATTCCTCTAGACACTTTGACAATGGTCTTCACGCTTGATTATAACATAGTCTAAGACATGAAGAAAGATCATGCTAATATTTCAATCTTCGAACTTACAAGGAGCACAAGCGAGCGAGAAATTCTTGTCCGAGTTTTTTTATCTATCTTCCTGAGCTGATAATGCTTCTTCATATAAGGGATTTGGTAATTCTTTTGGTCACATAGAACTTGTTCTTAATGCATTAACATTAGAAGCAAACCCACTCTGCCCTTCGTTTTTATTGACGTTTGAAATTTTTAATTACAATGTACACAATTTCTTGGTTGATTCTAGTGGATGTGTAACGTAATGCCATTATTTGTAGCCAAGAAAATCAAGGCTAAATGGGATAAGATAGATGCAAAAATTATTCAACTAGATAGAACTCTTGTCCATGCTATTTGTGAGCTCATAAATGTTCTTATTCACCTATCATCTGATCAATGAGTTCACTAGCACATAAAGATAGTAATTGTGGACATCCTGGAACATATGGTGTATTGCTGAGTAGAGACTGGTCCAACAAATTACAAGGGTATTTTTCTATCGACTGGTCAATTTGTGGCTTCTGTATAGGGGCAGAAATAACCAAATATCGGTAGACTCAGAACCTTACTTGAAGCACAATGTCAGACCCTTCGAGGGAAAGAATGAGCCATTTGCTTTTGTAGATTTGATATTTGGAAATTTCTTCTTAGATATTAACCTAGGGTGCTACCTTGCTCAACCTGCCCCAGTCCCATCAGACACATAGTTGGAACTCCTTCCTAGTCCAACTGGCACAAATGACATTTGTATAGTAGATATTAGTAGTACTAGTGTAGGGCATAGTTCTTGTACATATGATGTTTGTAATTTTTTTTTTAACGGTTCTAAGACACAAGAGAGATCTGGAGTTGGTTGTGTTTTAATAAACCCGTGATAGAGGAAACACCTAATCTCAAGCTGTTTGGAATTCAAGTGCACTAATAATATAGTAGAATAAAAAGCACTCATCCTGGGCTTACAGAAGGCCACTGGCCTCAAAGTTGGGGTTCTTAAAGCAGTAGATGACTTTGGGATCGTCATACAATAGGTACAAAATAATATACACTGCATGTCACCTAATTTGAAAAGTTATCAACAAGAGGTACAACGTTCAATTTCTCAATTACAAGCTTTAATATTGTATCTATTCCTAGAATGCATAACGCAGTTGCAGATGCATTAGAAAATATTGCTACTAGGTTGTCACTACTTAGGGATGCTTTTTCTATTGAAATTATTTATAAATCATTTGTCCTTGATAATATCACTAATTTACGTGTTTTTAATGATGACGAATAGATATTTTATTTCATGGCGAACGCTTATATGTATTTGAAGATGTAGCCATTGACGAGGACGGCCAAAATAAAGAGTTGCAAGATGAAACTCAGGAAAGCAAGGAGAACCCCATGCCGAAGGGCGTGGTATCATAAGAAAAGTTTTATGAATTTCAGAATCGCTTTATAGGACCAATCAACATCAAAACCCACAGTTCAACACTATCACATGAAAAAATAAATTTTGGAACAGAAAAGGATCTGAAGTTTGTTAATCTTGGTACTTGCTGCACAACACAAGAGCGAAAAGATTTCATCCACTTATTCAAGTAGTACTGAGATGTTTTCACTTGGAAATATGATGAGGTCAAAGCTTATGACACACGAATAATCCAACATGTTATCCCAATAAAGGAAGGAGCCAAGCCTTTTTAGTAGAAGTTCCAAAAGGCACATCTGGCACTTGAGCCCCTGATTCAGAAGGATTTAAGGAAGCTGTTGGATGCTCAGATAATTTACAAGGTGTGACATTCAACATGGGTGTAAAATCTGGTCCCAGTAAGGAAGAAGTCCCAGGAGATTCTCTTGTGTGTGGATTTTGGAAATCTCAACCGTGCCTCAGACAAGGACAATTACCCTGTGTCGTCAATGGAATAAATATTACAGAAAATATCAGGGTCAGAAATTTTTTCTTTACTTGACATATATTCTAGCTACAACTATGTTCTGGTATCAGAGACATTCAAACTCAAAGAATGGCACGTTTGCATTTAGAAGAATGTTATTTGGGCTACTTAATGCTGGTGAAAATTTTCAACATGCGATGAACAACACATTTCATGGATTGATAAATCAAAGTGTGGTGGTGTGTATTGATGATGTCACAGTGTTTTCAAATCAGAGACCCGACCACCTACGCCACTTGAAGCAAATCTTTGAGCGGTGTCGAAAATACGAGATATATCTTAATCCCAAGAAGAGCATGTCTGCAGTGTCCGAGGGAAATATCTTGGGCCATATCATAGAGAATAGTGGGATTAAAGTGGACCCTGAAAGGGTCAAGGCTATCACATAGATTCCCTTCCCATTGAACAAGAAAGATATGTAGTCCTTCCTAGGGAAGATAACCTTTCCCTGCAAGTTCATCTCTCAATGCGCTCAAATTGTGAAACCTATGCAGGAGATGGTGGGGAAGGACGCAATTTACAAGTGGGAAAAAAGGCAAAAATATGCATTTTCCCATATTAAACAAGCTATCACAGAAGCACTATTTCAACAAGATTTTCTACTTTACACCTTTGCTTCTGATACATATCTTGACGCCATGCTTACACAAATGGATGATCAAAACAATGAGTAGCCAATATCTTTTATGAGTGCTAGCTTACAAGGACATGAGCTTAACTACCCCACCATCGATAAACATGTGCATGCAGTATACAAGGCGGTAAAGTTATTCTGGCCCTATATTTTGAAAAATCATCGCATTATCTTTGTTCTGCACCCAATAGTCAAACCATTGTTTGTCCAACAAGAGCTAGGTGAGAGAAGAGTGAACTGGATGATCGGTTTCAATAGAGTAATTGTCACTTTTCTTTGGTGAATTCCCTGTGGGTTTACCGAGTCACACCAAAACCTTCGCTGAATGTGTTTCCCTACTTCCTAGTGTATGGAAAAGAAGCCATCCTACCCCCAAACATCTATTTTCCTGCCTTCCAACTTTCACAAGAATCACAGGGAAAACCATGCTTATTGGTTCAAAGTAGGATAGATGCCCTTCACAAGCTCCAGGAAGAAGGACAAAAAGCTAAAGAGAAATTTTCTCTTCACCAGAGTCGTATCAAGAGGTGGTTTGACAAGAATTCTGTAGGGAAAAATGAATTCAAAGTGGGTGACCTAGTCTTTAAGTGGGACAAATCTCACAAATACAAGGGAAAACATACTAAGTTCCAATCTCTATGGATCAGACCGTTCATAGTGCATGAAAAGCTTGGCCAACACACATATTGTCTTCAATATTTAGATGGGAAGGTTGACTCTCTTCCTGTTAATGGCCAATATTTAAAACAATATTTTCAATGATGATCTAGGGTTGTGCCCTACCCTATGTACATCATTTTTTTTCTTGTTTCTTTGTTTATTTGGTCATGAAATTTGTTTTCGTTCATGAAAATAAGTGTCCTATGTGAACGTTTTTTCTGACTTCATTGTATGTGTCTGAGTTGAAAAGAGTCTTGTGACACTACAACATTTTTCTAACTTTTGTTCCTCCTTCTTTGTTTTTTTACGGCTTTTTGGTCAATGATGTTCTAACGAAAAATATAATCCTTCAGTAAAGAGAGTTTTGTGTTGAACCATGATACCCATGTCTATCTGGAAACCTTATGCATGTACTATGTTATTTATGTTTCAGTTTTTTCATGCTTATCCAATAAAGTAGAGAAGGAAAAGGGGAAAAATATAACGAGAAAACTTGAATAAGAGGTATTTATATGCTTCTCTAAAGGAACAACCTCTTCTTCTCTCAACAAGTCAGGATCCCTCTTCTTCCCATGAAATGAATAAGTGCCTATGCACAGTCCTATACAAAATATATAAATAAATGTGAAATAAGAGAAAGGCTTCATGTGCAGAGAGGTGAAACAAGAAACTTCATCGAGGTACTATCTAGGCTTATTGGAAGCAGAAAAATATTTTTGTTCCTGTAGTGACTTTGTCGGGGTACTGTCCAGGCCTGATACCAACAAAGAAATACTAGAGATAAAAAGCTATACCCTGAAAATATAAATCTCACAAACTATACTACCCTTTCCTAATTCGAAACATTGTGATATTTATGATCTTATGGTTGTGTTCAACCGAGAAGGGACAAAGGGGAATATGTTTATTCATGAGGTAAGTGGGGAAACCTAAGTGATATGCACGATGAATCAATACTCCCGAGGAACTAGACCATGCACAAAAGATTCAACCTATACATAGAAGCTGGAATTCTAACAGAGTGTTGCGAAGTGTTGTTGTTGCTACAACACCCTCCAAAATTTTGGCTTACACACAAATTTCAGATCCTACTTTGAATTTTCATACTGTCGCCACAAGCATTGAGAGTCATTGCATGTGTTTTCTCTAAAAAAATTTGTCCCATTTGCATGGAAATCAAAGTGTCGTATTTCAACATGTCAGGTGTCTCACTGTGCACATAAGCTAGTCTTGGTGGTTTCAAGGGGTTATCTCGATCTGCAATATTTAGAACTGGAGCATTTGTAAGCAACTGCTTTAGCTGCTCAAAAATGTCTGCACATTACTCTATCCATTCAAACTTCTTTCCTTTCCTCTGCAAAGTTGTAATGGAATAGGAAATCTATGACTAGAAGTTCCTCATGAACCTCCTATAATAAAATTCTAACACCATGAATGATCTGACCTCATCCACATTCCTAAGAGCTACCCATTCCATGATAACTCTGATATTTTCTAGGTCCACTACTATGCCTTCCTTGGAAACAACATGTCCCAAGTAATGATTTTTTTTTTTTTTTTTTTTTGCTGAAAGAAACTACACTTACTAAGTTTGGAATACAACTGATGCCTTCTCAGCAATCTCAACATTGTTTCTAGGTGTTATGCATGCTCATCCTCATTCTTAGAATATATCAATATATCATCGACGAATACTATCACAAACTTGTCCAGATAAGGACACAACATACTATTCATCAAACACATGAAAGTAGCTGGAGCATTAGTCAAACCAAAAGAAACCACAACAAACTCATAATGCCCATACCTGTACAAAAAGCGGTCTTTTAAATGTCCTATTCTTTGATGCGTACCTGATGATATTTTGAGCTCAAATCAATGTTCGAGAACACTGCTGCTCCCTTCAAATAATAAAAAAAAAATCGATTCGCAGTAATGGATACCTATTCTTTATCATCACCTTGTTTAATTGTCTGTAATCACTGCACAACCTAAGAGTCTCGTCCTTATTCTCCAAAAACAACACTGGTGCACCCCATGGTGACACACTTTGACTAATGTACCTCTTGTCAAGCATTTCCTTCAATTGCAACTATAGTTCAACTAAATATGGAGTTCTCATCTTGTAAGGTGCATTTGATGTTGGTGTTGCTCCTAGTACCAACTCAATAGAAAATTCCACTTCCCTATGAGGATGAAACTCTGAAATCTCTACTGGAAATACATCCTGAAACTGCTTCAAACTAGATACCTATTCAATAATTTTACATCCTCAACATCCTTACCTTTATCATTGAAAACATGCACTACAAATAATGCACCCTCTTTCCTACAACTACACTTTGTCTGCATAGCGATAACCATTCTCACTGATGTAGGCTTCTTCTTTCCCTGCAAGATTCTCTTCTATCCATCATCATCCAAGAACTCAATAGCCTTATCATAAAAATCCACCTTATTCTTGTGAAGATACAACTAATCCATATCCATAATCATATTGTATGATCCCAATGGAAGTGAATTTATGTGTTAATGTAGGTATACCATTCAACTCAAATGTACAAGCTCTTACCAAATAAGGAACTATTTTCTTAGTACCTGTATCCAATTGCACCAACCGAGACTTTGCATGCACTTGTTTTCTCAAACCACACTTAGCCACGAGGTCATGATTAACATAACTATAATTAGATCCAAGGTCAATCAAAATGGAAACAACTTGATCACAAAGCTTACCTTCAATCTCAATAATGGATGCCTGGTGATCTTCCTGCTTGTTATCAAATGTTGCATAGATCCGAGGAATGTTATGGACCACACCCCCAGCTTTCTGTTCCTCCTAAGAACTATAGATTTAAGGCATGCCACCTTGATACAATGGAAAATCCTTATTGCGATGATCTTTGCCACAAATCCAACACTCCAATGGTTCTCTGCCACTACCCTTATTCTGCGGCTCTCCAGGATAATATCCATGTCCCTTCTCAATTTCATTAAAATTTTTGTAAGGAGTAACATTTTCCTTCTCACCTGCATCTTAAGGTCATCCCTGCTTTGGTGGCCACTTTCCTTTAGTATTATCATTCTCTTTCTAGCCATGTTAAGAATTGAACACTGCTTCAACTTTCCAATGAATTCTTCTAGCGACTGAGGTTCATCATACTCAATATTATCCTTGAATTCTAATGAAATTCCACTGATGAACTTTTGTCTTATCATCGTTAAGGTAAGGCACATACCTCAACAATTCCAGGAACTTAGTTGTATACTCCTCATCTTTCATAGATCCCATCTTCATCTCATAAAATTCCTTGGCCTTTCTATCATAGTACCTCTCTAGAAAGTACTTCTTCCAAAAGAGTCTCTTGAATTCACACCAACTCAACTCCTCTATCCTAATGTCTCTGATACGCTTCACATCTTCCCACCAGATCTCTACTTTCCTTTTGAGACTGAAAGTAGCTATCCTAGATTTCATGTTCTCTGTATATTCACGCAACTCAAAGAACTTATTCATTCCAAGAAACCATTCCTTTGCATATTCTGGATTCTTAAAATCTTCATCAAATGTAGGTGGCTTGGATTTCTTGAACTCGTTTGGAAAGTACCCCCTTCATTCCTCTTGTAAGGATGATAGCGATGATGACCATGATACCTATTTGAACCAGAACTAGAATAGAACCCATAACGACTACCTCTCCTATCAGGTGTATCCAAGAACCTACCAACTCTGACTCTGTCATCCTTTTCTGACTTGTACCCTCCATTAGAAATACAACCATATTCCCCATTAGTCTTTTCCTCTTGTCCATAACTGATATGTGGATGTCACTGTCTCTACAAATCTGACAAACTCTAAAGGATAACTACATTCAATTCTGCTTGCTTTTCCTATGCCCTGGAAAGCCTTTCCTGTGACTAAATGATTCTATCATTATCCACCTTGCAGCTTCTAATTTCTTCCTTTAAACTTTTCAAGGTATCTGCTATGTCTATATAGTAATCATCTCTTACTTGCTCATCTAATCTATAAGGAGAGTCTTGTGAACTGTAATCCACCATTCTCCTAGTCATCTCTGATCCTCTTATTCTTCCTACAAACATACCATGTCAGATAACCAAATATAAACATAATAAACATACCTTAGTGAAGTTTAGGAGAGGCTATCTCATCTGCAAAATCAATCTGGATTAGTAGGATGCATATATATACATAATGGCATTGACACATTAATCATCATGCATGAAAACACAAAACTGTAACACTGACCACATACATGTTAACCATAACAACTACCATGCATGCATAACAACCACATAGACATTGACATGCATGCATTACAGTAACTTTTACCCCGAGGTCCAATGTTGCAACCTTGTTTTGATACCAGCCTGTGGTATAAGATATCACCCAAAGAGAACAAAACCCACTCTAATACCTCCTTGTAATATGCCCCACCCCACATTTACCTTATTTCACTATATTTCCAAGATAAACATGAGATGAATAGTTACTATGACATGCCCTGACCTCCAAGCTTCAGTTATGGAAGTGGGGCCAACAACTAAAACTTACTAACCACAAACCGACATGTTACATGGCTTACAAGATGCAAAGGAGCCAAAGAACCAACCCAAGTGAACAAAACCTGAGCTGGATATCTTTTTAGTGAATTGGGCTCACATTCGCATGAACAAGCCTGTAAGGGTGCAATTATGCACAAACTTGCTTGAGTGCGGTTATAGAAAAAATACTCAGTTCAGAGGCTTTGGTATCGAGATATGAGCCACAATTCCAAGCCAACCTTCAAACCATTTCCCATAACTTCCTAATACTTTCCATAATGATAACTTAATGAAAATGCTAATCATATGAAACTTGAACAAGAACTTGACCTAATCAGGTCTAACCATGATAGTCATTTCGTAAAACATATGGTGAACATGTAGAATATAGGTCATGAATGCATAACTAATCATAGGATTTTGAAACTTATCTGAGAATCACCAAGAAGGTCTAATTCATTCTCATAATAGTTGCAATAAAACTTGTTAGTCCATGCATTCATTAACCATCAAATACTTTTCAAATCTCGAACAAGTCATAGCTAGAATATATTACAAATGCATGCTTATAACCAACATATAACCTGATTATTAACCATGTAATAATAGCCATCAAATAATCATAATAACAAGTATAAGTGCTAATAAAATACAATAGTAAAATAGATCTTATTAACTTATGCAAAAGCCTACCGAGTCAGGGACTTCCACGTACCACCAGACCATAGATTGGGTTGAACCAATATTTATTTCAGTAAATAACCCTTGTGTCATATTCTAAGCATGAATTCAGGATCTCAATACATAAAAAGCCAGGGCTTCTAAGAGATTAAGTCACCACCACTCTCAGGCTACCATGATCTCGCCAAAACTGGTCAAGAGATAACAAAGCCCAAAACAAGCTTGGATGCCTCAAAATTTATTCATCCTTATCTTGAGTAATTTTCCTATCTCCACCCACCTATTGAGGGCTTCCCGGACATTAAACCACCTCCACCCCCAACCCTTGGGAATTTTCCGAAGACCACCTCACTCAGTTCCAAAACCTTCTGACAATCCAAATCTCAACTAGAAAATAATCCCATCACACCATGGCTATTTAAAAATGGAAATGAAAGGATGAAACCACTTTCAAACCAGGAAAAGCCCATGGCAATGACAACAAATGAACCAAATACACAAATTCATGTACCATGCATTCAAAAATCAGCTAGGAAACCACCCATGCAACATGTTACATACAAATCCTCCTACTAAAGTTGCTTGAATCCAACCTTCCTTGCTTGTCCTTTACTTTCCTTGTCCTTCCTTTTCTTTCTTTGTCTTTCCTTGCTTTACTTTCTCTAATGTTAGAGTGCTCTAAGAAAGTTCTAAGTGTGAAATCGTATGAGAGAATAGAGAAAGCTCCAAAATTGAACTTAAAAGAGCTAAACCAACAAAAACTAGATTGAAAAAAGATGTAAATTGATCCCCAGAATTATTTTTACCATTGAGGCCTCTATTTTCTTCAATTTCCTCTATTTTCCTTCAATTTTCCTCTCATGCAAATTTCTGACCCTTCATCTTCTTTTTCTCTTATTTTCCTTTATTTTCAAAATAAAAACCAATTAATGTCTATTTGCCTTTGCCAATTTCCTTAGCCATAATAAACCAAAAGTGACACCCACTAGGATGTTTTTCCCAAAATTAAGCTTGTAATATTTATCCCATGACCTTGGTCTCATTTTGTCTTTTTAACTTTATTACATGAACTTTTAACTCGAGATGTTACAATATCCCTCTTTATTGCTTTAAAAAGAAACATGTAATGTCCTTTACTTTTATGAATGTAGAATATGATAGTTTTTTTTTACCGTGCTTTATTTGCCTATTTTGATCAAGTCAATGTAGGTTTGCCAATATTTGCAAAGAAAACATTATGTCACCTATTACTTGATTGTAATATTATTCTTTTATTTTATTTAATGGTTTTTTTAATCTTTATGAATAGTTGTGTGCAATATTATTTATCTAGTTTTATGATTAATTTTTAATGTTTTTTTTATTTATATCAAGTTTATTAAGTTTAAATTTCAATTATTGGTCCGTGGATAGGCGATCTATAACTTAGTATGGGAGAGATGCGTAGGTTTTAGGCGTAATGTAAGAAATATTGTATGTCAACATTTTTTAAATATTTTATTTTAATTTAATTTTAAAACATTGTTAAAATTAATTTTAAAAGCAAAAAGGTATGGGGCAAATGTAGTGGTGTAAAATAATAATTCTATAACCATATTTAAATTTAAATAATAAGCACATATAAATTCAATACTTACAATAAACTCACAATATAACAAGATTCTTAGCCATCAATATTCACCCCCATTTTACTATGGATATTATTAACTTGTAAATATACATTGTTACAATACCATGGACTAATACCATAGCTTATCAATACCACATGCCCAAATAACTCATTTCAAAATAAAAATATTTTATTTTAATTATATTTTATAACATTTTGAAAGGGGACAAAATAATATATTTTTTTCAGGATATTTTTAATCAAAATCCAGTAAAGATTTTTTAAAACTTGAGTTTAAGTTATAAGAAATTTCTTTCTTTCTGTAAAATAAAAAACTTGAATTTACTTATAGGAAATTTCTTTCTTTGTGTAAAATCACATTTATAATATCAGGTAGACACATTTTGAACCATCAACTATAGTTTATCATCAAAATTAAGATGGACATACTAATCTAAGAAGTTAAATAATGTATAGATGAAATTCCAATAGTCAAATATTAAAAGTAACCATTCAAATTGAATAAAAAATATTGAAAATTTAACCTCTAAGAACAAATAAATTAATAAAATATTTAATAGAAATTAAATAATTCTAATAAAGAGAAAATAAATAATAAGGAGTGGACCATAAATTAAATAATGCATAAAGAAAATATAACTGAAATACAGAAAAGAATAAAATAAAGAAATAAGGGTTTAGAAGTGAATATTTTAATAGGAAAGAGTAGTGTATATATATATATATATATATATGCGTAGTCTAACTTATAGGTTAAATAGACTTTTTTTAGTGGAATCCTACAAAACAATTTCAAGAAAAAATGTGATTTTTGAATGCGTAAGTGGGTTCAGAGGCTAAATAGACTTTTTCAGTGGAATCCTACAAAACAATTTCAAGAAAGAATGTGATTTTTTGTTCTTTAAAATGCATATTTGAATGCGTAAGTGGATTCAACGTCCTGGAAAATCTCAGGGGCACTCGAATTCTACATATTAAACAACTTAAAACTCAAGTCTTTTAAAATCTCAGTTAGATGTTGATTAAAATTAACCAAAATTTTTGTCATGTTTAGTCTATAAGTTAGACATATAAAATCATCATCTATAAGTTAGACTATATATATATATATATATATATATATATATATATAAAGAAATAAAACTAGTAATAAAATTAAATGTTATACAAATTAAAAGAAATAAAACAATATAGAAAAATTAAAAGTCAAGAAAGAGCACTAACATACAAACTAGGACAAATATTCTAATATAAAATTCTAAATACATATATAATTTGATTGCCTCGTGGGTTTTTCAGGGTGTTGAATCTATTTATGTATTAAAAAATGTATTTTAAACAACAAAAAAATCACATTCTTTCTTGAAATTGTATTATTGGATTGGGTGACTAAGGTGATTTCGTTAATAATTTAGACTACACATTTTTAAATTAAATCTAAAAGAAAAAAGGTATGGGAGAGATGTTGTAATGTACCGTAAACATTTTGACTTGGTTAAAATAAAATAAATAATAATTATAAGTATCAATAAAACATATTGTCTTTGTCAAATTACATTAAAAAAACATAAAATTTTAATAATTATAATTATAATTAATAATAAAATTGACCTAGATCCATCTTAACTTTAAATCTACCAAGCACCTAGAGGGATCAAATCTCTTGAGATGAAAACCTCTTTTAGAGTGAAAAAAGATTTGATCCCTTTTGGCGTTTCGTAGATCCGAAGTTAATATGGATCTTTACTAGTTATTATTAATTTAAATTTCATTTCAATTAAATTTTATTTCCCCAAAGATGGGTGAAGTGTTCACTTGAAACTTTAGGCATCTCATTGAGAATTACACTTCATAATCATAAAATTTCATTTTTTATTTTTTCTAAATATGACTAGATTCTATTATATGATACAAAAATTACAGAGGTGCAGTTCAGCTTCCTGGCCGGAATTGATAAGTTAGCCAATTCTGGTGGGAAGGAGAAAATTCAAAAATACAAAAATGGGGTTGCCCCAAGGGGGGAAACTAGCCCATATACCAATCCACAAAGCATAATAGGAGCTGCCCCTAAAGGGGAAACCAACATTAAACAATAGAAGCTAGTATCTAACTTTGTTGTGCAAAGCGTAAATAAACATAGAAACTATAATTAAGCTGGGAAAAGCTAGAAAAGAAGGAACCATCGTGCTAGGTGTTCTGGTCCTTGGCATCTTGAATTTGCTGAGGAGGTTGCTCTTCCTCTATGTAGCAACCATAATCAGAGGGGTCGTCCTCTAGCTTGGATATATGGGGGCCCAGCTCAGGCGTGGAGGTGGAACAAGCACCTGTTGCTTCTGCTTTGCCACCTTCTGCAGAACTGCTACTACCACCGTTGTTCGAAGAATCCTCTGAAGGTTTGACGGGCAGAGCCACAATTTTCCGAGGTGGCTGAAGGTAAGAGGGAGACAAAGTTGATTTTCTCATCCTCTTCCTGGACCCCGAACTAGATGGGCGTGGCTGAGCTTCCGGAATTTGAAGAGAGATATGGGCAGAGAGGTGCTGAGGGTCAAGAACCTCTAGCGCATCCATGTCCAGGAAGAAATCCATAGAGTGCTCTGCCATGGCAGGGATGGGAGGTCAGGAGGGCGAGCCTTGGCCTCTGCCTCTACAACAACGCATGCAATTGCGACGAGGCATGGAGGCAGTAGAATCCTGAGAATACAGGTGAGGCAAATGAGTTGGGTGAGGAGGGAAAGCAGTGAGACTGTGAGTAGAGTGGAGCGAATGGGCGGAGGGCATCTGAAGGGCTAAGATAGGGCAGAGGTGCAGCAAGGATGAAAAAAGTCGAGAGCCAATTTGACAAAGAGACGAAGGGAGAAATGCTAAGAGGAGATGATGCCATTGCCCGTAAATGGCCAGGGTGCTCTACAACCATGACAGGACAGACGAGAGTGAATTCATAGCAAAAAAATTGAATACCAGTAATGGCGTCGAGATGCGGAACCAGTATGTCGTATTTAATGGAACCCATTCCAGGGCCATGAGATGCCTCATGGCGAGGACAACTGCTCGATGCTAGGGAGGCCATGTGGCATGCTGACTGCTCTCTACGAGGCACCCGCATCCGGGAAAAAATTGTTTATTTTAATCAAAGTGAGAATTTGTATTAAAATATGGTCCAAGGAAAAAATTACATGGAGATACAATGATTATGCTTTTATTTTTTCCCAGTGTTCACTCCTGACTATTCCTACTACTTCTATTTCTACCATAGTTTCATATATTATTCTAAAAAATAATGGTTAGTCGACCTAAAAACTTTATATAACCTTCCTCTCAACATACACAATTTACATGGCATATATCCTTTAACCTATGATGATAATAAGGCTATCCATGCATTAGGCGGGCCCATTTAATTCAAAGAACTTAGCTGGCATTGGAGTGTTGGAGCTTGTTGAGGTTAAGTGGTAGTCTCCCATATTGCTTTGCTGGGTCTTGAAATCCTCAATGTGCTTCTTCAAGTCCTCATATTTTTGTTACAAAGCTCCAATTGATCTTCTTGCAAATACTTTGGATTTATTTTGACTTGTATGAGATTCATAACCCTTTTCAAGGTATTTGTGGATACCTAGACTGCTCATTGAGCACCAAGGTGTCCATCTCTAGTTGGAAACCTTAATTGGAACATTTTTTTGTCATTTAATGGAGGTCTCGGTGCACATGAAAAAAAGAGACTTCTTCTAGTACTTTTATTGATACCTTGAATCCTTTCACAAGGTGACCTAATGCTTTTTCTCTTGGATTAGAATTATTCACCAAATGTTGTATCAAGAAGAGAGAGTCTCCTATCACACTGAGGGTTGATATATGATTCACTTTGACTAATTGGATTCCTTAAAGGAGAGCGTGAGCTTCAATATTATTGGTTGTTTTTCCAAGACCCCATGAGTAATCTACTTTCTTTTTTCCAAGAAGGTCATAAAGGACCCCTCCCCCTTCTACCATCCCTTAAACTTTATTTTATTAAGGGGTAAATTTTATATAGTTTTAAAGATTTTGTAATATCTAATTATTTTCTATCATTTTTTTTTTAAGTCAATATTCTATTCATATGGAGAAAAAGATGTACAACCAACATAGTAGAAATGAGGTGGTCTCACCCAAACCGGGATTATTGACCAATGTTTGCACCAAGTGACAAAAATAAAAAAAGGAGGCTAAAGATAGCATCCATAAATGAGAGGGCTAGAGGCCCCAAAAGACAAACAATACATAAAAAACACTTGAGATCATACTAGTCATCCGATGTGATGGAAGTTGGGTTGGTTGTTCTTAGAGGTGGCAGGGAACAGAAGTTGCACTGGACGTGCCCTTCGAATTTCACCATCCAAGTCTCCAGCTTTTCCACTTTTTCTGCAAGGTGGTTTTGGCCTCGCTAGACCATCACCACTTGCTCCCTGACCTAGCACTTGAAGTAGTGCATCTTATCCAGCGCAGCCATCGTTGTAGCATGCTCCTACCGATGAACCCGTTTTGCTGCAGCCACCCAATCTATCAGAGTTTGAATTATCTCCCGGAAATTTTCCAAGCAACAATGTTGATTTCCTGCTGGTCGTGAGCATCACGATGACTAGATCCTCATTTGGTTGTGCTGCCTTGTTGTCTGCCACCCTAGCGCTGAGTTTGTTGTGCCTGCATAGTACCACCGACAATGGAGTCCTGCTTGATTCCAACATGACTGTTGTGTGTTCCCACACCAACAAGTTGTGAGTGACTGACCATCTTGCCATCCCGGCGAGCACCGACCGACACTACTGCCAATTCAACCGAGCCCACAAAACTAGCCATGGATAGAAGGGGAGAGCGCCCATGACGCGTTGAAGGTCTCATTTGGCTCGAATTAGGGGGTCCAACACCAACAAATATCCAACTTCGGCCCGCTGGGATTTGCCACAACCACCAGCCCCAAGAGCCAAGTCTCCCTTTGGACTTGAAATGCCTCAGAAGGTCACCCACTGCATTCCAACTTCTGCCTTGCCACCATATTGGAACCCCGGCGTGAACACAAGCAGTTGGAGACTAAAAATACAAGGATAGCACACCCCAAGCCGACAATTTCCCAGATGATCCACACAACCCACACCAGGATTCCGACCACCAAGAACCACCACCGCCCACCAAGAACCTCCCACCGAACCACCTGTCGCTCTAGTTCCCAAGCCAGGCTCCAGAGAAGGGGAATTTTGCTTAGAGGCACAACCACTTCCAACTATACCTCCTACAGTGCCACCACCAGGCTCCTCTATCAACAGAAACACTCAAACTTGCTATAACCCATAGAAAACCGAAATAACAAGCTCCTTCGTTTACTAGTGTTCGCATAATGTGAGTGCAGGAAAGCCCGAGGTATCTTGGGAAAGAAATGCGATTGAATTCAGCATACCAAAAGTCACAGAAGAATGTTAGATGCCACCCGCCAACGTTGAAAGAACTCCATCGTCACTTGTGCTTATGCATAGGAAGCCACCCAGGAGCCCAACACTAGACCAAGATACATTTACAAATTCCAAGCTTCCTCGCCATCCCGCTCGTTAACCTTACACCACTCCCGTTATCCAAGATGAAACAAAGTCTCACACATTTGCCATAAATTCTACCAGTACACCTCCCATTACGCCTGTTGAAGTGAAGGGACCGAGAGGCCAGTCCCCCGCCATCGAACCATTTGTTGTCGTTCATGGGGCTCGGTTGCCACATGCGCCGAATTTCTCACCCCCATCAAGGAATTTTCTATCACTTTTCTATATACATAATTTTTTCATAAAATAAAATAATGAAAAAAGAAGTAAAAGAGATTTATATTTTAAACTCTAATACTATGACATGAAGGAAGGCACTACTTTTCATATATACTAGCACAACCGTATAAATTAAAAGGCTTGAAAAAGAAGTGAAATATGTTTACATTTTAACTATAATATTATAACAATGGCTAGCTTTGCCGACCATCACCTGGAAGAAGACGCTATAAATTAAATGGTTGATAAACGAATATTTATGTGCTATTTGTAACATGGAGAATTTGTAAATGCAAGACAAAAACGGAGGTGAGAAACTAAAAAACTATTTGGGAATTCTTCATTTTATCCATTAAATAAGCAAAAAACATTTTAAAACTATTAAATCTAAATCATCCATAATTTTTTATTATTTTTCCATAATTTTTTATGTTTGAAACTAAAAGTCACTGTAGACTTCCAAAGACTATCATAATAATAAAGGATATATCCTCAACCTTATACACCATAAAAATCCAAAGACTATCATAATAATAGAGGATATATCCTCAACCTTATACACCATAAAACTCCAAAGACATATGCTCAACCCTATACACTTTAAAACTCCAAAAAAATAACATTACTAATGTTGTGAAACTATTAAATCTAAACCATTGGTTTAAAAAGTGAAAATTCTAAAATCCTTATTTTGAAATAAACCATACCTAGATAAATACATATGACAAATTTATGCATAAATATATAAGAAGGATGAAAGTTTAAATAATGTTGCATTCCATATAATTACAAGCATAAGGGCATTCAAAGTTTAATTAAGGTTGTATTTCATATTAAGGTATAGGTGCAATTAAAATATAGACATCTTGCAAATGAAACTTAGAGCCGAGGCCCCCGATCGGGGTGATCCACCGTCAATTGGAAATAGGAGTCGTGGCAACAGGGCACACAGATCAACTCCACCGCATTTATGGTAATTATGCTGCCAGGACAGGAAACATCAATGCAAAGTATCATGAGGAAATATGGCCAGGCTGTGTGGCCAGCTCATGAAAGGCAAACAACCGCCAAAGTAAGAGGAGGCCCTCCACCCTCCCATTCATTCATGCAAGAACTTGTGCGGGCACCTGTGGGGAAACGAAGGCGAAGGAGAAGCTCCAGTACTCAGTCGGCTCTTCAATTGATCTTGTTACGGTATGTAAGAAGCATCCTAACCATTATCATGAAGCCTGATACTGTCAACTGTCTTAGACGTTTTACAAAAGATTTTCTTAAGGGTTTTCGTATAATTCTGTACCCTATAATCCCCCTTAAGAAACCAATCAGGCCCTGTTTCAGAGACCCCAGTGTAAGCCTAGCTCAAATTGTTTCTTGGGTTCTGTTTCAGTATGCCATTGTTAGTACTTTAGGGATAATGGAGTATGAGGTAGTAAAAAGTATCTGTCATCCGGAAAAGCATGCATGGGGAAGGTTGCGTGAGCCTCTGTTGCCAGACCCTGGTTCATTACCAACCCATAATGGCTCTATGCTCCTCTTTCTGTTTGATTCTGTCTGTGTCAGTGAGAATCTGAAGTCTAGGAAAGTTAGTTTCATGAGTCCTTTTCATAAGTATGTAAGCCGGAGTCTCAGCAATATCCTGTTCGCTGGTGGTTTCACAACTCATTCTCAGTGGTTTCGGGTATGGGCTTTCTGGTTCCCGCTTAATGGGGGTCGTATTACAAGCAATTCCCATATTGCAGGGCAGGATACCCAACTCCGTTTCAATGGTGCTAATTGTTTTCAAGCCCCGAACCATAGAGCCCAGAGTGAGAATCTGTTCTGGAATATTAATTCACACATTAACCTTCATTACCTGACCCACAGCCCCAAGGTTAATACTGTCGTTTTTTCTAACAATTCTCAGAGTTTAAGCACCGACGTTAAGTCTCTTAGCTTGCATGACAGCCAGGAGATGGAAATCCAAAGGTGGCGTACTGCTCATGATAATCTAACGTTTTATATTGTTACTGTTCCTGTTGATGCACTGGTGCATGTCTATAGGTGTTCAGTGCAAATGGGAAAACGAAGAGTGAAAACAGAGGCTGCCAAAGGAAAGCAGCCAGAGCAAGTTGAACCAGTCCAGAAGAAAAGGGGACGGAAGACAAACCAGGAACACCTGGAAACTTTAGCTGCTACCTATGTCATTGGTAATTCCTCTAACACAAGGCAGGTCATTCGAGGATGGGAGAGGGATATCCAAACAGAACCTGAGGACAATGAGACAGAAGCAGACATTCTGGACTTTATACAAGACCCAGGAAACACGCGGGGGCGCCTCACCCTTTTCAATCAGACTGTCCATACATATTGGATAGTCAAATGCTTAATAGCGAAATCCATGCAAAGCTTCCATCCTCAGTATACTCAAGTAGAAGCTGCCAAGCAGGGGACAAGCATGCAGGCCCAGATTCTAGAAATCCAAGACCAACTACAGCACATAAAGATAACTCAATACCAGACGGTGGATAGAGTTAGTAGGCTGGATGATAAGGTGGGAAGGATAGAAAAAATCCTTCAACAGATTTTACAACAGCTACAACAAACTGATATGCCGGGTACCAGTGCAAAAGACCCTGCCCCAGTGTCTTCTTCAGAAATATAGCAGTATGTTTTTAGAGTGAATGAACACATAGATGTTTTAATTTTTGATGATATTATTGTTTAAAAACAGAAGTATTAAATGCTTTAGGAAAGCAAGTATAGGAATCATAGAAAAGACAGCTGAGGAAAAGTTTAGGAGGATGAAACAATTTCAGTTTTGGACAGCTTATTATGCTTATAGATGGCCAACAGACCTGGTTTCCTGCGGGCAGGTTGAGGCCAAGCTTAACAGATCTTATTTATATTTTGTAGCCTGCCTTTAAAAATATAAATAGAAAATAGACTGGACCCACTGAATTTACAAAAAAAAAAAGAAACTTAGAGCCGAGGAAACATTTACCCTTTTTTTTAATACTATTTTATGTTTTTTTAACGGTTATTATAAATTTGATTGGATTCTACTGTTTTATAAATGCTTTTAAACGAGCACTTGAGGTCCTTCTTGCTAGGTACTTCAAAGAGGTAAGTGATCTTTTGAAACAGTGATTATAGGGGTGTTTCAGGATAACCGAATTTGACCCTTGGGTGAGTCAAGTTTCAATCCATATGGATGCCTGTCATGGAATTTGATCATCCTGAAAAGGGGTACGCAGTTAGTTTATTTCTCAAATATAATCCTTTCTTCGGTGTCAAATTTTTTTCCTTAAAGAGAATGGTGATTTTTCGTTATGTGTGAAACCCGAAACTCTATATGTTGCTGACTTAATTTGTGTACAATGCAGTATTTGCCTACCAAGTTTATTCTGCCTTTTCTTACCTTCAGGCTTCCCATGAACTTATTTTATTAGCCACCCATGAACTTATTTTATTAGCCACAAGTTTGATTTTAGTCCACTGATGTGTTTATATTGGACTGACAGCCATGAACCTCACCTTGACATTGGAAAAGCTTATGAATGCAATGCTTCTCAGCTTAAACAATGTGAGAGGGAGATTTTCAGATTGATTAAGCGTGGCTTATTCCATTTTACCTGTTATTTTGTGACATCATTTGAACTCCATATATATTTTTGATGTTGGAGTGCATAATGCTGAATGGAAAATGGTTTGGGTGATCAGGTTTCTCAACAATGTAATGATGCCCAGATGATAGATCATGTAAAGGGTAACTTCCTTGCCAAGCAAGTGAAGTGTTTTAAGGTTCTACAATTCCAGGATTTTCTTTTCCATTTTTAGTAGTTGTTTATCTAGCTGTTATACAATGGACAAATGGTTTCTGTTGGTATTTTATGCTTTAAAGGTGCTGATAGTCAAACAATTATCTGAATGTGGCTCAACTGAGGAGGATCGACCAGGGACATTGGAAGAATTGACTTGAATCTTCAATGCATTTTTTACCTTTTCAGGGGTGGTTGTAGTATATCATACTTAAGTGACACACTGATGGTATCCAATTTTGTGTTTGATCTGAAAAACTGAAACTATTTAGAATCAGATTTACTGAAGGTGTTGTTTCCAATCTGGCTGCATGGAACACATTTTACATCCCTGCAAACCATGAGAATAAATCGGCGCTCTTGAAAGATGCGACTGGAATTTTAGATCAATGGGTGAACCAATCCTGCTCGGCCATCTAATTTTGTGTCCTAGAAATTTTTTATAAATGTGCCATATAATGTTCGGGACATTAAGTGCTAATGATTTTGTTTTTAAACAGTTATATGACACTTTGGCCAAATGCTTCAAAGGAGCAGGTGCTGGTGGTGTTGCGACTGCCTGGGGAATTCCTTTGTTGCATATCAAGCTTCTTCCCATTACATCAATGGAAATTATACCTATATGCAGTTGTAAAACTGTGTCCATGAACCAAATATATAGTGAGTAGAAATCTGAGTGGATTTTTTGTGAAAATTCAGTGACCCGAATCCTATTACGGCAATTGGAAACAATTCCCTCAATTGTTAAATTAATTTTTAACAATTTATTTACTATTTGATACAACAAATACTTAATCAATCACATTGTAACCTACACAAATAAACTGCGGAAGAAATAACGCTAGAAGAAATGCTAGCACACACACATAAAATAACACAGTTATTTTTGGACCAATGTCCCCGGAAAAACCCAATACGAGAAAACAGGTGCAAGAGATGAGGGTTTTATTATTATGCAACACTGAAATAATTTGAGTACAACTGGATGCCGAAACTGGAAATCCTACAGAGAAAAATTGGCAAGGAAAATCTAATGAGGAATCTCCTCACTCCACCGGTGAATCCTAGCACTGACCTCAGCTCAAAATTGAGTGGCCCAAACTGCCTTTGCGTAGTCACCCTAGTGCAGTGACTTCTGAACACAGCTCGGAATAACTTCTCCTCAAGCCACATGGTCAGTTGTTGTATGGGAAAATGACTCCCATGGCCTCTAGAACCTCTGCCCAAATTTTGACATTGAAATTCCGCTTCTCCCCAACAAATACGAAATTGCATCTAGAGGCTACTACACTGCCTCTACGTCAACCTCATTGTGGCTTCTCTGCCTCTCTACAAATGCACTCACCGGATCTGGAATGCCTCCACTGTTTTTAGTGTCTCTGCCCCTTTCTCATTGCTTCGATCTCACTGGCTCTCTCTTTGACAACTAACAATTGCTACTCTGGAAATCGATCTGGTCATGAAATCAAACTGTTGAAGTGATTTCTCCAAGACCCATCGACTTCTTCTTATAATCCTCTGTGGAGACTTCAACCTCCATGATTAGATGTTAATCATGTTGATTTTTGGGTAGCATTGGATGTGCTCTAGGTTTGAAATTTTGTGGAGAGGCTAGAACACATGAGATATCCATGATCTAAAAATAGTTTGGAGAAATTCCACCTGGAGTGAAAGTTATTCAAATAATTAATTATTTTTAATGGAGCCAAAGTTAAAACTTAGGAAATTAAAATAGTTAAAGTGAATTAATATAACATGTGGTTGAGAAGCTTCTAAGTGACGAGGATCAAGTCTAATTTAATCTTAGCAGTTGATTAAGGATTAGATCATGACCGTTGATTTCTCAATAGGAAAAGTATAAATGTTAATTTGAGAACAAGTTCTATGCCATTTCAGATTAGAGCACAAAATACTAAAGCTGATAGAACATAGCAATAGATCGATGGAAGACAAGCCAAAAAAAAGATAATGAATGGTGGCATTACGGTGATCAACATTATGCTTCTCCCAGCAAAGTCTCCAATAGGTCATTCAGCCAAGCATGTCACACATAACCACAACAAAACCCAAACAAAGAATACTCCACAGAAGAATGCAGCTCCATTGCCATCAAGAGAGAAGAAAATCCTCCACCATTGTGTACATAATGAACTCCAAGTCTCTCCAATATATAGGCATCTTTGGGGGTGTGTGACACATCGTTTAAGACATTTAAGTCTATATTATATTCCAGGCCGACCCAGCACATAAGTGGAATAAATTCAAAGTACATGTTTTGCTCATCCGATCGAGATGATATTTAGATCAATATTACACCTTTCCAAAAGAGGAATCCAATAAAAATATTGGGATCGTCATCTGAGCAGCACAACCCGAAGTTTGGACCTAGTTGTCAAATTTTAACACTCCCTCTCAACTAGGGAGAATTCCGACCACTAGTGCAATCCAAACATCATGCGTCATCCCACCGTAACTTGCTTTGTTGGCCTCTTTATTTCAGAACAGAAGTGGGTCAATCACCAAGACATCATTCCTAGCTGACAGATTCAGCCCAGAGGTCCGAAACCTCTATAAGACTCACAAAGAGTCTCATACCAACTTGAAATTGGTTTACCTGACCCGAAGTCAGTTGGAGGTCTGAAACCTCACTAGGACTCAAGAGAGTCATATACTAACCCAAAGTTAGTTTCACTGACCCGAAGTCAGTTGGAGGTCCGAAACCTCGCTAAAATTGATCCTAGATCAAGTTGTTGGACACGTGCCACCCTAGACATAGAGAGTACGACAATATCCAATGCTTCCATCGGTCTTGCTATGGTCTCTATTCACATTTCCCACCTCATTGGCCAAATGAGAGGTACTTCCCATGAGTCAAAAACTCCATGGGTAGGATGCATACGGGGCACAGATCAAAAAGAGGTAAACCATCTCAATATCATCACGGTGGGGTGGAAGCACACCAACTAGGTTTGGGAAGCCTAGCCCAGTGGTTGCTTATAGCACCAAAGCTATCCCCCAAAACCCCCTTGGAGCTCCCAGAGCTCATCGTCCAATAGGACCCTCCAAATAGGGTCGTTCCATGATTCCAAGATTCTTATGGAAGGTTAGCAACATGACCTTCCCTAAGGGCATTGTGAGAATGTCCGGGACCTTGATGATCGAGCCTTACAGAGCCTCGCTGTACCATATCTCGGATAAAGTGGTACCAGGCATCAACATGCTTGGATCAATCGTGGAACCCAGGATTCTATGAAAAATGAATCCCCCTCTGGTTATCACAAAGGATAACAGTGGCATCTAGCACATGCTCGAACAACTCACTGAAGAGCTTTCGAAACCAAGTGACTTCACAACGGGCCATACATGCTGCAATGTATTCGACCTCAGCGGTGCTCAAGGCTACCGACTTTCGTTTCCTGCCTAAAGCAGATATACTTGTGAAGTAGCATCCAGATGTGCTCTTACGATCCACCACACTGCCAGCCCAATCGGCATCAGTATATCCAAGGTGTTCACTAAGAACATCAGAGCCCCTACGAGTTGACGATACTCAGTAGGATTTGCTAGCACGGGCCCAACAGCGCTGCCACTCAACTTCTTAAAGTTGAGCTTCATCAGTGTCGACACAGACTTACAGTCCACCATATCAAATCTTTCCAGAAGCTTCACAATGTATTTTCCTTGAGAAAGGAAAAGTCTCGCCAGGTCTCTACCAGACCTCCAAGCCTAGGAAATAGTGCATCAGTCCTAGGTCCTTCATTTCGAACTCAGCAGTGAGTGCCCTCTTTCACTGATGAATGAGAGAGTCAGCACCTGATAGGAAGAGGTCGTCCACATATAGCACCGAAATGAGATGCTTCTCTCTATCAACCTTGAAGTAGAGGTTTGGATCAACATTACTACGAGTGAAGCCCGACTTCATCAGGTAGCTATCTATCCTCTCGTACCAAGCTCTGGGTGCTTATGTCAGCCCATAGAGGGCTTTCTTCATCCTGCAGACATGGGTGTCCAATCCTGGACTTCAAACCCTAGAGGTTGCTCTACATACACCTCTTCCTTTATTGCACCATGCCAAAAGGCAGTCTTCACATCCATCTGATGAAGATTCCGTCCTTGCGTAGCAGTAAAAGTAATAATAGATTATAGGTGCAATAATAATCAATGCCTTCCTAGAGAAGTCTCAGGAAACACATTTTCCCATCAGATCCATGCTTGATCTTATATCGAGGTCACAATAGCTATGTTCTGTGATCTAGGGACCATATCCCAGACATCACCCTCGCATCTTTGCAGACTTGATGCTATACAATTTCTTCAAAATATCCAGGCTCATATTGTACTCATTGCAGCTAGCTCCCCTAGTATTTATACGGCTTCTTGTTTTTCTACCGGAATTTCCCCCCTGAAGCCATATACCCTTGAGCCATGAGAGTCTTCTTTCTTTGAGCAATGATATTAGCTCAGGAGCATATACAGTTGTATTCTCCCTCTTAATGCCAGCTTCTCTTGTGAGAGAAGACATCTATTTCAAATGAGGGAATCCCAGACACCAACTTGGAAAGGAGTCTTATTCTTCCACAGTCAAAGCCATTTAAGAATCATGCATCTTGACACGTATCATATGCTGTTAAATCATGGATTTTAGTGTTGCTGTGATATTATCATATACATCATTTAATCAAAACTTCACAGGCTTTTCTGACCACGGTGCAAGACTCCAACAATGTGACTGAAAGCTACAAACAACTTCTCAGATCACACTTCCAAGATTATCATTACGCTCCAATGTAAGACTGATACTGTCACAAGCTTACAACTATTATGAATATTGTAAACATGGGTGTCTGTCTATGTCACTGTCATGATGACAGTGACATAGAATGACAGATTTAGCTCGTCAAAATTGCGGCTACAGAACCATCATAACTGTCATATCGTTGATTATGATGTTGCCATAATTTTATCGCACCCATCACTATCTTCATCATTGTCATACTACCATATAGTATTGAAGATTTCAAACTTCATAATCATACATATTCTGCCACATGTCACTGTCAAACAGAGAGAACTCAGGATATATCATGATTCCTCCTCTCATGATCCTGCACTGCTTCTTATTTTTCAGATCTGCCTATTTGTCATTATTTTGATCATTTTTAGAAGATTTCTCCTAAGGTTACCAATATTGGCCTAACTCTAAGACAAATCAAATTTTCCTTGTCACTCTCCCTAGGGCTTACAGATTTGCCCATCTAGTCAACAATCTGACCGCTTCGTAACATTGCACCAATGTCTTCCACAGTCAACCCTCTATAAATTCCTTCCAATTCCAAAAGAAACTATTTCTTAGGGCTTCCAGATCTGCCCAACTACAGTTGATGGTTGACTCATCTAGAGCTTCAAATCTTCAGATCTCAGTTCAAAAATTTTGTCTCCTAAATTTCACAGATCTAGGAACCAATCATACAGATGTTCCAAACACTGAATTTACTACAAGTCTGGTTTTGTGCATGCCACAAGTCTAGTTAGGGCATATTTCAGAACCCTCAACAATTTCTCCAAGCACTATGATATCTTCTCCAAATTGGCTACTTCATTTACTGTCCAAACTAGGCATCAAATTATGGAGATAGGCTTGAGGTTTCTCCTCGACACACCCTACAACCAACCTGTACCCACAGTAATATAATCTGCCCCAATACATATGAAGAAGAGACTGTTCAGTACGCAGACTTCAAGAGATCTCTGTGGTTGAGCTACGAGAGAAATTGTAGACCTTTAGGTTCATCCAACATCTCTCCTAACCAGTGATGTAGCTCCCTAAGTACCTCTGCAGCTCAAACAATATGCCAAAAACACAAATCTCATGCACAAAAAATCACATCAAACTCACATTTTTTCTGCAGGCCAATTAATTTATTTGAATAAGAATACGTCAGGCTTGCTCGACCAAACACGCACAGTGACTCACTGCTCTTTCCTTCTGCAAAATACGTCCAATCTGATCACTGCGTCCAAGCCCCTGATTGCTCCTCCAGGATTAAGTGAAACTGTGTAGATTGCTCAATGATCGCCCAATCGGCTCCGCTGACCCACGTATGATGCCTCCCGCGTAATTTATCGGATGGTCATAATCGACCTGAGCTCGACCACCAATTTAGGTTTACGTGAACCAACAACTCAGCGGACCCATGCTCATGTAAGTGACTCTATCCTATGCTACAACATTGCCCAAAAATATTTAAATTGTGTTTCAATTTCACAGTAAATCGTTCATGAGCGAACACATTGGCATGTGCTTTGAAGATCTGACCCTTGTTGAATGACAGGTAATGCTGCTACAGTTTCGGGAGGAGGCCCAACTCTGATAGAACCCAACTGTTCTTGTGCGATGAGCTGCGGATGGGGGTGGTAACCTCTGTGATCATCCTTCACGTCAAATTACTTCGACGTTCAAAGGATTTCTTCTTTTCTCCTATCCACGCTATCCACGCCGAGCATGACTTGGAGCATGACATTAGAGTGCGGTCTCTTTCAATCAAAATTTTCAACAGGTGCGGATTTTACGCAATCAATTTTTCTCCTTCAGAGTGGATCTCTATTATCCTCTAATTTCACTGGGCGTCAGGAGGAACAATCATTTGGTTTTGTTGGCGATGAACAAGAGAGCCGGTGGTTACATAATACACGCCATGGGAGCTGAAGCCAGCTCGACAATGCCTCCCGCTATTAAAAAAAACTTCAGCTCCTGAAAAAAATTGACGCCGCACTTCAATAATTCACACACAGGCTTGAGGCACCGAACCCGCAGACGTCACGGCTTGAGAAACCCGTGCAACCATGAATCCATACATGCGGGGATCCTTATGTGCATCATGAATATGGCCAATGTCCCGATTTCCATTAACAGCTAGTGGCGGCACGCACAATTTGGAAACCAACGCAATATTTATCAAATATGTACCAGAAAAGGAGATATTTAAAATTTGATCGAAAAACATTAACGCTGCTATTTCTGCCTTCTAGAGGGGCTTCTACCTTCTATCAACTGCGGGTAAACAGACATATTTCTAGTCTCCACGCTGTCACCTACAGCGTTTAGAAATGTATACGCTGCTACTTGTTGTGGTGGTATGGCCTACGGCCTACCACACAGCCTTGCTGTAGCTTACGACACCTTTAGTTTTTAATTTCAAAACCAATCCTTATCTCGCTACCCTAGGTTCTCAACAAGCTGGACGTTGTCTTCTCCTAGCTTCGATACCATGTTAATTTGAGAACATGTTCTATGCCATTTCAAATTAGGGAACAAAATACTGAAGCAGATAGAACATAGCAATAGATCAATGGAAGACAAGCCAAAACATAGATAATGAATGGTGGCGTTACGACGATAAGCAAGATGCTTCTGCCAGCAAAGTCTCCAATAGGTCATTCAGCCAAGCGTGTCACACATAACCCCAACACAACCCAAACAAAGAATACTCCACAGAAGAACGCAACTCCATCTGTTATAGCATATTTTTTCACCCTCATGTGAATAATGATTGTCTCTTTGGTCTTGGGCACCCTTTCCCCCCAGACTTGAACAAATTCATAAAAAACAGTGTCTAAAATCCCATAAGCGATTATGCCTAGACTTTCCCGCGTATATATGCGAGCCTGTTCATAGTTTTCTGCGTATGCAATTTAAATCATTAAAAAATATATAAAATTCCTTATTTTTGAGGCAGGGTGATGGTTATTCCTGTAATTCAACCACCCCAGCCCGTGGCCCAACTGTTTCCAACTGCTGAAACTACTTTGAGGGAGTATAAAAGCCCCTCATGTGTATGGCCTAAGGGAGAGAGAAAATTATAGATATTATACTCTGTTGGAGCCCTATTTCAAGTCTGATATTCCCGTGCCTCCTGCACTTCCCAGGTATATTAAGGAAACCCTCATTTCCTTGAGATGATCATCATCCTATATGACATCTTGTGTGCACACATCTTGGAAGAATCCTAGCGAGGTGAGTGCTAGACGGATCCAGAGGATGGTCTGCTTGAAGGTCGTGGAAGGATTCAGGTGATCTCTCCACTTTTCTATTATTTTACGTGTCATTTATAATAAGAAGAACCATCTTGTTCTCGAAATTCATGTGTTTATATCTCTTTATATATGTGTAAAGATCATTAATTGAACATTCAGTATTGTTTATATGATATTTTGCATGAGTTACACTAATATCTAGGAACAATATATGTTGTACAACTAGTGTTTCATGTTCGCTCTTTCTTAATTTCCAGATTTCGAAGCACGAGGAGTTGCTGGGGGTTTGCACCCCGCGGGATCTACATCAAAAGTAGGACTTTTGGGTAAGTTCTGCAACTGATTAAATCTAGTTTTCAGCATAAAAGATAGCTTAAGTGAGTCCTTCTTGAATGGTATGCCCTCAATCTATGAAGGTTTCTGACCCAAAAACCTTTAGGGAGTTATTTCTCGAAACCGAAATGGCGACTTCGCTAAGGATCACGTTCTTGTGATTTCCCTTTTGGGTTGTTTCATCTGTCTTGAAGGTTCCCAACAGTTTCAATCACTTTTTCCAGTTCAGTAAATCTTTTTCCAATCAAACTAAAGACCTGGTCTCTTGATCAGGCTTAACCTTTTTTATTTTTCCTTATTTACTTTTCCATACACACTTTTGCTTTTGTGCAGTCACGTATACACGCTGATTTTTGTAATGGAACCTGCGTATACGCAAGTTTCCTTTACCACAGTCGCATATGCATGCTTGTTGCAAAGCTGCTAAAGCGCGTATGCCTGAGTGAAATTTGAATTTTTTGGTTTTAAGCTTTTTTGGTCTCGTCTGCCTGTGGTGACTTGTTCCTGTGATATCCTTGAAGTCTCTGGACTGTGTTTAAGGTGGTTTCATGCTTGTTTCTCTCTTAATTGTCTGAAGACCGGCTCATTTGGTGAAATCTTTGTTTGTTGTGCTTGCAATTCTGGCCTGAGCACCAAGATCTTTTTCTGAAGATTCTTGGCTGTCCTGAGTATTCAGGACAGAGAGCTTTTGCTCATTTGCTTTTTCTTAACTTTATGAGTTGTTTTGCATTTTGATTTTTTCCTGTTTTTGCGTTTGGTTTTCTTGATTTCATTGACTAGGTCTTGTTGCAATTTTTGAAGAGTCTCTTTTTGATTCTTTGGAGTTTGAGTTTGCTGCAAGCTTATGCTATTGTACTGAGTTGATTTGTTGGGTTTCTTGTCTTCCTCTTGCTCATACAAGTCCTGCTACGAGAGTAGCACAGTTGGCTTAGGGAATTTTGTTGAAGTTTTGCTTGAAATTTGAAGTTTGATTGACTCAATAATTGGATAGTTTCTTGGTCTCTTTGAAGTCTCTTTTCTTCATAAAACTCAAAAGCCAAAAAACAAATTTTTGTTTCCCATTGCTTTTGTTTTGGTTAACGGTTTCTTTTCATCTTTGAAGCTTTGTTGAAGTCTTTATTCTTTGGTTCTTGACTTGATTAGGAAGGGAGTCTTCTTTTGATTTCATTCTGTTATGTCAAGTATATTTTTGGCATCTTTATACATTGAGTTTCTGATTTGGAACTAGATTTGTTGACTGCCAAAAAGTGATTGAACCTTGGTATCATTAGAGATTTCTCTTTGCTTTCTTAGATCTAGCGTCTTGGGATTTGCATGCCATTAGTAATTTGCATTAGGTGCACATAAGCATTTTTGGTCTTTTTCGCAACTTTTTGAGGCGTGTGAAGTCTGGTTATCTGAAAAGAAAAGTAAAAAAAAAAGTCTCGTAGAACCTGTGTAGAAATCACTCTTCATAGAAAGGCAATCAGTGCATTTGCATATAGTTTGGTTTTCATTGGTTTCTTGTTGCGTCATACAAACATCATCGGTTTCATTTCCATATGCCCTTGACATAAAATAACAACCAATTAAAATAAGCGATATAATTGAAAAACAACTAGAAATTTTTGTATTAAGTGTCATACATCAACTAGCTAAGTTGTAGGGCCTTGGATTAGGTGAGTGGAGAGTTAACTCTCCAAGGCCGCTCAAATTTTGAAACATAGAAGTTTATTAATGAGCGAAATCCAACACCATTAGGTGGACAGGGAAAGCTCTCCTCTAGAGATTCAAGCGCGAGGGAAAGTGCAGGCAGAGAAGAGAGATACCCCTCTCTAATTTGATGAATATTGACCTAAGACCGTTCCGCTCGGCTGCTGATACGGATTGGTGTCCTTAGTTTCCCACCCTAGGTATCACACAGGTGACTACGAGGGGGAATACCCTTGGTACCTGAGGCAGACGTTGTATCACTTCCAGCAGTGCTTCTGGAGGGTGCCCTTGCAAAGCTCGGGTACTTGCACCGACAAAGGATGTTGTTAGGAGATCAGCGTAACTGCTTCTGTTACCTTCGCTAGTAGGCCTGGGTCATAATTACCCCAAACTACTTTCGAGAGGTCCTATTTTTCGCTTTCTTGTATTTTGGTGTCCGGTTCTAATCACCCAGAGCGGAAATACCTGGAAGCCGCTTGCTTGGTTGTATCTTAGGGACTTTGTAGTGAGTTCTTTTTGCTCCTAGCTTGCTTAGCTTTATACTTTTTCGAGTCTAATAAATATTTTAAAGTGGCTGACCGATCACTTCATCGATCGAGACAGCTTCGTGGGTTGTCTCCCACAAGTGCCGGGCCTTCTTCAAGAAGGCGTAGGAGTAATTCAGAAGGTGACTATCACTCGGTGTTATCAAACGCAGTGGAGAGAGATCCTCCATTAGGGCTTGAAGTTTCTGTAGCTGGTTCTGGTGTCCGTGTCAGTACCGAGAGGAGTACTCTACTCACCTCGAGAGTTTTATTTCCAGAGGAAGAAGTAGAAGTAGAGGAAGTACCTCAACCTCCTGAATCGCTTCCACATCCTCTTTCTCCTAATTCTCCGTTTATCATCGAGTACGTCGGACCTAAGTCTGAGATACCTGAGAGTCCTTATCCATCACATTATTACCTTTCGATGGCCACGACTGGGAACACAGCTTTGGCTGTGAGTGCTGCAAGTATTCAGACTCCTAAAGTTGAAGGAGGAGGCACTATTGCTATATCTTTGATTGCTTCTAGTACTGCTGTGTTTGGCTCTGGTTACACCCAAGCATGGGCTTCTCAATCTGGTCCCTTTTGTTTCGGAATGTCCATTAGTGGGATTCCTTCATTTTCCTTTTCTACTGCTGCAGCTGCATCTGCACCCATCTCCTCTATGGCTAGTGGATCAGCTTCTTTTCAAGTGTTCCCCTTTAGAAGCGGGCATATTCCTCATTCAAATCCTTCCTTAGGGTCTTTTCCTTTTACTTCCGAGACTCAGAATTTTAATCCATGGTCTGGAGGTCAAAGTTCTACTACCTTTACGGGCTGGAACCCTAAATTTATAGCAGTAGGGGCAGGGAATCAATTTCTTGCTGGTCACCAAGGGAATGTTCCTTTCTCTTCATCAAGTTCTTATCAGACTTTTTCTCCTTTTTCAAATGCTTGGAACCCCTATCAGGGGGTTTCTTCTTCATTCACTGCTTCAGTGGAGGAAACTGGTCCGGTTTATAGTAACTCCATGTTGGGAGGGGGTCCTTCTCTGAATGCTGGGTCACAAGGATTTTCTTATGGCCCAACCTTTTCTACGAACTCTTTCTGGCAACCTAGTGCCTCATCAAATCCAGGATATTCTTTTCAGAATGTGGGGAATTCATCCTATCAGGGATGGAATTCCCAGGCTCCTCCTCGTTTACCATTTCTGGCAACGTTAAACTTGCCAGATTTTTCAAAGTCGACCAATGATCTAATTTGATATAGTCCGGGGTGGCCTCCGGTCCCCACCACACTACCTTCAAACATTCCAAAGTTTGAAGGAAAGAATGGAGAGGATCTGACAGATCACATCACCACTTTTCATCTATGGTGTTCATCAAACTCCTTGATCGATGATTCGATTAGGTTGAGGTTATTTCAGCGCACCTTGATTGGAAATGCAGCTAAGTGGTATATTGAGTTAACTGGGGGCAGTTTTTCCACTTTTGGAGATCTGGCTACTATGTTTTTTAATCATTTTCAGTTGCATGTTCGTTATGATGCCGCGACTAAACTCTTGGCTAATTTTAAGCAGGAAAAAGCAATCCACATTTCTGATCATATACAGAAATGGAAGATAAGGAAGAGGCTCATTAAAGCCTATATTCCAAATGAATTCCTTCTGGAATGGTTTTTGAAATCCTTGCAGCCAGATATTTCGAAGGACGTATTCCTGTCAGCATGTTGGTGAGGGAAAAAAGGATAAAAAGAAAGTGAAGTTTCCATGCAAGTTATGTACTAGAGATCATCTTACTCACCTTTTCCTTAAAATTCAGGATGCGCAGTGCTTGTTAGCTCAACAGGGATCTTCAAGTTCCTAGGCTGTGTTAACAAACCCTTTTCCCCAAGGGCAAAAATTAGTTGTTGGTGCGAATCAAAATACTAGGGCTCCCTCTGGAGGCACCCAGGAAGGGGAAACCCCATCAAACATATATATGATGAGTGCTCACGCAGATATCGCTACGAGATCTCGTGATTATGGTGTAGCTGAGTCTTCGAAAGCCAAGGGTGCTCTTGATAGTGCTGAGCCGCTTCACATTATGAGGCCCACTGTTGAGCCCATATCTCGGATGCCAAAAGCATCTCCAAAGCGTACAACGATTAATCCAAATGGCAAGGCTGCCCAGAACTACTTTGTTGTAGAAGACCTAGCACAAAGCCCTTGTGCTATGTCTGCTCTTGAGGTGCTCTAGTCTTGTCCAGCTCAGCGAAGTGCTCTTCTCACTGCTATTGGGGCTGTTGATCCAAAGAACTCTCTTATGATTACATTTGATATGTCTAACTTTAAAAAGAGACTCCCACATCATATGGCTTTCCATATTAGATCGTCGTTTTGAAAGTTCACTATATTTCGAACGGTCATCGATGAGGGTGCTTCCATGTGTGTGATGTCTCTCACATGCTGGAAGGGGATCAGATCTCCCACAGTTGTTCCATCAGCCACTCTTCTGACTGCATTTGATGGTCATTCTACCAGGCTGCATGGTATTTTCCCAGCTTTTCCCATCTGTGTTGGGGGAAAAACTGTAAATATAGAGGTTGAGATAGTTGATGCAAGCTTGGACTACAACCTTTTGTTGGGGCGAAATTGGATTTATGAGATGGATTCTATTGCATCCTCCTTATTTCGTATTGTTTGTTTTCCTCACGAAGGGAGTATTGTCACAGTTGACCAACTGGATTTTTCTCCTGTAGACCCGAATGCATCTACTGACTCAACTATCCCTTTGGTGGATAATGCCAAACCGCCTGTTGAGAATATCGGGGTTGGAATTTATTCTTCTTTGATGGGTACTTTTGATATTCCACCTCCTTCCGTTCATAGAAATGCAATTTCATCCTCCAGGGCTCCTAATCAATGAGAGTTCTTTAGAACTCATTATTTTTTGGACCCTTGGACCTTACCTTCCCCTACCTCCACATTAACGGAAGGTCAAGTGGGTGGAATGGCATTTCCGATGTCTGCAACTGAGATTTCTTATAGATATATTGTTAACTCTGCAGAATCCATTTCAGTTTCTCTTTCACCAGAGGAATTGGATGGCGATGTGGCCCTGGCTTGGACACTTAGTTCTTCTTCCACCCAGGATTTCCTAGATACCACTCTTCCATCTGAAGAGGCTATCCTGGAAGCTATGACTGGTATAGATAGACCGTGGGATGATTTTCATCATCAGTCTTACTTTCTACCAGACTTGAGCGAAGTTGAGTCAAGTTTTCCAAGTCCTCAGTCTTCTGGCCTTGTTCACCCAGTCCTAAACCCTTTAGCGCCAGCAAAGGTATTTGCTAAAGGGAACATGGCTGTGATTTCTATGACTATCTCGGTGAACATCTCCAGGAATCCCAACATTATCGAGAATGTTTTCATCGGAGCTGAATGTTCCCCTGAAGAGATTCAAATTTACACCGATCTCTTTAAAGAGTTTAGGGATGTGTTTGCCTGGTCCTATGAGGAAATGACTGGTATAGATCCATCTATTGTCCAGCATGAGATCAAGATCTACAAAAATGCTAAGCCTGTGAGGCAAAAGCTTCGCCGGTCAACCCTAGGAAGGCTGCAACTATTAAAGCTGAGGTAGAGTAGTTGCTCAAGGCAGGATTCATTTTCCCTGTTTCTTTGACAGAGTGGGTTTCGAATCCAGTTCCGGTGGATAAGAAACAAGGGACAATTCGCGTTTGCATTGATTTCAGAGACCTTAATAAAGCATGTCCGAAAGATAATTACCCCACACCATTCATAGATCATATTATTGATGTGTGTGCCGGTAATGAGATTTTCTCCTTCATGGACCGTTTTTCTAGATATAATCAAATTAATATCCGTCCTGAAGATCAACATAAGACTGCCTTTATTTGTCCCTAGGTAACTTTGCTTACAAGAAAATTCCTTTCGGCCTTAAAAATGCTGGAGCCACTTTCTAGCGAGCCATGTTATATGCCTTCCACGACATCAAACATATTATTGAGGCGTACTTGGATGATTTAGCTGCTCTTTCTCGCAAGAGAATTGATCATCCTTCTCACCTCCGTCAAGTATTTGAAAGATGTCGATTTTACAAAATCAGGTTGAATTCGAACAAGTGAGTTTTCACGGTCACATCTGGTCGGTTGTTGGGATTTATTGTGTCGACGGAAGGGATTCAGGTAGATCCCTTCAAATTTGAGGCAATAATTCTGTTGCCTCCCCCGTTGTCTATTCGTCAACTTCAAAGTCTACAAGGAAAAGCTAATTTTATGCGGAGATTTATCATAAATTATGCCGAAATTACAAGAGGATTCATGAGATTATTAAAGAAGGGAGTCCCATTTTTCTGGGATGACTTTGTTCAACGCTCATTTGATGCTTTGAAAAAAGCATTGACCTCTGCTCCTATACTGAGTCCACCTGATTATAGCAAGGATTTCCTCTTGTATCTCACAGCAACAGAATCTACTATCGGTGTGGTTCTGGTTCAGGAGGATGATGCTCTTGTAGAGCATGTTATATACTACCTTAGTCGAGGCTTGGTAGGACCTGAAATCCGGTATTCTCCGATAGAGAAGCTTGCTTTAGCAGCTGTCCATGCTGTACAGCGGCTCAAACATTATATTCTCCTTCGAAAAACTTATGTTTTCACAGCGGTCAATCCATTTCAGTTTGTTCTCAGCAGGCGAGTGATTGGGGGCAAATATAATCGATGGATTGTGATTTTACAGGAATTTGATCTTGAGTTTATGTCTGCCAAGTCCAAGAAATCATTAGTTTTCGTAGAATTAATTTCTGAGTTGCCCTGTGGAGAGGAGATAGTTTATGATGAATCCTTTTCGGATGAGCATCTTTTTCTCATCTCTTCACAGGATCCTTGGTATGGGGATCTCATTGTATATCTTCAGACTGCGAAGTTTCCCTCAACTTTTTCAAAAGATGAGTGTCATAAGTTGCGTCACGTGGCTAAAAATTACTTGATCATTGGTGATACTTTATACCGTCGAGGGGTCGATTTGATCCTAAGATGATGCTTAACTCTCAAAGAAGCTGAGGTTGTGCTGAATGATTGCCACAGTGGAGCTTGTGGTGGTCATCTATCTGGGCTTGCTACAGCCCAAAAAATCCTGCGTGCTGGATAATTTTGGCCTTCAATTTTCAAAGATTGTATGGAGTCGGTCAAACGGTGTCATCTATGTCAGGTGTATACTCAAAAGATGCACGCTCATCCAGCTCCGCTCTTCTCGGTTTTCACTGTCGGTCCTTTTACAAAGTGGGGTATTGATTATACTACTTGTAACCCGCCTTTGGCTAAAGGTCACAAGTACATTATTGTAGCAGTAGACTACTTCACAAAGTGGGTCGAGGCTATGCCTACTTTTGGGAATGACGGTGAGACAACAACTCTTTTTCTCTTCAATCAACTTATTTCTCGTTTTGGTATTCCTAAAGAGATTGTCATCGATCATGGCAGTCATTTCTAGAACAGCATGATGGCTGAGTTGGCTCTAAAATTAGGTTTCCGGCAAGAGCATTCATCTCCTTATTATCCTCAGGCCAATGGGCAAGTGGAAGCCATGAAAAAATCCTTGAAGACCATTCTTCAATGGACAATTGATAAAGCTAGATCTAATTGGCATATCATGTTGTATCCTACGCTTTGGGTATACCGGATGTCAGTAAAAAATGCAACTGGTTTTACACCGTTTCAACTAGCTTACGAGTTGGAATCAATATTTCCCATCGAGTGTGAGATTCCTTCTCTTAAGTTAGTTGTAGAGCTTCTTCCTGAAAATTCTAGTCTTGAAGAACGCCTCCTTCATCTGGAACATCTTGATGAGCAGCGTCGAGATGCTTCCATGATGAACGAGGCACATAATAAACAGGTACAAGTTCAGTACGATAAAGTGGTCAAACCTAGGGTTTTCTCCGAAAGCGACCTTGTTCTGGTTATGCCCAGGAAAATAATACCTTGGGGGCAGGCAAGTTCAAGTCTATGTGGTATGGCCCCTTCATCGTTAAAAAGGTCCTTAAAAAAGGAGCATATACTTTGGTTGATTTTGAAGGAAATGAGTTGGCGGAGCCCAGAAATGGGCTCTATCTGAAAAGGTATTATGCCTAGGCCTCAGCCTGGCATCTTGCTTTTTGTATATATTTTTGTTTTCATTGTTGTACATATATGAGTTTTCGGTCTATGAGGTGATGGTGATTTTTTTGATCTTCTTTGGCAGGTTGTGTTGGATATCATAAGTCATTATGGTTTCACCGATGGTGCTAGTAGACACACCTGGAACTTAGCTTCCGCGGCTTGGGTACTTTATTATCCATCTGGTCAGCTATTAGTTTCAAGAGGGGTCTGCATTGGTCCTGCTTCCAACAACGTAACATAATACATTGCAGTCATTTATCTACTCTCAAAAGCAATATCTTCGGGTGTTGATTCGTTGGTAGTATTCTTGGACTCCTAGCTGGTGGTGTCGCAGTTGAACAATACATATCGGGTCTGGAATCATTTTTTGTTTTGATTGTTTTTAAGGGTACGTTTGTTACAAAGATAATTTCAATTTATAACATTTATTCATATTCCTCGAGCTGACAATCAAATGGCAGACTCATTAGCTAATCAAGCAATTGAATGGCATATTAATCATTCAATACTTTAATTAAATCATCAAAATCATCATACATTTTCACACATTTGTTTCATCGCATCATAAAACATTGTATATATGTATATATCATCATAATGTACAAAAAAATATACAAAAATTTGGACCCATATGTCCTACAAAATTAGGGCTTATGCCTGATCATGTTTAGTATAAAAAATATAGTACAGTCATCCAATAAAATCTATGGTCCCTGCCCAACGTTCGTGTTCCTATAGAACACGATTGCAGTAGCCACACGACGTAATAATCGCACCCAGCCTCACGGTACCCCAACTACCCGTCTCTAGATAACCTCTGGTAGGTCTTTTACTGCAGACATAGGCACTTGGCGAGTTAAACTCTCCAAGTTTCTCTGAACGACATGTAGGGTTCTACCAGGGTCTTTAGCATCCGCTTCGCCTCTGCGACGTTTGTGCCTTGGGTATCCTTCAAGACAGACTGGTCCCATATCTGTATCATGGTCATCACATAACTTTTTAAGTCATTCAGAATCCAATAAAAAACATGTTTGTTTTTCATTTTTCACATATATTGAAAAAATTTAAAAAAAAATAAAAAAATTGCAGTCTCACCGATTGCACCCCATGCTGCGCTAGGTGGAAGGACTAGATCTGGATCACTGCGAAAATCCATCCCAGCATAGGGATAATCATTGATTGCGATAATCTGTTCCTCCCACCATTGGAAGAACTCGTTGTCCCATGTAGTTTGAGGAACTTCGCTGCCCCCCAATCTCTTCATCAGATCAGCCCACCGAGCTATTCTTGGATCTCTAGGGCTGTTGATGGATGAGATCGCTTTGGGTCGAAGCCATGGAATCTTCTCAAAGAAGAATGTCATCAAAATGGTTCCATACCCGAAATGCTTTGTTTTAGCTTTCTGGATGGAGGACAATTGTTTTTTCATGTTTTTCAGTAGAGCTGTACACCAATCAAAGAGGTGAACTAAGCATTCCACAGCTATACTCATCTGTGTCCTTGACGTCTGGTGTAAGGAAGCAGATCCTGCCACCCTGCCGATGGTGAAAAGGAGAATTTTCATATACAGCTCTAATAAATCTTTGATTTCAATTTGAGTCCATACTTTTTGAGATCCCTCTACACAATAGATGTGGACATAATCATCTACTATAAGCCCTCCCAAAGGCTTTTCGTGCAAATCTACTGGGTCTCCTCTTCGAGAGAGTCTAGTAATAAAGTAAATGTCTTCCACCTCTATGTGTATGGGTATTTGGTCAATCATGAAGCAATATTCCTCCGGTTCCCAATTATTCACCAGCATTTCAAGCAACCGGACGTTACTTTTCATATTTGGCATTTTGAAGAATTTGAGCAATCCACAGTTTCGGAGGATATTGAGCGAATTTTGATCCCCCATGACTTCTTGGTCAATGGAATTGTGCTCACGCTCCCTCCAAGAAATTGTCATCCTGAAAAAGTCATTCAACTTCTCATTAGGTTCATTTTTTCAAATCACGGTCTACGCATACGCGACTTACCTTGTGGACAGTCGCGTATCATACACGGGTTCGTCCACACGAACCCGCGTATGCGCAGAAAGCTCAATCAAAATAAATCTTTTCTACGGTGAAAAATCAAAATTTTTAACCTATTTATGGATGAAATTGATAACAATGATGAATTTAAAGCTTACCTGACTAATCTGATGAAGTTTGACGGCTGATTTCTCCTATTTTGAAGAAAGAGGTTTTTTCTCCAGAGCTCTTTTCTCCAATTCAGCAAAGTAACAATGAACCAAATATGAGGTAAAAGGTGTATTTATGCCCAGAAATTGAAATTTTTTTACAAAATTTCATTATGCTTATTTTTCAAATCTGTATTAAGCTGCATAACCCTGTTTCTTGTAAGTGTTGGGATAGGTATATTTTCAGGTACATTTTGTTGACTTTGAGATTTTTTCCGGTTTTCGTATCCATGATTGCTAACCTGTCATGACAGGTATATGATCTTAACTAGCATATAGGTTAGGGAATCCACTTTCCGTTGCATTCTACATTCTAGCCTCCATTCTGATCACTTGCCATAGGGTCAATCCCATCATGTCATGAGTACTTAACCCATTTCACTCGTCGATTATTTAATCATGACTTGGTGGTAGAGCCTTCTTTTACATGGGCTTCCTAGTTAGTTCCTCGCTAGCACTTGTCGCCCATGCTGCACTTTATGTAGGCTTGGGAGTCCTCTTTACGCCCGCCATGACTTATATGTTGAAGCTTCATTCTTCTTCTTCTTCATTATCATTTTTCTGGCTATTACCCTAGAGGCTCCCTGGTGTTGTTGAGTTGCATCACTGCATTGCATATTGACTACTTGTTTATCTTGGCCTTCAGCCGGCTTCATTTGGACTCGATGTTTAAGCCATCTTTTGACCTTGACTTTCTATACAAAGTTAACCATTGCAAAGCACTTAGCTATCGCGACTTGACACCCTTGTTACCCATGGATGGAACACTCCTTTGAGTATCACGTACTAGTTTCCGCCACCTTGCATTGAGCATAGGATTGTTCCTATCCCAGGAACTAGTGCATCTGTTTCCTGATACTCGTTCTATCTGTTGTACCATAGCATTATTTTATTCTTTTTCAGGCTTACTATATGAAAAAAACAAAAAAATCAAATATGTTAAAAAGAGCGGGAACGGGATGTTAATTCATATTTTGATGGCAGTTACAATATCAGTTTGTCGCCCTTGAACAAATCACATACCACTATGTCTTTTCCTCATTTGGGATGGTTTTAGTTTTGGCCTAGGAGATGCCATAACCTTGTTTCACGAGTCAGTTCTCCCTCGGTTGGTTATCTCTTCCAATCATATGGAGAGTTTGTTTTTTCCTCCTGCATAACAGACTTATACAGTGTCATTATTTGCTCCCATGGTCATCATGAGTCGTGATTTTGTTCAAGGGAAGTTAAACCTGAGTCGGCCATTCTGCGGTGTCTCTTGACTTATTTTTTCAGGCCTTCTCAGTCTTGTCAGTATCTTGTACTATCACATCAGATGTTTGGTCCTATGCTCGTGTTGGTTTGAGAAGGTCTCCATTGACTTCTTGCCAGCGGGTTTGTCTCTTATCGACTACGACATATTGCTCTGAGAGTAAACCTAGAGCCACACCCTGGCCCTATTTACATCATTGATAGGTGATCTTGTGCTTAGCATTTGATCATCATTATGGGTCTTTGACTGAGTGGTTTTCCTTGTGTTCGACGTCAGCATACATTATCACACTTGGGATTTGTGCAGTACCTTGATTTCCATTTGACCCTATCAGTGGATATCTCGCCTCTTTGTCAGCTTTCATTATTGGTTGTTTCAGAGGGTTTATTCCATGTGCTAGCTTCATCTTGTGCATGTTGGAAACGTACTTTAGGTTGGTTCCTTCACTCTACTTCATGCAATTCCTTCCAAATCTTGGCCTGCGGGTTACACTCATGCTGGACTGATGTGGGATGCCTCAATGCCTTCCTTCCAGTTGATCTTTTCCCATCGACTCCGACTCATTGCTCTAGGAATAAGGTCTAGAGTCTTTTTGTCAGTACCTTAGGGTTTGCAGTCATCAGTGGCAGACTCTTTACTGTTGACAGTGAGGATTCATTATTGCCTCCTGATTGATAGATTCTTACAAGTGTTCGACTTCAACTCATTCATTCACACTTGTTAGATTGTACTGGGGCACCTTGACACTCATTATCATTATCGGTGGGTTGTCTCGCGTTTGTTAATGGTATACATTATTGACCGGTGATCAAACGATTTCTCACATGGTCGAATTCAACTCATTTATTCCCATTGTGTAGAATTGTGCCATGGCGATCGGTGAAGACCTCGGGTTTGCATCAGCATGTTTCGGTTCACTTTTGACAGTTCATCCAGTTTCTGCTAGTGACGTCGTCCACCCTTATATGTTGCAGTTTCAGTACAAGCAACATCTTATATGTTGGCTCCCAAGTTGCGTGATTGTACCATATGTTCCACCTCTTATGATTTGGTACCTGGAGATTCAGTTACTTGTGAGATCAGATATCTATTACAGCATCATTGATCAGTCTTCTATATGTGATACTTGGACTTGATTTCGACTCGTACTTCCAGGAAGTGATCAGATGATTCACTATGTACTTTCCAGTTCAGCTATACTTGTATACATTTTGGATCTATAGACATGCTTTTCTTTCACTGAGCATGGGTATGCCCACCTCAGATATGAGCTGACTCTCTGACTTCTTTAATTGGTTTTTTGGCAGGCTGAAATCTGGTGAAGTCCTCTCTTGTCTTCGCAAGGTTCTTTCTATGCACATAATATATTTCGGCCATCATATACCCCTTCTGACCTCATATATTAGGGGGCATATGTTATAGCATCATTTTTCACCCTCATGTGATCAATGATTGTCTCTTTGGCCTTGGGCACCCTTTCCCCCCAGACTTGAACAACTTCATAAAAAATAGTGTCTAAAATCCCATACGCGATTATGCCTAGATGTTTCCACGTATATACGCGAGTCCATTCATACTTTTCCACGTATGCCATTTAAATCATTAAAAATATATATAAAGTTCCCTATTTTTTGAGGCAGGGTGATGGTTATTCCCGTAATTCAACCACCCCAACCCGTGGCCCAACTGTTTCCAATTGTTGAAACTACTTTGAGGGAGTATAAAATCCCCTCATGTGTATGGCCTAAGGGAGAGAGAAAATTACAGATATTATACTCTGTTGGAACCCTATTTCAAGTCTGATATTCCCGTGCCTCCTACACTTCCCAGGTATATTCAGGAAACCCTTGTTTCCTTGAGATGCCCATCATCTTATATGACATCTTGTGTGCACACATCTTGGAAGAATATTAGTGAGGTAAGGGCTGGACGGATCCAGAGGACGGTTTGCTCGAAGGCTGTGGAAGGATTCAAGTGATCTCTCCACTTTTCTATTATTGTACATGCCATTTATAATGAGAAGAACCATCCTGTTCCTGAAATTCACGTGTTTATATCTCTTTATATATGTGTAAAGATCATTAATTGAACATTCAATATTGTTTATATGATATTATACATGAGTTACACTAACATCTAGGAACAATATATGATGTACAACTAGTGTTTTGTGTTCATTCTTTCTTGATTTCCAGGTTACGAAGCATGAGGAGTTGCTGGGGGTTTGCACCTTGCGGGATCTACATCAAACGTAGGATTTTCGGGTAAGTTCTGCAACTTGTTATATCTAGTTTTTAGCATAAAAGATAGGTTAAGTGAGTCCTTCTTGAATGGTATGCCCCTGATCTGTGAAGGTTGCTAACCTAAAAACCTTTAGGGAGTTATTTCCCGAAACAATGGGAACGAATTTGGTCGGATTTGGTGCAAGAAGAATTCAGGCAGAATACCAGGGATGGATCTTCATCTAAGACAGATGATGAAGAAAATTGTGCCATGGCTGGTAAGGCAAAGAAGGGGAAGGGAAAGAAATACGATTCCAAATATGAGTCCGATAAAGAAGGCAAGAAGCGCGACATGTCCAGAGTGAAGTGTTTTCACTGTCACGAGCATGGACATTATGCCACTAATTTTCCACAAAAGGAGAAGAATAAGAAGGCTTCAAGATCTACAGCTGGTGAGGCTTTGGCCTCGAAATTTAAGTTGGAATTCTCACTCATCACATGCATGGTCTCAAGTGCGATGGGATCAGTGTGGTACTTGGATAGTGGTGCATATTTCCACATGACGGAAGAAAAGGAACTTTTCAGTAGCTTGGAGAAAAAGGACCTCTAGATGCATATCTAAAAGGGTGATGACGAGCGGTATAGTGCTACCGGGATTGGTACAGTTATCTTCCAGATATAGTCAGGTAAACCCTTCTTATTAAAAGATATGCATGTACCAAACTTGAAAAAGAATTTAGTTTCAGTCGTAATGTTGGAGGATAGAGGTTATGATGTGGTTTTCAGTGAAGGGAAAACTTTCCTTCGACAAGACAAAGGACAAGCCAAGAATATCGAGATTTGTGTGAATAATCTCTATAAACTTGATGTAGATGGTTGTGCAACATTGATGGGTAAGGCAGACAAAGTGGTGAGCAGAGATGAGGGTGAGTTATCGCATAGGATATTGGGCCATATACACCATAGAGCCTTGAAGGTCATGCAATATATTTCTACGGGACTTCCCAAGGGTACTCTTACGTAGATAGACATATGCAAGGGATGTACCATGGGGAAGTATGCAAAGGCCACTTTTCACGAGAAGGAGAACCGAGCAGCGGGAATCCTTGAGAGAGTTCACGCAGACGTGTGTTGACCATTCTCTACAGCTTCGACAACAAAGCACATGTATTATGTGATATTTGTTGAAATTGTTTCTAGAAAGTATTGGATCTACTTCATGCAGAAGAAAGATCAGGCGTTCTCAAAATTTTTTGAGTTTAAAGAATTAGTTGAGAAAGACACGGGGAAGCATGTGAAGGCTCTTAGGAGCAACAATGGTGGTGAATACATATCCAATGAATTCAATAATTTCTGTAGAAAAGAAGGAATATAGAGAGATTTGATTGCGCCTCATAACCCACAACAAAATGGGGTCACAGAAAGAAAGGATAGAGAAATTGTGGGTGCGACACAAGCGATGTTGCATGATCACGGCCTATCGTTCCATCTCTGGGTAGAGGTGTGCAACACAGTGGTATTTGTGCAAAACCATAGTCCTCATCGAATACTTGGCATGAGTACACCAGAGGAGGATTTTTCTGGTAAGAAACCTGAAGTTTCATATTTTAAAATTTTTGGCTCATCTGTCTATTGCCATGTGACCAAAGATTCTAGGAAGAAGCTCGAACCAACAACTGATATTGGGATATTTGTGGGGTACATTGATACTCACCACAACTATCGAATGTATTTTCCAAACAACAGGATGACTGTTGTGAGATGGGATATAAAATTTGATGAGGAGAAATCCATGCGATTCTCCCTTGAGAGGGAGCTAGATTTGCATGCAGATGAGGAAATCTTGGTTCCAAATGATGAACCTCAAGATGTGGAGCAGCCACATGCAGAGGATCATGGAGTGGCAGAAAAAACTCATGCAGAAAAATCCACCAGAAATGGTATAAGGCACACCACGAAAGCTGATAGATTGAGACTTGATGCAGCAGAGCATGTAGGAGCACCTACTTCACTGCGCAGACAGAGATAGTCTCTAGACATGTTTAATGGATACATGGCTCTATGTAATATTCCCAATTAGCTTTTAGATGGTTGGAATATCAATTTTTTATTTTGATAATAAGATAGGTGAATAAGTGGGTAGGTGTTATGAAACTAGCTCCAAAAATAGAAGAAAAAAGAGATGAACGCCTTAGAAATCAGCCACTTCGAGGGGGAAACCTACAATACATTACATAAATGAAAAATTATTGGATGCTAAAAATGACTAAAACCTCCTTCTCTATATAGGAGTCCATGGGGCCATGATATAATCCTAGCCGACCTAAGAATAATAGTGTAAGGGCACAATAATAACAATATTGGGGTTAAAGGGGTACAACAATAACAATAAAGGGACTACACTAATAACAATAAGGGACTAAATTAGTAATATAGGGACCTAACATGCCCCTCTCCTTCAAAGAAGTGTTGTCCTCAATGCTTGAGTAGCTTTGGGTGCTTCTGTATAAAATTCTCATCCTCCCATGTAGAATCTTCAGTGGGTAAGTTCTTCTACTTGATGAGATACTCTAAAATTGATCGATTTTGTAGTTGTCGAGTTCTTGTTTCCATGACTGCTTCAAGTTCCAATATGATTTTTCCTTCCTCATCAAGTTCTGGCAATATTGTTTGAACTGGAATATTTTCACCTATAACCTTCTTTAAGCATGAAACATGGAAACTTGGATGCACTCGCGAAGAAGCAGGAAGCTCCAATTTGTATGCCATAGTACCAATCTTTTGCAACACCTTGTAAGGACCATAGTACTTTGGCGATAATTTATTATCCTTCTTAGCTTGCTTGAGGGACATATTTTTGTATGGTTGTATTCATAAAAATACCCAGACTCCTACATCAAAACTTCTCTCGTTGCAATGTTGATCTGCCTGTTGTTTCATTCGATTTTGTGCCAAATTTAGGTTATCCTTTAAGAGTTGGAGACTTCTTGTTGATGTTCGATGTGATCTTCCACTGCTTGAACCTTATAATTTTCTCTTAAATATGATGTGATGGATAGTGGATGATATCCATAAAATGCCATAAATGGGGTCATTTTTGCTGCAGTATGGAAGGAAGTGTTATACCACCATTCTGCGAGAAGTAACAACTTGACCCATTTTGTTTGTTTATCAGATATAAAACAACGAAGATATCCTTCCAAACATTTATTCACTATCTCAGTTTGACCATCGGATTGAGGATGATAAGATGATCTATGAGCTAGTTGAGTACCCAAAAAAGAAAATAACTCCGTCCAAAAATTTCTAGTAAAAATGGGATCTCTGCCACTCACAATATTCTTTGGGTTTCCATGTAGATTTTGAATTGTGTCCATAAATGTAGTAGCAAATGTTCTTGCTTTAAATGGATGAGATAATGCACAAAAGTGTGCATACTTGGTAAATCTATCAACTACCACCATGATGACACTCTTTCCTTCGGACTTGGGTAAACTTGTGATAAAATCCATTGAAATCTCCTCCCAACGTTGACTTGGAATGGATAAAGGTTGTAGAAGACCCGGGGTCTTAATTGTATCAACTTTATTTTGCTGGAAAACCAAAAATTCCGCTACAAACTTTTGAATATCAGATTTAAGGCCATCCCAAAAAAAATCTTTCTTCACCCTGTCGTAAGTTTTTAAAAATCCTGAGTGACCTCCTAAAGGAGAAGTGTGCAATTCCAAAAGAATATTTTGTTTTAGTTGGGAACTCTTACAAAGATATAAGCGATATTTGTACCATAAGGAATCCTTTTTCCAACTAAATGTATCAGATGTACTAGGATCTTGCTGCAACTTTTGAATGAGTGTCCACACTTCTTCGTCCTTCTTCCATTCATCCCTTGCTTCGGTTATCCAATCTGGTTGGATAATAGAAATGGCAAAAATCAATTCTTCCACATCTTCATTCTTTCTTGAGAGTGCATCTACAACAACATTTAGCTTCCCTTTTTTGTAGATTATTTCAAAGTCATAACCCAACATCTTTGTGACCCATTTTTGTTGCTCTTCTGAAGATAGTCTTTGTTCCAAAAAGTGTTTAAGACTATGATGATCATTTTTTACCTTGAAGTGTCTTCCCATTATGTAAGGTCACCATTTCTTTAGTGCATGTAGTATTGCTAACATTTCCTTCTCATAAATAGCTTTATGTAAATACTTTCCTTTGATTGGACGACTTTCAAAAGCAATGGGTCTTCCTTCTTGCATTAAAACAACACCAATTCCATTTCTTGAGGCATCACATTCCACAATAAATGTTTTTGTGAAATCTGGCGTAGCTAATATTGGTGCTAGGCACATTGCCTATTTAAGATGTGCAAAGGCCTTAGTTGCTTCAAAAGTCCATGAAAATGCATCTTTCTTCAATAATGTTGTTAGAGGTGCTGCTATTCTCCCATAATTCTTAATAAACTTGTGATTATACCCTGTTAACCCGAGAAGTCCTCGCAACTGCTTTATGGTTGTGGGGACTTTCCATTCCTTAATGGCTTTAATTTTGTTAGGGTCCACCTTAACACCCTTGTGAGATACAATATGACCTAGATATTCCAACTCTTGTACTCCAAAGAAACATTTGGATGCTTTTGCCTGGTGTTTCTCTGTAATAGTTTGAGCACCCTGTCGATATGTTGAACATGATCCTTCCAAGACTTCTTTGTAGATTAGTATATCATCAAAAAATACTAGCACAAATTTTCTAAGGAAGGGTTTGAAAATGGAATTCATCAACCCTTGAAATGTAGAAGGTGCATTGGTAAGGCCAAAAGGCATGACCGAAAATTCATAATAACCCTCATGAGTTTGAAATATTGTTGTCGGAATATCTTCAGTGTTCATTCTAATTTGATGATATCCTGAAAGAAGATCCAACTTGGTAAAATAAATTGTGCCATGTAATTCATCCAATAATTCATCAATCACAGGAATGGGAAATTTATCTTTAATGGTGAGCTTATTGAGCTCCCTATAGTTCGGACACATGCGCCATAATCCATCCTTCTTGTGCAACCAATACTACTGGAGCAGAGAAAGAACTTTGACTAGGTTGAATTATACCAGCCTCTAACATTTCTGCAACCATACGTTCAATTTCGCTCTTTTGGACATAAGGATATCTATAAGGCCTGATGTTTGGAGGAACACTTCCTGGAATCAAATGAATAGCACGATCATGATCACGAATAGGTGGGAGTCCTTTGGGAGTTTGAAACACCTTGGAATGATTGTCCAAGAATTTTTGGAGATCTGAAGAAATAGATGATTTTGATGTTTGAACTTCTAGTGAGCATAATTGTGCAATTACGCCTCATTGTTATTTCTTTAGAAGCTTTGTCATGACATTAGAGCTTATTATCTTTCCGGCTTCCTTGCAATACCCCGTAATTCGACTTCCTTTACTTTTGAAAAAAATTTCAAGAAAAGTTCTTGAAAATTAAAAGCTACCGTCCCCAAAGATTGTAACCATTGTACTCCTAGTACAACATCAGCACCTCCCATAGGAATGGAAAGCATGGGACTATTCAATACATATTCCCCCATGGTTAGCTTGATATTATGGAATTTTCCAAAGCAGTTTATAGTTCCTCCATTTGCAACCATCACTTGACATTCTGGTGCTGGGTATAGGAAACAATTCAATTCCTTGGCTACCTTACAATGAATAAATTATGGGTACTACCCGAATAAATCTACACTATTACCTTTTTCTTCTTGATATGTCCTTCTGACTTGAGAGTTTGAGGAGTGGTAATTCCTGCCAATGCATTACACGATATGGTCAGATTCATTTCTTCCTCTTATAGGGTTGGTTCCTGGTGTATATCCTCTTCTTTTGAAGATTCTTGTTCATTTTCTACTTCCTCTTCACAATCTGTGTAAAATAATTTCTTCTCAGCACACTTATGACCTTTAGTGTATTTGCTATCACAACTGTAGCAAAGCCCTTTTGTTATTTTTTCTTCCAATTGTTGTGGTGTCAACCTTGTAGGTTGTGGAAGTCTAGGAGTAGCAACACTTCCATATTTATATATATATGAGTGGTAGGCTTCCTTGTCACCATAATTTTACATTCAATTTTCCTTGCCAACCTAAATGCCTTCTCCAATGAATCAAGTTCCAAAACGCGAACTTCATGTTGGATGTTATCCTTTAAAGTGCCTATGAAGAGATCAATCCTGTGTTCCTCTGGAATATCAGTTACCCTTATATTCAATTTTTGGAAGTCCTCAAAGTGCTTCACCTTGAACCCTTTTGTTTGAGATTTATCAATTGGCTAAAGAAGGTGTTGCTCTTTGTATCCTCATAATGTGCTATCATTTCTTCTGGAAAAATTGACCAAGTGACAATTTTTTTACGGGAGCAAAGCCATCGATACCATACAAATGTATTTTGTTCTAAATGTAAAGTTGCAATGCGTACCTTTTGTGTTTTTTGGACGTTATGGAGATCAAAATATTGCTCCATCTGTAGTATCCATGTTACAGGATCCTTTCCATCAAACTTCCTCGTATCCATTTTTGGAATATGGTGGTTCTTCCCGCCAACATTAGAGTTTATGAAATCACGATTAACATTGATTTGTTCTCATCTTGAGTTTGTTATCCTTATAAAAATTTACGAGAGCAGTGGAGTTACACTTGTTCCTAAGCCATAATGCTAGATAGGGTTAGAGTCATTTTTGTATTTTTAAAGGTCTAGATCATGGGTTAAAGGTCTCATTCCATGACCAAAAAATGTTCATCAACCTTGTTTCATTCTTCAAAGATCTTATGCCATGTTTTGAAACCCATTTTTAATTTTTTTTTCTAAGATTTGATGAATAAGCCATGAAACCACGTTTTCGTAGTGCGCTCAGTGTAAAAAGTTGATTCTGCGCTACGAAAACGCTGGTGATTTGGTAGTGCAAAAACTCAAATTTGCAAATCATGCGCTACGAAATCGGGGATTCTCAGTTTTGTGTTTGAGCTGTCACATCTGTCAAATATAGTTAAATTTTTCATCATTAGGTGTCATCCACGAGTTCTCATTCACGCATGCAACCATTTATTATAATTATTAGGGGTCATTTGTCATTGAATAGGGGTCAGATTGTCATTGGTCCTTTCAAATTTGAAAACAGTTGGTCGTTTTCGACTTCATTTGTCTCATGCAAGACAATAGTGCATGCATGCTTATGTTTTGAAGAAGAAAGTAGTGGTGAAAGACCCGACTTTACTGAAACAAATTCAAGTGAGGCTCTAAAGTTTTCAAGCGAGCGGAAGCTGACTCATTCAAACGAAATTTAACTCATTCAACAATATTTAAAAAACTTGCTATCAAGTGAAATTGAAATTCATTGCTGGTGGAAGCAGGATTGTTATCAAGTGAGGTAGAATTGTTATCAAGCGAGGCTGAAATCATTTACCAAGTGAGCCAGTTCATTCAACAGGAAGCTCTGATTGCTAATTTGCTAAAGACACAGGGTTTTCAGAGGGATTTTCACAAATTTCTGAAGATTCAAGGTTTTCAAGAAGAAAATGGCTGAATAAAGAAGGATTCATAGGTCTGGTCATTTCCTAAGAACAAAACCTAAAGGTGTAGAAGCCCTTACAAAAGAAAAGTCTATTGAAGAGGCCTTTAAGAAAGTAGGTTGATGGAGGTTTTGTGAAAAACTTCAAGGAGGACACACTCAAGTCACCAAAGAAATTTCCATAAAATTCACAGGATCAAACTCAAAGATTGGATTCCTCAATTTACCAATTTCCCATAAAGTGATATCAGCAGTTATAGAAATTCCGAGGGGAGAAGACAAGTGGTTTAAAAACTTCAATTTTGACATGGTACCCTGCAAAATCTTTCTAAAACCAAAGTTTATAGAGGTTGACTTGAACAAGGTTGTGCCAAGAAGTTATGTTAAAGATAAATTTTCCAATCTGTTCTATAATATTCAGAGGTACTTCACCTGCGAAGGGAGATACCACAAGGTGTATACCTATCACTTTCAACTCTTGCTTCATTTCACAGGGATGATATCTCTAGATTTACCTTTTTATCTTTTCAAAAGTTTGGCTAAGATGTCTGATAAGGTAAAAATGAAAGCTGAGTCATGTGAAACCTAATTATCTCACCATGGCTTAATCAAGTTAATAGTATTACATGAGCTGCAGAAAGAAAATAGAGATTGGGTTGAATTCCTCTTTCTGAGTAGAATTGGGATTAAAGGAACAGGTGTTAGTCCTTAATCTAAAGAAAATAATCCATCGAAGGTTACTGCCACTATAGAAACAAAGTCAAGAATATTTTTTAAGCTCAAGCCTCGAAAAAAAGTTAAAGAACCAATGATAGTAACAACATTGAAAATCCAAGATACTCCTAAATCCGCACAGAAGAAGAAAACTCTGGTTAAGGAGACAATTCTAGAGCAGTCAACTAGTAAAAAAGATCAAATTAGGTTGACTAGGAGTCAAAGGTTAAAGGAAAAGGGTAAGACTGTAGTTACAGAGGGTTCAAAAGGTAGTTTGAATGATATACTTCAAGCTATTGACATTGAAGAGTCTCCCCTAGTACAAGCAGAGTTCATCAAACTGGATACAGGTGGCAAAAATCGAAGAAATTGAAGACATCCAAAAGGTTAGATTTTCAGGATGAAGTGGAAAAGTTTATATTTAAACCTAGGAAGCCCTCAAGTAGGCACTCCAAGAATCTGAAACAATCAGACATGGAAATAGATCAAACAGTAGGTGAAAGTGCTAATGTTTTTGAAGAAAATAAAATACATCATTTTCAATGCCTTAAGAAGACAGAAACAGGGTTTTCAATATTCAAAAGGAAAAGAGCAACTATGAAGATGTCAAAGACAAACTCATATTTGAAAATAATGATATTGATAAGTTGAAGAAAAAGGTAAGAGTGCATGCAGAAGAAAGGGCAAACTTTGAAAGGATAAAAGGACTGTGGGAGATGGAGAAAAATCCAAACCCTGAATTAATTGATAGTCAAGCTCAATTCTTCATATGGACCCTAACTGCGATCAAAGAAGAAAAATTCATTAGGATGGTCAATACCAAGCTAAGGGAAAACAATAGAAGGCTTAAGAGGAGAGTAGAAGACCTGGAAATACAGCTAGCATAGTTTGAAGATCAGCCACAGCTAAAATAAGTGCAAACAGTAAGTGTCATCCTTTAACAAATTTTTGAGGTTATGTGGTAGTATCTCATTTTTGGAGTTGTTTAAAGTTGATTTTTATGGGTTATGAAAGCTGATATACACCTAGAAATATAGTATTAAAGGGTTGATTTTGAAGGAAGCTGTGAAAAGTGAAGCTCAGCAGTTTCGTAGCGCGCTACAAAACTGCTGTAGGATGCAGTTTGAAGAATTTTTGCAATTTTCAAAGGTGAAAAGGATTTTGTTTTGAGCTTTGATGCTGGTGGGAGGTATATATAGAATATCAATGAAGATCCAAGAGGTTTGGCACATAAAAATGGAATTTTGAAGCATGATTTTAAAAGGAAAAGTTTGTGCTACGAAAACAGCAAACTCGGCAGTTTCGTAGCATAGCAATATTGATAATTTTTGCATCATTTTGGAGGTTCGGGATTTGCACAGCTGGAAGGTCGAATTCAAATGAAGGTTATAAGACATTTGCCACATGTTTTGAGCACCATTTCTTCAATAGTTGGTTCGAATGAACAGAAATGAGGCATTCAGCTATTATACAGGGAACATGCTCCTATTTTGCAGGAATGGATAAGAAGCAGGTTGAGGGGGTCTAACAGCAAGAAGATAAACAACATCATGGTCGAAGTCTAGAAGAAATAGCTGTTACGCATAGTTTTTAATGATTAGATAAGGTTGATAAAGGTTGTTAAGATATAATAAATAGTGTTTTAGTCCTAGTTGTATTAGGACTGCAAGACATGCATTTTAACTGTCAGTTTGTAAATGAAGTTTGTTTAGAAGTTGATAGGTGTCAAATTCGAATTTCTTCTCAAATGTTTGGAAGGAATCCAAGGATGTAATGACCACTCTATAAGAGGGAAGAAATCAAATTGCATAGGGTTGGAATTTTCATTAAACAAGCATACTTTTTGTGATATCAGAGAACTGTGGTTTTATCTTAATACAGAGAGTTTTGTTTCATCACTTAGGATTCAGAAAGGGTTATGGATGTTTGATTGTCTCATGATGTTTCTCTTTAAATTACTTGCAGTGGCATGAATGTATGTTACTTAGAATTCACTGAAGGTGCTCTAACTTCCTTCATATTTTCATGAACTATGTTTATTCTTTGTCCTACTGTTCTATTGATGCATCTGAACCCTGAAATGCCCTGACTTCCATATGAAACTGATATTTATGTTTTGTGAAAGAAAATTTGACTCCATTTACTGAATATATGTTTGTTGATTAGTAGTACAACCAATTATTCACTTTATTCAGTTTATTCACAGAGTTAGCCATCTGACTTTAATTTGAAAATCATAAAAACTTTGAGAGAGCCCTCTCAGGTTGAGGAGGATAAGTCTCAGCTAAAAGCCTGGTTTGAAATAGTTACTCAAGGTCTCCTTGATTATCAGTCTATCAGGGCCTGATTTTGAGATAACATTTTGATGCGTCTGCCGGGAGTCTGAAGATTATTCATTCCCGAAATAAAGAAGATGAACTTCTAAAGGTAGCAGAAGCTCAGAAAGTTTTTCGAGGCTGCAATCTACCTTGGTGACTCCATACATTTTTCAAAGTTAAAGGTGGCTTCGGGAAGGAGATATACACAGAGCAATCCTGATCCCAATCCACCTACCATTGTGGACAATCCAAACATTATTTCAAAAAGTCAAAGAATTTCAGAAATATCAGGTACTCCATCCCATTCTAAATCTTTTTCCTATGAAATATTAAGAAGTCCTGAAGATAATAAAGTTGATGACAAGATTCATGAAGTGTTGTTTAGATCTGAAAGTGAAAAAGAACTCATTGATGTTATTTTAGACTTGCAAAAAAGAGGAATTGACACTTCAACCTTAGTGACATAAGAAGACAAGGAAGAGTTTTGGGAAGTTGTTACCTCTAAATTATAGTTAGAAAAAGAGTCTTTAGATAAACTCAAAGAGCTTGATCCTTTTGAAGTCTTGTTGAATTCCAAAGCTAGTTTACCCCTTACAAAAACCAAACAATCCTCCTCATATCAGTTCATCTTCTTTTTATGCCCCTCCTACAACCACTGTTCATCCTCCTGTCATGGTTGCTCCTGCTAGGTATGCACCACTGGTACTTCCTACTGTTTTGTATGACCTTCCTAGTAAATATGCTGCTAGGATTCCCACTTGGGGTAGGAGTTTGTAGAAATATTTAATGATTTTATAGACAGGGAAGAAGTTGATGATGAGGATGTGAAGCTAAGGTTATTTGCATAGAGTTTTATTGGTGAATTTAGAAAATGGTTTAAGGCTCTTGCACTGGGCAGCATTAGAACTTGGAATGATTTTGAAGATAAATTCCTAAGAAAATGGGGAAATAAAACCAATCTGGTTCAAGCACTTACTAAATACAATAGCCTTAGAAGGGAAGTTGATGAATATGTCCAAAACTTTTTAAAAAGATTCAATAAATTTTTTTACTCAATTCCAGTGTATTTGAAGCCTCCGGAAGCCTTAGCACAAATGAGATATGCTTAAGCGTTTGATTATGACTTTTCTATCTTGTTGAGGGAAAGAGAGTCACCTACTCTTGCTGAAATGCGAAGTGATTCAGTTAAGGTTGAGGTAAACATGATAGCTGCCAAAAAGTCGAAAATGGGAAAAACCAAATTGAAAGAAGAAGAGAAACCATCCACCTCAACTTCTAAAGACAAATCTAATTCAATGATGAAAACCATGGAGAAGTTGACGGATAGGTTAGCTCTTGGGAACACTTCTGCTCCTCATGTGCAACATGAACCTCAATTTAGAAAAACACAATTTAGGAGACCTCAAAATCAGCAAAGGCCGAGAGAGAACAAAAATCAGCAAGCTGACCCTCCAGTGAGACCTTCTTTTCAACAAAACTTGGTAGATGATGAAGACAAGCTTGAGATTCCTGAAGAGTCTATCCATTGTCTTGACGAAGAAATGTCAGGAATCTTTTTTTACTAAAGAAGAGCATGATGAGTCAAATTTGGTTAATCAAGAAGAAGAGGCATCTGATTATTTTAAAGGGTATCAACATGTTATTTTCGAGATGCAAAAGCAATATAATCTCAGAAATAGAAATGTGCTTATCATTGCAAACAAAGCGCAGCCCAAGAAAGATGCTCCAAAGGCTACTAAAGCTAATAATGATACCCCAAAGGTGGCTGAAGGTAAAAAAGATATTCCATCTGGTAAGAAAGACACTCAAATTTCTCCTCTTTTCAAAGATGCCGAAAAGTCCGTTTTTGTTTTCAACCTTGAGAATGAAATTTCAAAGATTAAAATATCAGTCCCTTTCAGTGAAATTCTTTAGGTGAATGAATATAGAAGCAAGATAGTTAAGATGTTGAATTCACAACCAGGAGCTACTGATATTTTAAGTGTCCAAGAAGATAATCCTACTATATATTTGGGTCCAAGGGTAGAAGATGATCAAAATGAAGATTTTCCTCATTTTTATGTAAGCATTACTATTCATGATATGACTTTGCATAATGCTATGTTAGATTCATGAGATTCTCATAACCTTTTGTCCAAGGTTATCATAGAGAGAATGGGATTGCAAATGACAAGACCATATAAAGATTTTTTTTCTTTTGATTCTAAGAGGGTTCAATGTATTGGTTTATTCAAGGATGTTGTTGTTGGCCTCATGCAAATTACAGCAAAGACAGTTGTTATGGACATTGTTGTAGCTGATGTTCCTCCAAAGTTTGGTATTCTATTGTCAAGATCATGGGCAGCGAAAATCAAAGGCACAATGTAGATGGATCTTTCCTATGCAACAATTCTTGTTTTTGGTGAGCAAAGGAGGTTGTATCGGGAGACTAGAATGACCTACATGGTAAGCAGTAAAGATAAACCTCAGAATTTTCCTATTTATGCCTTTGATACTAAACTTGGGTCTACCATTCTTTTCAATGAATCAGCTGATAGTTTTGAAGAAGAAATTAGAGTAGAAAATGAACATTTAGAAAATCAGCACTTAGAAAATCAACATGTAGAAAATCGACAAGTGAATGAAGAAAAGATGGAGGAATGGTGGTCATTATACTTTGATGGATCAGTAGGAAAAGAAGGGGCAGGAGTAGGGATTTGGATTACAAATCCAAATGATGAGAGTAAGTTTTACTCTTACAAACTGAATTTTGATTGCACAAACAACATGGTTGAATATGAATCTCTAATTTTGAGTCTAGAGGTTTTGAAAAAAATGAAGGCTCAAAATATTTCTTTTTTTGGAGATTCTGAATTGGTTATTAGACAAGTGGAAGGTTTCTATCAAAAGAAGTATGTAAGGATGAGAGCTTACAGAAATTTAGTTTTAGACATGTTGGAAAACTTTCAGTCTTATTCCTTCATAGTCAAAACTAGAGATCAGAATTCTATTGTTGATTCCCTTGTTGTTTCCGCAAGTCTTTTCATTATTCCTATGAATTCAAATGAAAAATATGAGATTTAAGTTCGTCATAGGCCAGCTATAGTGGAAAATATCATAAATTGGCAATTTTTTGAAGATGATCAGCAAGTGAAGAATTTTATTGAGTTGAAAGAAGAATTTGAAAATACATATGTAGATCAACAAAATATGCTTGTTGAGCCTAAAGAAAATTCTGAAGTTTTGCAATTAAATAATAATTCAATACCAAAGAGTCTTATTCCTCTAGAGAAGCTTTTTGATCAAAGTGATGTTTTTAAAGCACCGAAGTTGCAAGTTGATGAAGAGGAAGTAGAGAGTTGTAATCTTGGTACATTAGCTTTGCCTAAAATGATAAAAATTTCAAAGCTTCTTTCAGATGATGTAAAAACCAAATATATTGAGATGATGAGAAGGTTTATAGATGTTTTTTCTTGGAGTTATTCTGATTTAAAGCAATATGATCCTTCCATTATTCAGCATACTATTCCTATCAAGGAAAATGAGAATCCTTTCAAGCATAAATTGAGAAGAATTAAACCTCTTCTCATGCCATTGATTGAAAAAGAGATTAAGAAAATTTTTGATGCAAAGATCATTGTTCCAAACAGATTTTCAAATTGGCTTGCAAACTTAGTTCTGGTAAGGAAGAAGAATGGAGAAATCAGAATTTGTATTGACTTCAGAAATTTGAATAAGGCCTCACTAAAGGATAACTATCATCTTCCTAAGATGGATTCAATTCTGCAAAATATTGTTGGTTCACAAAGGATGTCTATGCTTGATGGTTTTTCAGGTTATAATCAGATTCTTGTGCATCTGGATGATCAAGGAAAAAAAGCCTTCACGACACCATGGGGTACATTCATGTATGCCAAGATGCCCTTTGGTCTCATGAATGTGGGAGCCACTTTCCAAAGAGCAATGGACATTGCTTTTTCTAAAGAAAAGGATAGATCAATGGTTTTTTATCTTGATGATATCACAATCTACTCAAACAAAGAAGAAGATCATTTGAAACATCTAGAAAAAATTCTGCTGAAATGTAGAAGGTTTGGTATCTCTCCCAATCCTACTAAAAGCATCTTTTCTTTAACATCAGGTAAATTACTTGGTAATATTATTTCTGAAGAAGGAATTAGGATTGATCCTAATAGATTCAATGCAATTCAAAAGGTATATTTGCCAAGAAGTAGAAAAGAGATTCAATCTTTTCTTGGGAAAGTGAATTTTGTTAGGCGCTTCATTCCTAACATTACTGAGATTGTCAAGGATATAAAAAGGATGATAAAGAAAGGAGTGGACATTAAATGGACAGCTGAGGCAAGGAAATCTTTTGAAGAAATCAAGAAGGCACTCACACAAGCACCGATGCTCATCAATCCAGATTTTTCCAAAGAATTTATGGTTTTTACATTTGCTTCGAAAAACACAATTGTTGGAGTTCTGCTACAAAAAGGAAAGAAAGGTATTGAACAGCCTATTTCTTTCTTTAGTAGGACATTAGAAAATGCTAAGCTGAAGTATAATATTCTTGAGAAGCAAGCCTATGCTTTGGTGAAAGCTATAAAGGATTTCAAAATTTATATTTTGCATTCACACATCATAGCATATGTTCCAGGTGTTGTGATAAAATACATTATAACTCAGGCAGATCCGGATGGCAAGAGGGGAAAATGGATCACCAAATTGCTGGAATATGATATAGACATCAAGCCAACCAAGTTGGTGAAAGGACAAGTCTTGGCGAAACTAATGACTCAGTCAAATCTGGATTGTCTTGACATAAATCTAAATGCAGAAATATCAGAAATTTCTGAAAATGAAGAAGAGTTGGTCAAAATTGATGAGAAATTTCTTACTTTAGAGTGGTACAAGAATGTGGTTTTTGTTTTACAGCATAATAAAGCTCCTGCTGGTCTAACGAAGTCCAAAGCAAGGTTTGTTAAGCTAAAATCATTGAGATATTTTGTTTATGACAACAATCTGTTTTGGAAAGATGCAGGAGGAATTTTGTTGAATTGTTTGCTTGAGGAGGAAGCTGAAAGGATAACTGATGAGTTCCATAAAGGTGATTGCGGAGGACATCATTATTGGAAAGCTACAACAAACAAGATCCTAAGAGATGGATACTTTTGGCCAACAATGTTTAAAGACATTTACAAAAAGATCACTACATGTCATGAGTGTCAAATTTTTTAAGGAAGAAGAAAGCTTGTACCTCTACCTTTGATTCCTATCTATGTTGAAAATCCATTTCAGCAATGGGGGTTAGACTTTATTGGCGAAATACATCCATCTTCATCAGGGCAACATCGTTGGATTCTTATAGCAACGGACTACTTCACCAAATGGATAGAAGTGATACCAACCAGGCAAGCTAATGACTCTATAATTATTTCTTTCTTAGAGAATAATATATTGTCAAGGTGTGGCTATCCCATGAAGATTATAACAGATAATGCTCAAGCTTTTAAGTCCAATAAGATGATAAATTTTTGTCATCAATATCACATCACTCTTGGACACTCTACATCATACTATCCGCAAGGTAATGGTCGTGCTGAATCGTCAAACAAAAGCATTGTAAGAATCATCAAAAAGGTGCTGCAAGAGAACAAGAAAGCTTGGCACTTAAATCTGAAATATGCCTTATGGGCTGACAGGATTTGTACAAAGAGATCAATTGGAACTTCTCCATATGAATTAGTCTATGGGGCTGAAGTTGTTTTTCCAACATCACTTGGGGTGCCGGTTATGAAGCTAATTCAAGGACTTGAAGAAGAACCAAATGCCATCCAAAGGAGGATTAACCAGATGATAGTATTACAAGAGAAAAGGAACGAAGTCTATGACAACCATCAACATGTTCAAAACATAATTAAGAATACATTTGATAGGAAGATCAAAGAGGTCAGTTTTCAGATTCATGAAAAAGTGCTGAAATGGGAGGCCAAAATTGAGGAAAAGGCCAAGCATGGTAAGTTTGCGAATTTATGGAAGGGTCCTTTTCAGATTGCTGGTTTTCATGGGAACAACACATACATATTGCAGGAAATTGATGGAGGATCATATGCTGGAGGGCCTGTTAATGGCAGGTTCCTAAAGCATTATGTTTGCTGAAGTAACATCACTCATTCATGACATTGTATATATCCATCTTGGTCAATTTTTTGCTAATAAATGACAAGTTGAAACAAAGAGCATAAGCCCGAGGTGAAGGCCCAACAGTTCAAAGAAGATGCTTGTCAACAAAAAGTTCTATTTTTATCAAAAAGGATAGCACTGGTGCTGCGAGTTCTTAGTGTACCACAAGGGCACACTATCCCAAGTGGAGCCACTGTTATCACTATAAAAAAAAAAAAAAATCTGAAACTTGGTCAGTTACACTTTTTCCTAAGTCATAATTCTAGATAGGGTTAGAGTCATTTTTATATTTTTAATAGGTCTAGATCATGGGTTAAAGGTCTCATTCCATCACCAAACAATGTTCATCAACCTTGTTTCATTCTTCAAAGATCTTATGCCATGTTTTGAAACCCATTTTTAAAGTTTTTTTCAAAGATTTGATGAATAAGCCATGAAACCACGTTTTCGTAGCACGCTCAGTTTAAAAAGTTTATTATGCGCTATGAAAACGCTGGTGATTTCGTAGTGCAAAAACCCGAATTTGCAAATCATGCGCTATGAAATCGGGGATTCTCAGTTTTTCATTTGAGCTGTCACATCTGTCAAATATAGTTAAATTTTTCATCATTAGGCGTCCTTCATGAATTGTCCTCCACGCATGCAACCATTCTTTGTCATCATTAAAGGTCATTTGTCATAAATTAGAGGTCAATCATTATTGGTCCTTTCAAATTTCGAACAGTTTGCCTTTTTTCATTTGTCTCATGCAAGAAAACATTGCATGCATTCTTAAGTGTTGAAAGAAAGCAATTCGTGGTGAGATTTCTAGTTATCAAGCGAGGCTGTTAACTTTTTAAGCGAGGCAAAAACAAAATTGTCATCAAGTGAGGAAGAGTTCTTCTCAAGCGAGGCTGAATTTGTTTCCTGAATGAAACAGTCTATTCAACATGAGACTCAGATTTGGTAATTTACTGAAGGCACAGGGTTTTTAGAAGGGTTTATTGCAGATTTCTAAAGATACAGGTTTCAAGAGGAAGATGGCTGAGGAGAGAAGAATCCATAGGTATGGCCATTTCTTAAGGGCTGAACCCGAAGGTGTTGAAACCCTTACAAAGGATAAGTCTGTTGAAGCAGCTTTTAAGAAGGTTGGATGTTGGAGGTTTTGTGAAAAACTTCAAGGAGGGCACACTCAAGTTACCAAGGAGTTTGCCATAAATTTCACAATATCAAATTCAAAGATTGGGTTCCTAAATGTACCAATTTCCCCTGAAATAATATCATTTGTAACAGATATCCCAAGAGGTGAAGACAGGTGGTTTAAAATTTTCAAATTTGATATGACACCATGCAAGATATTTTTGAAACCAGAATTTTCAGAGGTTGACTTGAACAAGACTGTGCCAAGGAGTTATGTCATAGACACATTTGCCAATTTTCTCTACAATATTCAGAGATACTTCACTTGCGAAGGTAGATATTATAAGGTATACACCTACCATTTTAAACTCTTGCTTTTTTTCACAGGGATGATATCATTGGATTTACCTTTTTATCTCTTCAGAAGCTTGGCTAAGATGTCTGATAAGGTACAAATGAAAGTTGAATCATGTGAAACCTCTTTATTTCATCATGGCTTAGTCAAATTGATAGTCTTACATGAGCTACAAAAGGAAAATAGAGATTGGGCAGAATTCCTCTTTTTGAGTGGAATTGGAATAGAAGGAACAGCTGCCAGCCCATAAGCTAAAATCCCATCAAGGATTGTTGGTCCTGTGGAAACAAAGACTAAGAGATTTTTTAAACTTAAACCCAGGAAACAAGTGAAAGAACAAATGACATCATTGAATATCCAAAAGACTCCTAGGTCTATATAGAAGAAGAAAACCATGGTTGAGGAAAAAATTTTAGAACAGTCAACTAGCAAAGAAAATCCAAAGAAGTTGATTAAAAGTCAGAGGATAAAAGAAAAGGGTAAGGCTATAGTTGCAGAGGAGACAAGAGGAAATTTGAATGACATACTTCAGGCTATCAACATAGAATAATCTCCCCTAGTGCAAGCAGAATTCATCAAATTAGATATAGGTGCCAGGAAATTGAAAAAATTGAACACATCTAAAAAGTTAGAATTTGAAGAAGAGATGGCAGAGTTGATTTTTAAACCCAGAAGACCCTCAACAAGGAAATTTAAGAAGTTGAAACAGTCATATTTGGTGATAGAGAAAACAGGGGAAGAAAGTGCTACTGTTTTTGTAGAAACTACAAATGCATCATCTGCAATGCCTGAAGAAGATAGAAACAGGGTTTTCAAGGTTCAAAAGGAAAAAAACAACTATGAAGAGGTAAAGAATAAACTCAAGCTTGCAAATAATGAAATTGAGAAATTGAAGAAAAGAGAAAGAATATATGCTGAAGAGAAGGTCAAGTTTGAAAGGATGAAAGGGCTGTGGGAGCTTGAGAAAAATCCAAATCCTGAATTGATTGTCAGTCAAGCTCAATTTTTCATCTGGACCCTACCTGCAATCAAGGAAGCCAAGTTCATCAGGATGGTTAACACAAAATTGAGGGCTAATAACAGAAGGCTCAAGAGGAGAATTGAATATTTAGAGTTAAAGTTAAATCAGTTTGGAGATGAGCTACAGCCTAAACAATAATTTTCATTTTTGAAATAAACTTTGAAAGGCTATATAGTAATGCTCCCATTTTTGAAACTGCTCAAAGTTGATGGTATTGATTATAAGAATGAATCTACACCTGAGGACTAAGTTTTAAAGGTTCTAACTTGAAATTTTGAAGAAAAAACTGAGAAAGGTGAAGACTCAGCAATTTCGTAGCGCGCTACGAAACTGCTATAGGATGCAGTTTTGTGAATTTTTGTAAATTTCAAGGAAGAAATGGTTCAGTTTTGAAACCCTGATGCTGATGGGAGGTGTATATTGAATATCAATGAAGATTCAAATGGTTTTGGCATGTTAAATTAGAGTTTAAAGCATGTTTTTCAAAAGAAAGGTCTGCGCTACGAAAACATAGACAGTTTCGTAGCACAGCACTATGGCAATTTCCACATCATTTTTGAAAAAGATGACATATACACAGATGGAAGTTCAAATCTCTATGAATACTTTAAGACATTTGGCATGTGTTTGAGTTCAAATTATGCAGCAAATGGTTCGAATGGATATTAATGAAGCACTCAGCTACTATACAGGAAGCACTATCCTAGTTTACAGGGACAGATAAGGAGGAGATAAAGAGGGTCTAACAGTAAGAAGATAGACATGATCATGGTCGAAGACTAGAAGATGCAGCTGTCAAGTGTTATTTTAAGTATTTAGATAAGGTTGTTTTGTTGTAATAAATGAATGTTTTAGTCCTAATTGTAATAGGAGTCTAAATAGACAGCTTAACTATCAGTTGTAAATGTAGTTTGTTTTATGAAAAGTATTAGGTGTCAAAATTTGAATTCTCCTCAAAGGATTGGAGAGATTCCTAAGATGTAATGAATACTCTATCATAGGGAGGAAATCGAATAGCATAGGGTTGGAATTTCGCTAGAACAAGTGCACTGTTTGGTATTATCTGCAACTCTGTTTTTATCTTAAAACAAGGGTATCAGTTTGTTACTCAGGATTTAGAAAAGGTTATGGATGATTGATGTTGTTATGTTTCTCCTTTATCTTTTACTTGCAGTGGCATGAGTGTATGTTACTTAGAACTCATTTTGAAGGTGCTCTAACTTCCTTCATATATTCATGGACTGTGTGACATACTTTTTTATTGTTTCACTGATGCATCTAAGCCTTAATATGCCCTGACTTCCATATGAATTTGATATCCATGTTTATTAGAAACATAAAGTGACCCCATAAGCCCAATGGATGCTTGTTTATTGTAGTACAACCAATTACTAAATTTAAATCATTTACTCACAGAGTTAGCCATTTGACTTTAATTTGAAAATCATAAAAACTTTGAGAGAGCCCTCTCAAGCTGAGGAGGCTAAGTCTTAGCTAAAAGCCTGGTTTGAAATAGTTACTTGAGGTCTCCTTGATTAGCAGCCTATCAAGGCCTGATTTTGGCTAACAGTCTCTATGTAAAATATAGGAAGCATGATTAAAAGCCAAAGCTGATACAAGATCAAGTGAAAGGAATCAAGCCTTTGTCGCCATGTCTAGGGATAAAGGAAGATTCAGAAAATTTGGTCCTCAGAATAAAAGAAGAAATATGGAAAAAGTATTATGATTAAGATCATCTTCATCTTTAAGTGATTTATGTTGGTTGTAACATAGTATGAAAAGAATAAACGTATATTAATATCATAATGATTAAAGCATGGTAGGAGCTCTTGGTGAAACAACTGTTGGAAAACCTCACTGATAAACATAATTGATGGAAGACAATCATCAATATCAAGGGTCATCATGGAAATAGATGCTGAATTTTTTCTAATGGAGTTCTCTATGGATTCACTGATTAGAAAGAAAGCAGAAAGGTTTCATCGAGAATTATATGCTACAGAATTATGGGATTAGGATGTGATGACATATTGATGAAGCAGTTCAATGGAATGAAGTTCCTCATTCTAGTAAACATTTCTATAGGTTGACTCAAAGGAAAAATGTATGAGGTATATATATATTTATATGCTGACAATGGATGCTGTGAATTCATATGGTTGCAGGTAATGTAATTCTATTTTTAGAAGTATGATCTATGGAGGAGGATCTCTCACAGTGCACAGGTTTCCAGTAACAGATAAAATTAAATATGTCCTCATATGGAATATGAGGTAGTTGTATACATAAAAGGAATTGGATATTAGAATTTCCTGGGTATGAAGCCGTGTGTAGAAATAATTGAAGAGATCATGAAGTGAAACCATGTAAAGAGGATGTTATCATCCGAAAGCCAAGAAGATGTGACTAGGAGATCTCCTAGGAGGATATGTAGACTCTGAAAGAAGTCTGGTAAAGAAGAAGACCTTTGACAAGAAATATCTTTAAGAGATGTGTCAATCTGAATAAAAGATGTCGATGCCTACAGGAAGATGTCATGGTGAAAGATCATCACTGAGGTAACTTTTGATTTGAAAGTTCATATGTATATTTTTATCTGAATGAGTTTATGCAAGGCTTCCAATCATGTGGAAGGATGTAAAATCCTTGGGGAGATGGTTCTAATAAAAGCAACATGGCATAAAGGTTGTCCTGATAAGGAAGTCTGATGAATCACTTTTGATAGCTGACATGAATCAAGGATGAAAGTGATGGATGATATGTGCCCTATGGAGCCAAATTTTGAAGATTCATCAATATCAAAATCCATGACATCGAGGAGAGGAATTCTTCATGAGAATTTGGGTGTATCACCATTGCTGTTGCACATCCTTGGTTGAGAGGGAGCCTGGTGATAATTTTATTTCTTGGAATAAAATTATAGTATGTCATTCTTGAGTTAAGAGGGAGTGACATATATGATTCTGTAATACATGTATCATGAACTAGACCAATACTAACAACTGTAAGTCTCAATGAATTCCATGTGGAGAGAATGGATAGACACATCATTATGGTCTTCACTTGGGAAGGCATAATGGAGGATTGGGTAATAATTTTGCATTCAATAATCTTTGAGAATGTGATAAGGAATTCAAGATAAGAGTAGCCAGGGACCAATATTATTTGAGGGCTGGCTACCCAAGAGAAGAATACTCCAAGAAGGTCATACTATGGGAACACTTGGGTGGAGTATGTACCTTGGAGAGAAAATGAGTATGGTGTCTATAAGTCATTTGTCTCTCCAGCATTGTAGCCCATTGTCTCATTGAGAGATGGGGTTGTTAGTCAAGGCCTTGTAATAGGACAATGCTGGTTGATATAATGCTTGTTGAGTCTCAAAATTGTTTTCCATATTCATACATATTTCCATTATGTCATAACCATTCAGCTCTTATTTCATAGCCATCTGACCTAAAACCCTACATCAAGTAACCATTTCATAAATATATGGGTTAGGATCCTTGTCTTCCAAAGTTATTTATTTTATGTATTTAAAGTGAATTTATGATTAGAAACTAGAAAATTAACATAGTTTCATATATCTATATATGTGTTATGAGTTTTGTGACATGTGTAGGTCAAAAGAAAGCTTCTAAAAGACCTTTATGTGGCCTCCCAAAACCAAATTCGAATTTGAGTGGAGAAGATCATGGGATCATGAGGACATGTGTCTCATTTCCTTGTTGTATTGAAACTCTAAGAGGATATGTGTCTCATTTCTTAGTTGTGTTGAAACTCTAGAAAGACACGTGTCTTATCATTTCCTATTTTGATTGTAACTCTAGAGATGGAGGGAGAGATTCATGGACTCCCATTAATGAGATAACTTCTCATATTTTGTATAAATAGGAGAAACTTTCTCCTATCATGGGTAGTGAAAAAATAGGAGAAGAAGAGAAAGGAATAGAGAGTGTTTTGTAACAAAGCTTAAGATGGAATGAGATGTAGATTTGTGAGTTTTTCAATAAAGAAGTTCTTTGATGCTGTTTTGATTACAACTTTAAGGAGCTGAAGAATTTCACCAAATTGATAGCAGAGGGCCCCTGCTATTCAAGGAGGTTTTACATGTTTTCTAGATAAGTCATTTTCAATTCTGTTTTGTCATATTTCCTTACTGAGATTGCTTTCTGAAATCATAGCTTTTAGCATGATGTTTCATGTCATTTTCTTAGATAAAGGATCCTCATGATATTGCAGTTAGTCTCTTTCTCAAGCTCTTCCAATATCTCTATTAAATGAATGGGATTCAATTGTGATATTTTGAGTTATTAGCATTTCATTTTATGTTATCTAGTTAAAAAGAAGATCCTCATTATACTGCAGTTAGTCTCTTTCAAAAAGCTTTTCCAATAAACCTCTAATTCATGAATGAGACTAAGTTGTAATATTGTGAGTTATTGATTGTTTTGCTTCATAGAAGATCCTTATCACATTATGATTAATCTCTTTCAAAAGCTCTTCCAATAAACCTCTAACTCATGAATGAGATTTAGTTGTAATGTTATAAGTTGTTTAAGCTTTTCTTTTATGTTTTAGGAGATCCTCATTGCATTAGAATTAATCTTTTTCACAAGCTCTTCCAACAAATCTCTAACTAAATGAATCAGATTAAGTTGTAGTGTTTTGAGTTACTTTTCATTTCATGAATGTTTATTTAGAAGCTGTAATATCCACGGATTAGGACTCTCTGTTGTCATCATTTTCTAGTTAGGAACGGAATTTGCAAATAAACTCTATTTTCATTTATTCATTAACATTTCCTTTTCTCCTTTTTGACATAAATTTAACTTCATCTTTTTAGCATAGAGTAGTATACTAAGAATCAAACATAAAAACCCCAAAACATCAATAAAACATTAAAAAAATGAAGTAAGAAAATGGATACTTAGGCACATACAGTGCATTACACTTCATGAATTTACTAGCCTTGGTCGATAATTTATGTTAGCAATTTAGGACACTAAATTGACTAGACATTTTGGCATTGTTGTCGGGGAAGTGTAACTAGGTAGCCTTATTTCTTACATCTAAAAAAAATAAAAATAATAATAATAATTTCTCGAGTATGCTCTCCTCCTGCACTTTGTATTATCTGGAGGATCAGAAAAATAATTTTTATGTTAAAAAATAAAAATAAAAAATTCATTTGATTAAATGAAAAACTTTGATTTCAATAAATTGTTTTGTTTAATGAAATATATATGTGTATTTTAAAAATTTTGAAAAATATAACATACATAATTTTTATTAACAAATCAATTATAAAAAATAAAAAAAATAAAAAAAATACAAAAACAAAACAAATCTGATAGTTAATTAAAAAAAAAAATCGATAAAACAAATTACAACGTATCCAATAAAACCAAAAGGAAATGGCTCGGCCTTGGGCATATGCGCAGGCCAATGGATCGAAGCCTCTCCACTGAGCAAACACAAACAATAATTCTTTGAGCCACAACACCCTGAAAATCTGGTGATATCTTGGAATCATGAATAATTGAAACTCTCAAACGTTTTAATCCATCTGTTATAGGACTGCGATCTCACGAATTTCACTTCTATTTTGAAGTGTTTTGAAATCTGTTCTCCGAGACTCTCAAATGAGTGACTCTTCACCGAACTAAATTCATAAATGTGATTTCGATCAAACCTGCCATCAAAAACTAAACCACGACGATTGAATTAGTAAGTGATTCCCAGAAAACGCAGCGGCATAAACACATGATTTTAAAACGCTGTTTTTTAGCAAACTAGAGCAAATCTGAAAAATTTGAGATGTGGGTTTTTCTCAGAACAGAGGCAATTAGATAACCCAGAAAATGGTTTTATAAAATTCGCAACACATTGAGAGAATTTATGGGTTCTTCAGAGCCCTAATTCATAGTGTGCGTGAAGAAAACAGTCTCTAAATTTACAGTTGAGAGAATTGTGTTGAAAGGGTTGCATTGGAAATCAGTTGAAGAATTTCGTGTGTAATTAAGAAGTGGCAATATCATTTCTCAAATGATTAGTAAGGAATTCCAATTGAAATTCTTACTCTGCCACATTGTTTTGCCGCACACTGCCACCTTACATTTCAGAGATCATACCAAGATACACAAAAAGAGGAGAAGATAACGGAAATTTGATTTTCCAATTATTTATCCAAGAATTAAGGAGGCAGATATTCCCTTGCCTCCAATTGGAAGCCAGTTTTGACGCCCATGTGATTCAAACTCGTGATGATATTAAATTTGTGGCGTTGAATGGCATGTTACATATGCTGGTTTTTGTCCCACGACTTTCAAATATGTTCTGGATCATTCCACTGACCGCTGATGTTGGATCTTCAGTGCCCGAGGAATAGAAATTTTCATTCAATGAAGAACATTACTGTTACATCATTCACTTCATTGCGTCTCTGTTGCGTCAGTGATCAGAAGAAGCCCTTGCTGCTTCTGCCTGCGTTATGGGGGAAGTCAAATTGGAGGAGGAGAGCGTCTCCAGTAGCCAATCAACAATAGCCCTCCACCTGCACTGACGATGGCTTTTCTCCTGCTCTCATTGGTGCTCAAGAAATCCACCAGCAACGCAACCACTCTCATCTTCAGTCGCATTTTCACCTCTTCGTTGGCAGATGAGAGCAATGACTTCAAATATTTGAAAAGCACCGTCGCTGCCACTCCTGTGTCTATGCACCAATGATACATGGATTTGGAGCTCTCAGATATTCTCTCCTTTATCCCTTCCAGTCTATTGAGTGAATCATGTATTTCAGAGATTTGTTGAAAGATGAGGTCCACAAATACTGTGAATATTTGAAGCTCACTGCATAAATGATGGTAATAGCGCAAGATCAAGGTGCTGAAATCCTATTTGGTTTTTGATTTATGCAAAGAGTAGTTTTGAATAAACATTGCATAGATGATGAAGTTTGAGTTTCCTGGTCCAACGATACCACTTTCAGAAATGGAGGAGATTAATTTGAGTCGGAAATCGGTGCATGATGAGCAAATTTATCAAATAAAGATATTCTGTGATAAGAATTATCCCAAGAAGGCTCCCATGGCCTCAGGTAAACATGAATTCTGTTAATCAAGAGACTGAACAGGTTGAGCCAAAGAATTTTTCAATGCTTATAGATTGGAGGCGTGAGTATACAATGGAAGGCCATAAACGATTTGAAACCAATGGCGCCTATCATAGCTAAGAAACAGAAAGCCAGATCGACATTGGTGCAACACTAAAAAAAAAAAAAAAGAAGAAGAAGAAGAAGAAAGAAAAAAGAAAAAAGAAAAAAGGATTGCATTTCTCTTTTTCAATTTTGTTATTAAAAAAAAAATAAAAAATAAAAAATTATTGCATCAATAAAATAAGTAGTGTATTGTTCATTTTCCTTGAGGAGGTACTGATTGATTTAAATGTCAAGACTGATTATTTTCATAGGCGTGTATACTTAACTTTCTTTTCAGGATTTTAGCTACGGAACGGTGCACATTCTGCAGCTAAACATCAATTCTGCAGCTGAAAAACTTCATTGTTTCACCCAAATTTTAAACTAGCCTAAATTTCTCATCCAACATCAGATTTTGACAATTCAAGCATTGTTGGAAAGATTTCGATCAGATCTACATAATGAGAAAACTATCATCAAAGTTTGAAATAGTAAAGACTAAAGAAATTGTTGAAAAGACACAACAGGTAACTTGAGGCACTAATTTCGAAACAGATATAAATTCTTTTGGTTTTCCTTCATGAACTTGTTTTGTTAGTACCAATTCTCAGTTTTTTGTGTAAATTTCATAACCAGAGAGATTGATCACCTCTCTCTTTTGATAATCTTACATTCCATTGCAGAAGAAGTACTAGTTTTATTTTGTAAGTTCCAGGAGGAAGGAAAAATGACTACAAGCGAATAATGTCTCTCTCAGAGACTACATTTCTTTTATAAGAATATGATCAGCAACAAAGAAAGAAATATCAATGCATGAGCACATGCTAATGCAAATAAGATCCAACACTTGAAAGCCTTTCAGATGCCATTATCTCCATTGCATCCATGCTTCCTAAGTCAATAAAACATTCACCTCATTTCCCTTTACATTCGCCATTGCATTTCTACTTAGTCATTCAATAAAATCCTCATCTCATTTTCCCTCACTGCTCGTTTTATTTTCCCTAGTCATTATATTTTCCTTCCATGCTTTCACAAACCTAGCAATAAAACCATTTAGCTCCTCTACAAAGCTGATTCATTTCATTTCCATTTTCATTCTGTCAAATAAACCTTGATCCACTGCAAAAATTTTCATCCATAGTCCTTCAAAAATTATTCTTTCATGCTCGCATTAGTTGATGGAGGATTCCTTAAGGTCTCCCTTCTAACAAGTCTTGGCCTATCGACATCAGCACATTATCTAGGTCCAAGACTAGAGTCCTTAATAGTACCTTGAGGCTTGTATGCATTAATGACAAGTTCTCTCGCTGACAATCATGGGAATACGTCAATGTCCCTTGATCGTCATATCTTGCAAGTGGCTCGACATCAGCCCATTTATTCGCACTTTGCAATATGTACTTAGGTACCTTGGCACTCATTGACATTAATGGTGAGTTTTCCTCGCATTGGTTAATGACATTCATCAATGGTCGGTAATCTAATGACTTCTCTTCATGCTCGACATCAACACAATTATTCGCATGACTAGAATTGTACCATCGGATTTTGTAACGATTGAAGACTACATCATTTCAGCAGTTTGCAGCAGGAATAAATTTGTATCAACAGCAATAAAGATCCCAATTTTGCCATCAGCACAAAGAGAACAAAGAAGCAGATCAAATTCATTTGTTTACATAGTTCATGATCCAACAACATCAACAACCACACTCTTTAGTATACACAACTCATCCATATTTAAGGTAAGTGAAGGTATGTGGTTTTCTAATTTTTAGTCATGTAATTCATTAGAATGCTAAAATTGTAACTTTGGAAAAATTCCTCACTCCCTTTTTCACATTGTCATATCTTTAGTTGGGGGGAAGGGACATCATTTCATATCCACATGTCATACACTATCACACATTTTTATTTCATTTCCACCCGCATATACTTCTGTAGAAATTTGAATAATAGATGAATTATTCACCGAGATTATCCTGATTACACACTATTTGAGCTTCATGCATAATACATAATCTCTTCTACCATTGATCATCAATTTTCGGAATTAGAAGCAGTCGCATGCGCACATTAAAACATAATCAAGCACACATATAACACAGTATGTAATGGGAAAAGCTTACAGCTGAAAACCCCCAACTATTTGTATATTATAATGATAGAGAACATGTAACAATACATAGCACAAAGCTCCTCACATCTCTCAGCACTATCTCACATGCTACACACAAACTAGCTCAGATATGAACAAGTCACAAGTTCAAATCTCCTCCACCTGTCTGCCTGCCTCTACTGTGCAATCCAAGATGAATAATGATGAGATCCAAGTTTGAATCCCACTGGCTTGTACTGCGCAATCCTCATTGGCAATCTCAATCAATGTGTGTGCAAATCTCATGCACAACTATAGTCACAACTGATAGTAGACTCACCCTTTCTCCCACCTCTAACACTGGTCTCCACTGAACTGTCCATGCATTGCAGTTAACTGATGTATTCTTTAGTTGATTTATGAGTTAATAATTAGTGAATTAATTAATAATTAATTCACACCACTCATCACTAGTGTATTTTTCATTTAGACTAAATACAACTAGTTCAACTAAGTTAAACCGAACACAACTTCACCAACTGTCTCATCGACTCCACCAAACTCTGCCACATGAGTTCTAACTGAAGTCAACCATGCAATAGCTCAACTAACCCTTAGGAAAAGCGTATTTCCTTCAGTCAGCTGCATGTGCCACATCCAAGCATCAAACTGAAGTGCTCCAAGAGGATAAGATAATGTTTATAGTCTAAATATTATTAAGGGTTAATAATATTTGACTGTTCTATTTTTAGCCCGGCAGTCTAAAAATAGAAACCGCCCAGTGTCTAAAAATAGAGGTCCATCTATTTTTACCAACTCGACCAATCATCCATAAATAGCATCCTGCAACTCATAGACCATGATCCATATGTCTAAAAATAGACATAGTCTAAAAAATAGACTTTGCGCCAAAAATAGCCTGCGGGCCCACTTAGTGAAGGCGACTTCTTTTCACTAAGCTCCATCATCTTGTTGCATTTTCAACACTCCCTCTCAACAAGATATGGATTATCTGCAACCCCTATCCTGCCTTTGTGGTATTCGAATTTGCTCCTAGTGAGCGCCTTCGTCAAGATATCAGCATCCTGATCCTCCGTGGGAATGTATGAAAGTAACATGATTCTCCGCTGCACACAATCTCTGATATGATGGTACCTGATGTCGATGTGTTTGGATCTATCATGAAATACTGGATTAGCCGAGAGTTTATTGCAACTCTAGTTATCACAATAAATCATAGTAGGCTCCAAGTGTGACCTGAACAACTCAACCAGGATCTTCCTCATCCATATAGCCTCGCATGCAGCCAAACTTGCTGCCATATACTTGGCCTCTGCTAAACTGAGTGCCACGGATCTCTGCTTCCTGTTGTACCAAGAAACTGTTGTCGACCCGATACTGAAGATCCCTCAAGATGTGCTCTTTCTGTCCGTTGGGCTCCCTGCCCAATTTGCATCCGTGAAGCCACATAGCTTCACCTCATCCTCCTGTCTGTACCACAATCCATATCCCGATGTGCCTCTAAGATAACACAATACATGCTTGCCTGCCTTCCAGAAGAGCTTGGTAGGCTTAACCATAGCTTGTGAAAGCTGGTTAACAGCATAGCATATATCGGGTCTTGTATTGACCAGATACATAAGCGACCCCACCAACTGTCGATAAACAGTGGCATCCACTACCTCCGCTGAAGTAGCATCCTCCTTCCTCCAACCTCCAGGAAGAGGAGTATCAATAGGCTTGCAGCCATGCATGTTGAACTTCTCCAATATCTCCGGGCATACTTACCCTGAGAAACAAACAGTCCACCACTGCGCTGCCAAATTTCCAATCCCAGGAAATAATGAAGGAGGCCCAAGTCCTTCATCTCAAACTCTCTAGCAAGATCCTCCTTGCATGAAAGTATCAACAGCTCATCACCCATCAAAATCAAATCATCTACATAAAGTACAATGATCGGCAACTTACCCTCCACCACAATCTGGTACAGGTTAGGATCCACCTCACTCTTGGAGAATCCAAGTCCGGTGAAATAACTGTCTATCCATGTGTACCAAGCACGAGGTGCTTGTTTCAACCCATACAGTGCTCTCTTGAGTCTGCACACATGCGACTCACTGCTAAAGATCTCGAAACCTTCAGGCTGCTCTATGTACACCTCCTCCTCAATGACTCCGTTGAGGAACGCAGTCTTCACATCCATCTGATGGATGTGCCATCCCATCTGCGCTGAGAGAGCAAGGATCGTCCATATGGAAGAGTACCTTGCGACAGGTGCAAAGGTCTCCTCATAATTGATCCCCTCGATCTGTGAGAAGCCACGGGCGACAAATCTCGCCTTGTACTTCTCCACACTCCCGTCAGCCGCCTGCTTCACTTTGTAGATCCATCGCGAACCCACCACTGATTTCCCCTCCGGTCTTGGGACAATCTCCCATGCACTGTTTCTGACAATCGAATCATACTCTTCCACCATGGCATCTACCCATGCGGGGTCCTCCACAACTTCCTCGAAAGAGGATGGCTCTGTCACGACACATTTTCTCACAAGAGCCGTGTATCCAGTGTACCGGTCCGGTGACTGTCTCTGCCTGCGCTGTGCTGTAGGTGGTCCTACAACCTTCTCTGAATCTTGAGCCAGTCGCTCAGCTTCTGTAGTGAGCTTGCACCCTCTGATGGTTGGCGTTGAATGAGTGGTCTCTTCCACTCCATGAACTTCTTCTTGTGGCTGATCCACATCCGGAAGCTCATCCTTAGGAACTAATAGCTCCTCATCTACATGCAAGTGTGGCTCCCTCTCAAGCGAACACTTCATGGCTTTCTCCTCTTGAAATTTGATATCCCGTCGCACAACAGTCTTGCGACTGTCTGGAAAATACACACGATAGTTGTGGGGTGTATCAGTGTACCCCACAAATATCCCAACCTCTGTGGTCGGCTCCAGTTTCTTCCTGGCATCCTTCGTCACATGAATGTAAACAGGTTAACCAAAAATCCTCAAATGGGAAATATCGGCCCTCTTACTAGAAAACGCCTCCTCGGGTGTACTCATGCCAAGTATCCTATGAGGACAATGGTTCTGCACATATACTGCAGTATTGCATGCCTCAGCCCACAAGTGTATGGGAAGGCCCTGATCATGTAACATCGCTCGTGCAGTACCCACGATCGTTACGTTCTTCGCTAAACATTACCCATTATGCTGTGGGTTATGAGGTGCTATGAGCTCTCTTCGAATTCATACTGTGTTGCCAAATTCCTTGAATTTACAGAGATGAATTCACCACCATTGTCGTTCCTAAGAGCCTTCACCTGCTTCCCCGATTCTTTCTCAACCAGTGCCTTGAACTCACAGAACTTTGAGTATGTATCGCTCTTCTTCTACATGAAGAAGATCCAGCACTTCCGAGAAAAATCATCAACAAATATCACATAGTACCTGTGCTTTGTTTTCGAAGCTACTGAGAAAGGTCCACACACGTCTGTGTGAATTCTCTCAAGGATTGTCGTGGCATGACTATCCTTCTCGTGAAAGGTGGCTTTCTGTCTCCTCAAAGTACAGCTTACTGCCAGTCGACTATGCGAAGTGCCTTTAGAAGCCCGATGAAAATGTAGCTGCCCGGTATCTTGAAGCTCCATAGTGAAGGTGGCCCAATCTCTAGGTGCCACAACTCGCCATCATCCCCGGCCTCACCCTCATTACGCAGCACATGCCATTCTTTGTGACCATATACTTACAATTGATAAAGGTTCTTAACTCAAACCCCTATCCTCCGGGTCTCACCAGTTGCCTTACTGTGCAGGAAAGCCTTTCCTTCGCTAAAGAAAACATCATATCCCTTGTCTTCTAACATCGCCAGAGAGATAAGATTCTTCTTCAATCCTGGAACATGCATCACTTCCTTCAATACGAAGGGTTTACCAGACTCCCTCTCAAAGGAAATGGTACCGATACCGGTCGCACTGTATCTACCATCATCGCCCATCTCGATGTGCACTCCAAGATCTTTCTCATCCATATCAGTAAACAAATCTCGATCTCGTGTCATGTGAAAATCGCACCACTATCCGAGAACCATGCGATCCCATCACACTTGAGACCAAGCATGCGTCCAGCAAAATCCCGGCTCAAGTGGCCATTAGGCCTCTCAGCTAGATCAACAACTTTGTATTTTTCTTCTTACGAACAATTTGTGGCATAATGTCGAGTGTTGGTGACGGTGAAAGCACTTCACCTTGGAAATGTCCCTGCTTCTTGCCTTTACATACGAGGAGATGAGAAGCTTTCTTGCTCTTCCTTCATCTTTGGCGACCAAAGCGCGATTTTCTTCATCGGATACCTTTGATGAAGATCAGGTCACAGTACTCATACTTATCTTCTTGCAAGATTCGGCTCATCGCTCCCATCCTGGCAATTTCTCCCGACCATTGACAGAGTTCTGATAGGAATGCCAACTCTTCGGAAGCCCAAGGAGAGCCAAGCTCACCAATTCCTCATCATCTACAGTCACCCCCACACTTCCCAACTCATCCCTGCATTGGATGAACTTCGTGAGGTACTTGGGCATACTGTCGCCTTTCTCCATCTTTATGTGTCTGAGTTTATCCTTGAGCGCCAACTTCCTCTGGTCGCTCTTGCTTTGGAATAAATCTATCAACGCTTTCCACATCAAGTATGGAGAAGCTTTTCCATGCAGGCTGGATACAATGTGATCCTTCACGCCCTCCAACAGAATCCTTCGACATTTTGCTGTCTTCTTTTGCCAAGCCTCAACTTGAGCAGCATCAGTAGGCTTTGGGACTTCAGCATCTATGAACTCCTTCAGCCCATTTTCATCTAACACCACCTCCATCCTATCTCTCCATGCAATATAATTCGAGCTGCCCTCAAGGGCATACTCCAATCGCAATCCGTTGAAAGACATTTTGACTTCGACACCAAGAAAACACTGCTGCAAATTTGAATTCCACCAACTCAAAACTCAACCACTTCCGATCTGTGAGAACAAAGTATTTCTAGCACAGAGATCGACTGTAGGGGAATTTACTGGATATATCACCTTTCAAAGAAAGAATGGATCTAGAGGCTACCTGGCCCACTTACAGACTCTGTCTACCGAAATAAATTGTAATCACTGTAATAGATCTGATGATCAATTTCTCTCTGATACCATGTAGAAATTTGAATAATAGCTGAATTATTCACCGAGATTATTCTGATTACACACTATTTAAGCTTCATGCATAATACATAACCTCTTCTGCAATTGATCATCAATTTGCGGAAATAGAAGCAGTCGCATGCGCACATTAAAACATAATCAAGCACACATATAACACAGTATGTAATGGGGAAAGCATACAGCTGAAAACCCCCAACTATCTATATATTATAATGATAGAGAAAATGTAACAATACATAGCACAAAGCTCCTCACAGCTCTCAGCACTATCTCACATGCTACACACAAACTAGCTCAGATATGAACAAGTCACAAGTTCAAATCTCCTCCACCTGTCTGCCTGCCTCTACTGCGCAATCCAAGATGAATAATGATGAGATCCAAGTTCGAATCCCACTGGCTTGTACTGCGCAATCCTCATTGGCAATCTCAATCAATGTGTGTGAAAATATCATGCACAGCTATAGTCACAACTGATAGTAGACTCACCCTTTCACCCACCTCTAACACTGGTCTCCACTGAACTGTCCATGCATTGCAGTTAACTGATGTGTTCTTTAGTTGATTTATGAATTAATAATTAGTGAATTAATTAATAATTAATTCACACCACTCATCACTAGTGTATTTATCAGTTAGACTAAATACAACTAGTTCAACTAAGTTAAACCGAACACAACTCCACCAACTGTCTCATCAACTCCACCAAACTCTGCCACATGAGTTCTAACTGAAGTCAACCATAAAATAGCTCAACTAACCCTTAGGAAAAGCGTATTTCCTTCTGTCAGCTGCATGTGCCACATCCAAGCATCAAACTGAAGTGCTCCAAGAGGATAAGATAATGTTTATAGTCTAAATATTATTAAGGGTTAATAATATTTGACTGTTCTATTATTAGCCCGGCAGTCTAAAAATAGAAACCGCCCAATGTCTAAAAATAGAGGTCCATCTATTTTTACCAACTCGACCAATCATCCATAAATAGCATCCTGAAACTCATAGACCATGATCCATATGTCTAAAAATAAACATAGTCTAAAAATAGACTTTGCGCCAAAAATAGCCTGCGGGCCCACTTAGTGAAGGCGACTTCATTTCACTAAGCTCCATCATCTTGTTGCATTTTCAACACTTCCCAACCAACTATTGTTGCAACATGATCCAAAAGATTATATGCCTTGCAAATGATCAATTCATTGATGAAGTAATTGATTCTAAAATGTTTTCATGAACTTTGATGCAACAAAGAAAATAAAGCATTGTTACACAAGAACCATTGCTCAAAAAAATTGGTTGTCACACAAGAACCAACCATAAAAAAAATGTTGCAATCAAATGTATTATACTTTTCCAAAAGAAAATATTATAAAGTAAAGTTTGGAACGAATCAATATGATTCAAAACTCATAAAAGATAAACTCATGAACAAATGAATCATTGCAATAGTTGTGTGAGGACATGCAACAACTTCAGTTGGGGGGTATGTTGAGTCTCAAAAGTGTTTTCCATATTCATACATATTTCCATTATGTCATTACCATTTAGCTCTCATTTCATAACTATCTGACCTAAAACCCTACATCAAGTAACCATTTTCATAAATATATGGGTTAGGATCCTTGTCTTCTAAAGTTATTTATTTTATGTGTTTAAAGTGAATTTATGATTAGAAACTAGAAAATTAACATAGTTTCATATATCTATATATGTGTTATGAGTTTTGTGACATGTGTAGGTCAAAAGGAAGCTTCTAAAAGACCTTTATGTGGCCTCCCAAAACCAAATTCAAATTTGAGTGGAGAAGATCATGGGATCATGAGGACATGTGTCTCATTTCCTTTTTGTATTGAAACTCTAAGAAGATATGTGTCTCATTTCTTATTTGTGTTGAAACTCTAAAAATACATGTGTCTTATCATTTCCTATTTTGATTGTAACTCTAGAGATGGAGGGAGAGATTCATGGACTCCCATTAATGAGATAACTTCTCATATTTTGTATAAATAGGAGAAGTTTTCTCCTATCAGGGGTAGTGAAAAAAATAGGAGAAGAAGAGAAAGGAATAGAGGGTGTTTTGTAACAAAGCTTAAGATGGAATGGGATGTAGATTTGTGAGTTTTTCAATAAAGAAGTTCTTTGATGCTGTTTTGATTACAACTTTAAGGAGCTGAAGAATTTCACCAAATTGATAGCAGAGGGCCCCTGCTATTCAAGGAGGTTTTACATGTTTTCTAGATAAGTCATTTCAATTCTGTTTTTTCATATTTCCTTACTTAGATTGCTTTATGAAATCATAGCTTTTAGCATGATGTTTCATGTCATTTTATTTGATAAAGGATCCTCATGATATTGCAGTTAGTCTCTTTCTCAAGATCTTCCAATACATCTCTATTAAATGAATGGGATTCAATTGTGATATTTTGAGTTATTAGCATTTCATTTTCTATTATTTAGTTAAAAAGAAGATCCTCATTATACTGCAGTTAAGTCTCTTTCAAAAGCTTTTCCAATAAATCTCTAATTCACGAATGAGACTAAGTTGTAATATTGTGATTTATTGATTGTTTTGCTTCATAGAAGATCCTTATCACATTATGATTAATCTCTTTCAAAAATCTCTTCCAATAAACCTCTAACTCATGAATGAGATTTAGTTGTAATGTTATAAGTTGTTTTAGCATTTCCTTTTATGTTTTAGGAGATCCTCATTGCATTAGAATTAATCTTTTTCACAAGCTCTTCCAACAAATCTCTAACTAAATGAATCAGATTAAGTTGTAGTGTTTTGAGTTACTTTTCATTTCATGAATTTTCATTTAGAAGCTGTAATATCCATGGATTAGGACTCTCTGTTTTCATCATTTTCTAATTAGGAACAGAACTTGCAAATAAATTCTGTTTTAATTCATTTATTAACATTTCATTTTCTCCCTTGTTGACATAAATCTAACTTCATCTTTTTAGCATAGAGTAGCATACTAAGAATCAAACATAAAAACCCCAAAACATCAATAAAACACTAAAAACAATGAAGTAAGAAAAATGGATACTTAGGCACATATAGTGCATCACACTTCATCAGTTTACTAGCCCTGGTCGATAATTTATGCTATCAATTTAGGACACTAAATTGACTAACAATGCTATACAAATCCGATTACCAATCGATTCTTCTTATAAGATTCTTGATTTAAAAAGTGAGCATGCACACAATATTAGTACCTCCTAGATTAAGAGGGAGCGTTGGAAAGTGTAACTAGGTTCGGTCTTCATACTGAACTATGTAATAATGTATTTATGTAAATAAGAAGATACATATAATAAAATGCTTTTTTGTTATGCTTTCTTCATGGGTTTCATGAGAAATATTTTTATTATAGGTCAATAGACTTCTTCTTGATGTCTATTAGGATTTGTCTTCTGGTTATAGATGTAAATTAAGAGTCATGTATATGAAGAGTCTAGTCATTAGAATATTCCTTCAATACCTTGTCATGAAACTGTGAAGGAATGGATCTAGAAAACCCTCATGTCTACCTCATCAACACTGGAAAATGTGCCCTCCAAGTAAACTTAATAAATAGTGGTGAAGTCAGCCTACAAGACAACTTGTAGGGTTGGCCTAAATCTAGACAGTGCACTATATATTGACTGATATGCAGTTCATTTGTGCTCAAGTATTTCATACATCTCTGAAGTAAAAAGTGCAGATATGTAAGTAGAAGCTGCGGTCAAGTTTGAATAGAGTGCGATAAAAAAATGAGGTGAGTATGCTGACATACACCTGCAATAAAAGTGGAATAAAGTCTGTAATCTATACGCAGAAAGGACTGTGACCAGTCCGAAGTGAGGAAGAAGTTGGATGAAATTATTGATATAATGTGAAGTTAAAAGGACTAAGGTTGATGTGTAGTCTATGGTTACACTTTGATGCAAGGGCTATGATAAGAAAACTCTGAATTGCAGTGCGATAAAAGGAGGAAGGTAAACCTATGATTTACCTTCCTAATTATAGTACATAACAGGAAAGTGATATATCTCAAGGGTATAAGGCTTCATGGATATGTGAAGTAAAGGATAATATCTCAAGTGACTTTGTCTCCAAAATATGAATAAGCGAGAAGAAGTGTTTGGGTAATCGAGAACATAGCAAGGAAGTGTTGGAATCACAATTGCCGTTATACCAAAACCCGCAGGTGTTAGTCTCCGCTACAATCGCCAGAGTTAGGATCCACGAGAGGCGATTAGTCCATGTCGAGAAACACACGGGGAGTGTTGAACGCAATGTCCAACAATATCCCCCCCAACACAAGCAGGGTGAGTTTTGAACTCGAGACCTGTCGTTTTGATACCACTTGTTGGAATCACGATTTTCGTTAGACAAAAACCTGTAGGTGTTAGTCTTCGCTAGAATAGGCAGAGTTAGGATCCACGAGAGGCAGTTATTCCATGTCGCGAAACACACAAGGAGCGTTGAACCCAATTTCCAACAGGAAGATAGAGACTGAGTTCTCTAGTGTTGGTGCAGGTCAGTGCATGTTAATGCAGAAAAGAAGGACCAATGTTGGAGGTCAACAAGAAGTAGTGACAAGGTCTTGGAGGCATTCATATGTCAAGGGTCCAAGTATCAGTCATGGTATTTGTCATTTGAAAGTATATAAGAATAACTCCTTGCGAGTTTTCCTCTCCAAAAGGGAGAGGTTTTGACCCTGACTTGAAAAGCCTATATTTTTGTCTCTTGTATTTCTGGTAATTAACTTGATCACAATAAGATAATAAGTAAGTAAAGTAAGATCACAATTAATTATCAAGGAGAAAATTTGAACTAATCACTGCCACTCCAAATTCTCAACACAGACAATAATAAAAGTCATTACAACAGATTCTCAACAAGATAACTGAAACATTCATAATCCATTCATGAAGAACGTGTTAGCCTTGAAGGATTCCTTTATTAAGTAAAATTTCCAAGAAACATGTATACAATGAACATCCCTAGCTCTAGTAGTGGAACATTGGAGCCACTCCTTTCTCCCAAAAGAACTAGGTTATCTTTCTAATTCTTTGCGGGAGGATCCAAGGTGAAAAGTCCTTTTCTCTTACAATGAGGGGTATATATACCTATGAGGAGGTGATGCTTCACCTTCCTTGTGACTCTTAATATACCCTCATGATTGTTTGACTTACCATGACTTTTCAATTTTAAATGACTCTTCGTATTCCACACATGTATTTTGGACTTTCACTTTACAATACATTTCTAAAAAACATGTTACATCATTGGCCACAAGGTGTGTCATGTGACCACTCATGACATGAAAATGCTAACATGGACTGCTTGATTGATGTGGCAATTTCAAGCCACTGCTGCTACTGACTGCTGAATGTCTTATTCAAAATTATTTTCTTTTCACATTCACATGGCTTGGTGAAAAGGAATCTTCAATGTATTAAAGTCTTGAATAATGTTCGCAATCTAGTGTCCCTTCACTTTTTCTTGATTGAACGACTTGTGTGCTTAGATGAAATTGTGTCTTTCAACATGCTTCCCTTCATATCCTTCTTCATCATCTTTCCATGGCATGATTAAGTACATTTTATTGCAATTCACTCATGATGAGGCGACATCAATATGAAAACCCCCTAGTCTAAGTTTGAGAATACCGATCCTTTAAATGAGTCAGAATCAGATGGAGAGCTAGGGAAGAGGTTTACTGATTGCACAGTTATGCAGTTCATGCAGGCAAAGGGAATCCTAAAGCATTGAGACTATAGAATGTGCAGTTCAGTTGGGCTGAGGGACAAAATTGTACAATTTTGGTAGACAGTGTGACATGCTAAAAGGATGGACATTAGGTGAACACATTATGTAGTTTTGGGAGACAAGGGAGGGTCGGCCATTACAAAGTTGAAAAATTCAAGGGCTTAGGGAGTGAGCTTGAGGTTAGAGACTGTGTAATGTGTAGTTAAGCCTAGGATGGGAGGAAGGATTATGCAATCCTAGAGGTTAGTGTCAGACCTTAAGCACAAAAAATGTACACTACAACAACCCTGGGAGGCAGGAACTACACATTGCATTGTGCCAAGAGGAAAGGTCACAAATAGAGGGTTGAAGCTGTGCAATGCACAACTCATGGAGGTAAGGTGAAGCTAGGTTGCTTGGTCGGGATTTTCTTTTCCGAAAATGGCCAAGTGTGGGATCAGTGAGACTAGTGTGAACGGTGATAATACTTTGAATGTGATCACACACTTAGAATAATTTAATGAATCAAAAAAATAGATCACCCATAACACATAAACAATGCATTTACCTCTGTGCGACATATTTAGGAATAGTTATGACCAATGCGACTAAATATACACTTTTTGATGATCATGATGACACTTTTGCGACAATGCTCAAAACTTTGGAAATGAGTAAAAAAAATTCTTACATGGTTATAACAACTCATTTACATAAACATGGCTTCTTGAAACCACCAAAACATGCTTATGTACATGGTGCGACTGCGAACATGCGAAAATATGACATTTTTCCTAACTTGCATAAGGGAGAAAAACAATTTAAGAAAACACATGGAATGATTTTAAACGTTTGCAATGATGATAAAAAAAACCAAGGAAGGCTCCGAAGTTGGGCGTAGGAAAAAATTTTGGAGGGTGTTGTAATAGCTACAACACTTGGCGACACATTGGTAGAATTCCAACTTCTTTGTCTTAGTTAATTTCTTTCGTGTAGGGCCTTAGCTCTTCAGGGAGTATCGATTCATTTTGAAAATTAATTTCGTATCCCCACTTACCCCATGAATAGGCTTAGTCCCCATCATGCCTTCTTAGTTAAACTCAACATAAAATTCAACATTATCACAATGTTTCTAGTTGGGAAGGGTAGTGAAGTTCGCGAGCTTTAGATTCTCAAAGTATATATTTTCATCTCTGGTGGTGCTCCATTTCCAGTATGCCTGGACAGTACCCCAATAGAGTCACTACATAAACAAAAGCAATACTCCGCTGCCAACGAGCCTAGACAGTACCTAACGAAGTTGATTTCTTCACCTCTCTATGCAGGAAGCCTTTCTCTTCTTTTGCCTTTTTTTTTTTTTTTTTATAGGACTGTTCATTGGCACTTATTTGTTTTTGGGATGAAAAGGGATCCCGAATTATTGAGAGAAGGAGAGGTTGTTCCTTCAGAGAAGCATGTAAAGACCTTTGATTTAGTTTTTCTTGTTTATATTTTTCCCCTTATCCTCTTCTACTAATTTGATAAGTGTGGAAACAAAAAAACATAAGGAAAAGAACGCTGACACAAGGTTTTTCTGAATAGACATGAGTTTAGTGTCTGAAAAAAACTCTCCTTACATACGGATCTTATTTTCTATAGGAAATTCATTGGAAAAAATACGTAACCAACGCAAGGAAGATAGAATGGAGGTTTAGCAAAATTTTGAAGTGTCACAAGACTCTTTTATAATTCATCCAAACACATACTTAGAAGCCAAAACATATATAAGCATGAAACTTATTTACGTAACACAAACAAGACCAGGAAAAAAGAAGAAGACTATGTACGTAGTGTCGGGCATAGCCCCATATTGTCATTGAAAATAGTGCTTTAAATCTTGGCCATTGACATGAGAGAGTCAATCTTTCCATCAAGTGATTGAAGATGATAAGTGTGTTGGCCAAGCTTTTCATGGAATGTGAATGGCCCAATCCACATGGATTGAAACTTAGTGTGTTTTCCTTTGTCCTTGTGGGATTCATCCAACTTCAAGACTAAGTCACCCACACTAAAGTTGTTCTTCCATGCAGAATTCCTGTTGAACCACCTCTTGATATGACTCTAATGGAGTGAAAATTTTTCTTTTGCTTTCATCCTTTCTTCTTGTAACTTGTGAAGAGTGTCCATCCTACGCTGCACTACTAAGTAAGGCTTGCCTTCAGATTCTTGTGAAAGTTGGAGAGCAGGCAAGTAGATGTTGGGAGGGAGGATAGATTATTTTCCATATACCAGGAAGTAAAGGGAGATGTCCAGGGAGGGATTTGGAATGACTCGGTCAGCCCATAAATAATTTACCAAAGCAGAGTGCCAATTCCTCTACTTAGATAATATAGTCTTTTTGATGATGCAGATGAGGTTCTTATTCATGTATTTAGAAAGAAAATTCCCCAAAGGATAATAATTAGCTGAATATTTTAAAGAAATTCTATTTTCTAATGCAAAATCATAGAGTTTTAGTGACGAGTAGTACGTTTCATTATAAAAAACAAGTGAAGTAGGAATTTTGAACTTGGAAATGATGTTTGGTCGAAGGAATTATTTGAATTCCTGATCATTCACATGTTTTAGCGAAAGTAAAGTAGTCCATGGCAGTGAGAATATAACAATTTTTCTTTGATGAGTGAAAAAATATTTATATAATAAAATTCAAGTGTCAAATTTCTTCTACTGCGGAAAGGGGAGAAAAGTGAGCCTCTAAGAAAGAAGTAATAGTATTTCCCAAGAAGAAACACAAACCAAAACGATCCATCTAACATCCAACAGAATAGTCCACAAGGGATGTGACAATCAGTACAACCAATAAATTAGAAAGGAATGTCTAATATCCTATGGAGTAGTCCACGAGGATGGGACAACAATAACAACCATTACAACACATTCTCAACAAGCTAAGTAAAAAGATAACTGAAATAGTTCAACTACCTTAGCACATGTGAAAGGAGACATGAAATACAAATATCCGCAAAATAGTCTTACAAAAATTCATAATCCATGCATGAAGAACGTGATGGGTTTGAAGGCTTATGTTATTAAGAAAAATTTATAAGACACGTTTATACAATGAACATCACTTTCTCTAGTACTGTAAAGTTGGAGCCACTCCTTGCTCCCCAAAAGAACTAGCTTATCTCTCTAATGCTTTTCGGGAGGAGCGAAGGTGAAAAGTATTGGAAATATTGTCATTGATGGCAAAGGAGCACAAAGGAGTAGCAACTGAAATATAATTAAGGAAAATGAGTAGAAGTGTTAGTATGAATCTTAATTGCAAGCGTACGAAAAAGGCTCACTTTAGTCGTGCATAAAAAACAACCCTAACAACAAAAATGTTTTCCAATATATTTAGATATGCAATTAGGTGACCAAGATAAATGCTGCAAAATCTAGATCTATGCATTAAAAGACATTAAGAAGTAAATAAAAACAAGAATTTCTCCATGCATCCAATAGACAAGACAAGAATATGTTTAAAAATTTTTGTATTTATGGCACCTGGGAGGAGTACATAGAAGGATGTTACCAGTTCTCCTCAATGGGATGGGTTCTTGTAAGTCCTCAGCACTTCAGATCTAAAATCCCTCTCTCTTGATGGTGTAGAAAACCCAAAAAAAAATGGAACTCAAAGGGAGCTCCTAAGAAAAATGGTAGAAAAATATGACAATGATGGTGGATCAAAGTCAGACCAAAAGTATAAATCCAGAGTGATCTTTAGGCAACAAAATGTAGTGAATGAATGGAAAAACCCTTCTATTTATAAAAAAATATTGAGTTAGTTTAGATATTGGTGCATAATTAAAATATTATTAACCAATTCTAGATCCAAATTTTATGGAATATTTTATTATATTTGTAGGAGGGAAAAAGAATTTGACTTGGGTCAAATCCCTGTATTTGTAAATAATAAATAAATAAATGATTTATTTATTATTTTAAGGATGTGGTTGAGTAATAATCAAATAAATAATGATTTATTTAATTATTTATAAATGATTTAGTCAAATTTGACAAGGAATATTATTTAAATAAGGTTTAAATAATTATTCCTAGAAAATAATAAGATAAATAATAATTTATCTAATTAATTTTCCTGTTTTGGGTTAAATATGACCAAGAATATTAATTAAACTACTGTTTACATAATTATTCCTTGAGGAAAACCAAACAAATGTGTATTTATTTAATATTTCCTCATGCGGTTTCCTGTTTAGACCATAAAAAACTTAATAAATGTGGTTTACTAAGTTATTTTTCATAGTGAAAGCAATTTTACTTAGGGTAAAATTGGTCTTACATGGTGTACTTAGGTCCATCTAATAGTAACAAGTTAGATGACCAAAAAATGGTGTAACAGATCCCCCCCCAACGTGCGAGCATTAGGAGCTAATCGTATGACCGAAGTACATTGTAAGAACTCAAACACTAGACATCGAAGGGGAAGTCAGAGAGAGAGGGAAATATAAGGTAGACCAAAGTGCTAGAGGACTAGACCCTGAGGAGGTGAGACTTACAGGTGCGACAAGTCTCTTTTATGAGTGAGAACCCGTGCTATAGGCGGCGGGCGAGGCATACTTATGCCCGCCGAGACAAAGTAAAAAGAATAATGCATCCAGTAAACAAGGGAATGAACTATATAGTACATGTTGGCATAAACATGAGCCAGATAAAAACATGATAATGAATCCCACATACATACTGTGCCTGGGATAACATCTAGGACTTATACAATAATATCTGAGTACATGAGATATAAATACAACCAATGTGCCCCTGTAAACATGAAAGGGCTCCAAAAATCTGACTAATACATGCAAACTAAAAGGCACTGCAAGCTGCTGAGGCTGACATCATCAAATATATGGAGATACATCAAAGTTTGTGATGAAGAGATCATCCGAGCATGTGGGGGGCTACCTGAAGGGCCACCCCCTCATGAGTTATGAAAACATCTCACACACACTCGTGAATCACTGATATCATCTACTGCATCACTGAACCATCAAGTATACGGATCTTGATCATGATGTAAGGAGCTGGAGAAGAGAAACAATCAAGTCAAAGGGCAATTAGGAGTCCCTTTCCCTGATCCGAGGCACCGAAAAAGAGTGGAAGATGGAACCAAGGTACACGGCCCTCTAGACCTGTCTTATGGAATGAATGATCTGATTTCGACAGAAGGAGGTCCGCCATAGGTGAGGAAATAAGGGTTCCTCAACTAAGGCACGAGAGAAAATAATAGAGCGACTGATAGACTGACACTAGGGATGATGATGAAATGGGGGGTACTGAGTAGCGGACGAACGACTTCCCTTGTTAGAGCATAAAGGGCATAGAGGACTTGGCAGTGGCTAACACAATATCAAAGGGGATAGGGGACAATAGGACTGAAGGCCATAATGTGTGACACGAGAGAGGAACCGAGAAAGGAAGGATGAAGGACTATAGTGGGATACAAAGGGACTCGGGATAGACTCCAAGGGTGTGATGATGACTCAACTTGGATGCTCTAAACAAGGGTGACTCGATGATGCTGCCACATAGAAAAGGTCTGGTGGGGACCATAAAGACATGAGTACAAATGGTTACTCACGACGAAAATCGACATGAGCATGGATAAGTATGGAGGCAAAGTGGTGCCCCAAGTACAAGTGTTGTAGGTGAAGAAATTTTATTTTTAGGAGTGGTGAAGTGCCCCTTCTTGGACAAAATGTGTCTTGGTGAAATATCAAATCATGAAAAACTAATAGATGCCATTTGAGAGCTCGGTGAAATATTTCCAATGGTACAGACAGTTTTTCGAACTGAGCTACAGTTTGGCTGCAGCAGGCGAAAGAAAAATCAGGGGTTTCTCCTTTAATAAGGCATTTCCCCTCCAAATTCACTCATTTTCAAGTGGAGCTGTGGTGAATGTAGAGAGGAGAGAAGGCCCTAAATCTTGTGGCAAGCGTAGTAGATAAACCGACCATTGGAATAGAGATCCGTCAGTTTCAGGTAAGAGGCCTAACCCTACTCTTTCATTTAAGGGGATCAAAATTTCAGTCTAGGCACCCAGAGCTCATGAAAAAGCCAGGTCGCACTTTTTGGGATCTGTTCTGTGACCTGGGTAGCTGGTACTGGGCAGAAAATTGCGTCCTGTCCCAGGAAATGACCTAAAAAGTGTGACCTGTCGGAAAAGGGGGTTTCAGTGTTGTTTGTGGCTGAGATCTGGAATTTTTATGGTTGAGGGGCATAGGTTCCCCTAGGCATGTTATGGTCATGCCAAAATGTATTTATAAAGGGGGAATGTAAACACATTTTATGATGTGGTGTGCCATTTGTTTTCGTTATGATTATGTAATTCGAGAAAGGGAATGGAGGATTACCAATCCCTTTTGGTATTGCATATATGAAGAAAATGGACTTAAGTTTCTGGGTTGGAATACATGGTGTCACTATCCCAAAGAGAGGATTTGGAGATAATGAACTGGTGCTCTCCTAGAAAAGCCACAGGTTGGTCAACAACAATGTCTAGGGGACTGGGTTGCTGATATAAGATGAAGGAATGATGAGGGGTATCATCACTAGAGTGATGTGAAGTGTTATGTGACACTAGAGGTTCTTCTAAATGGGGAAGAATAAGGGTACTAGAGTTGACACGACCAGATACACTAAGAGAGTTGTGGAGAATTGCTTCTCCTAGTCTCTCAAATATGGGTGCCCCCTTACCCAAACATTGGGTGTCAATGTAATGGCCACAAGGTGTATGTGGTTCGATGTAAGGATGGATAGATAAAGTTAGGGGTGGTAGATACTTCCATAATGTATTCATCATAATAGAATATGGGGTGACTGGTGGAAGAAATACAACTTGATGCGGCGAAGCCACCTGAATCATCATCATGAGAAGAGAGGTTCACATGCGCATCGTCACAAGGGGATGATTGAAGAGTAAGAAGATAAAGGATCTACAATGTTGAGCCCAGGGTGATCGCTGAAGGGAGGTCAGGGGAAACATCAGGGGAAGTCTCCAAGGGGGCTTCCACTGAGGGTCTCATGGATAATGATAGGTAGAAAATGGTGGCCAAAGGCTCCATCATTTTGACGTCTGGAGGGGGAATTTCAATGGGAGCAGGTAGATCCTCTAGTTCTACCGAAGCAGAATTCACAAACAAGGGGGAGGTGAACTTGTTATTCTTGGCCTCAAATTGGAGGAACACTTCCAAAGAGGAACGTTACTATTTAAGGCAGGGATAGAGGTGAGTGTAGTGGCCATGGAAATCACACAAAGCACAAGGGTGATTCGTGTGAAAGGATTTGAGTTTCAGGACTGAATCGGGTATAGTGATGTAGACCTCAGGGATATCAGACTTCGGAAATGTCTCATTGACCATGGCTTGAAGTGAGGCAACTCCAGAAAAGTATGGGTGGCATGAGTGACAACATAACACAAATCACACTGGATAGTATGCTTAGGCAGCTGAGGAGTTTGTCGGGGTGGCCTTGTCTTTGGTTGCCCCATGTGAGCTTTTCCCTTCTTACCCAATGTGGTCGCAATAGGAGGTGGTTCCTTTTGAGGTGGCTGAGGCACTATTGCAGCGGGAGAAGTCATGGGGATCGGTTGAACCGAGGTCAAAGCAAGATAAGGTTTTGGTTGACCCCGGCGGGGTACTTGGTACAGGTCAGATAACCCAAATGGGAATCCCCGAAGTTCGAGGTTAGGAAGAGATAGGGCAACCATCATAGGTGTGTAGTCAATTTAGCGTCATAAATTGCTAACATAAATTATCAACCAGGGCTAGTAAACTGATGAAGTGTGGTGCACTATATGTGCTTAAGTGACCTCTTCCTTACTTCGTTGTATGTGTTTTTCGTATTGTTTTTATGTAATCTACCTCCAGAGTGCTCTAACTGAATTAACATGCAACTAGTCTATGGAATTCTACAGTCTGTTTGTCCATCATGATTGGTATTTTGGAAGAGTTCCTTCTTTTGGAAGAGTTAGAACAATTCTGACTGTGTAATTGGATGCAAATGCAAATATAAAGGACTGAAAACAAATGAAAAACTAAGATATCATAACCATATCCTACTCGTCATTATGATGTCTTGGGCAAGCGTTTAAGAGCAAGAACAGAGATGATACTTAGTACAAACACACAACTAAATCATTCATTATCACGGTCATGTCTTGAACTTCTTAAGAATTTCTTGGAAGAGTTTCTTCTTGTGGAAGAGTGATTAGAACAAGTGTAACTGTGATGATGAACAAAAAAAACTACAACTAAGTCCTACAGTACTATAGCCATTTCCCATTCATCATTATAATCTATTGGAAGAGCTTCTTCTTGTGGAAGAATTAGAATGAGTACAACTACAGTAGCTAATTAAAAACAACTATGAATTCAACTTCTAATCCTACAATACTATAGTCATTTCCCATTCATCATTATAGTATTTTGGAAGAGCTTCTTCTTGTGGAAGAGTTAGAATGAGTATAACTACAGTAGTTAATAAAAACAACTACAAATTCAACTTCAGAAACGTAAAGGCAACTAAGATACTCAACATGATACAACCAAATCTTTTTCATCTAATAATGATATTTTGGAAGAGCATTTTAAGAAAAAGAATGATTGTAAGATAATGAGGATCTTTCAGTTAAACAAATAATGCAAGACATGAATTAAAAGCTACTTATCTAGAAAGCATGTAAAAGCCTCCTTGGATAGCATGGGCCCTCTGCTACCAATTTGGTGAAGTCCTTCAACTCCTTAAAGTTGTAATCAAAACATCATCAAAGAACTGAATTTCTTTATTGAAAATCTCACAAATCTACATCCCATTCCATCTTGAACTTTGTTACAAAATACTCCTATTTTCTCCTACTTCTTCCTTACTTCCTCATTAACCATGATAGGAGAAAGCTTCTCCTATTTATACAAAATATGATGAGTCATCTCATTAATGAGAGTCCATGAATCTCTCCCTCCAACTTTAGAGTTACAATCAAAATAGGAAATGATAAGACACATGTCTTTCTAGAATTTCAACACAACTTAAGAAAGGAGACACATATCCTCTTAGAGTTTCAATACAACAAGGAAGTGAGACACATATCCTCTTAGAGTTTCAATACAACAAGGAAGTGAGACACATGTTCTCATGATCACATGATCTTCTCCAACCAAATTCGAATTTGGCCTTAGAGTGCCACATAAGGGTCTTCTAGAAGTCTCCTTTTTGACCTACACATGTCACAAAACTCACAACACATATATAGATATATGAAACTATGTTAATTTTCTAGTTTCTAATCATAAATTCACTTAAAATACATAAAATAAATAACTTTGAAAAACAAGGATCCTAACCCATATATTTATGAAAATGGTTACTTGATGTAGGGTTTTAGGTTAAATGGCTATGAAATAAGAGCTAAATGGTTATGACATAATGGAAATATGTATGAATATGGAGAACACTTTTGAGACTCAACATACCCCCCAACTGAAGTTGTTGCATGTCCTCATGCAACTATTGCAATGATTCATTTGTCCATGAATTGATCTTTTATGAGTTTTGACTCATATAGATTCATTCCAAACTTTGCTTCTTGATATTTTCCTTTTTGGCAAAGTATAATACATTTGATTGTAACATTTTTTTTTTCAATGGTTGGTTCTTGTGTGACAACCATTTTTTTTTTTTTTTGAAGCATTGGTTCTTGTGTAACAATGCTTTATTTTCTTTGTTGCATCAAAGTTCATGAAAACATTTAGAATCAATTACTTCATCAATGAATTGATCATTTGCAAGACATATAATATTTTGGATCATGTTGCAACAATAGTTGGTTGGGAAGTATATGTGGGTGGAAATGAAATGAAAATGTGTGATAGTGTATGACATGTGGATATGAAATGATGTCCCTTCCCCCCAACTAAAGATATGACAATGTGGAAAAGGGAGTGAGGAATTTTTCCAAAGTTACAATTTTAGCATTCTAATGAATTACATAACTAAAAATTAGAAAACAACATACCTTCACTTACCTTAAATGTGGATGAGTTGTGTATGTGTGGTGGCTGCAAAATTCTGATCATATTCTTCTTCAAGTGGGTGAACAAGAGGAGTCATGGATAAAGAGATAAGATGACTTTTTATTGCTTCTACTAAAACTTGCTAAATCTGCTCCAAAATGCTGAAAATAATAGTCTTCATGTCTTCAAAACTCATTGGCATAATTCCTACTATGTGAAAAGATGTTCTGATGTCGAACATAGTAGGAAATTGTTGACTTAGTGGCCATTAATGGATGCCACTATTCAACACGAGAACTCTCACCATTGATGACAATGAGAGTCAAGATGCCCAAACACATCTTGCTAGGTACGAATGATTTTGCTGATGTCGAGTCACCTAGAAGATCTGACGAACAAGAGACATTAATGTATTCCCATTGTTTTTCAGCATGAGAACTTGCCATTAAGGCATGCAAGCCTCAAGGTGTTTTTACAAAGAACTTAGACTCAAAGGACTATGGACTCAATAGTTTGCATTGAAGCAGGGCTTATTTGCGGAATGAAAATGACAAGAAATGGAAGATGAAAATGGAAGATGGCAATGGAAAGTAGAAATAACAATGGGCAATAAGCATGTGAATGAGCCTCTTGCTTTTATTTGTGGGTTATGAATGGACAAAAAGAAATGGAAAGTGGATGTGAATGTAAATGGAAAACATGAAGTGAAATGAGGTGAATGGTTTATTATGAGGTATGGATGTGATGGAGACAATGGTATCTGAAAGTTTTTCAAGTGTTTGGATCTGATTTTACATCAGCATATTTCCTCTTTGTTGCTGATCATCCTCTTATGAAACAAATTGGTCTCTTAGAGAGACACCATTCTCTTGTAGTTATTTGTCTTTCCTCTTGGAACCTGCAAAAAAAACTAATACTTCTTCTGCAATGGAATGTAAGATTATCAAAGGAGAGAGGTGATCAATCTCTCTTGTTATGATATTTACACACAAAACTAAGAAATTGTATTAATGAAACAAGTTCAAAGGAAAAATCAAAAGAATTTATACCTATTTTGGAATTAGTGCCTCAAGTTGAATGTTGCTTCTTTTCAGCAATTTATTTCATGATTTACCATTTCAAACTCTAATGATGAATTTCTCATTGTATAGATCTTGTTGAGACCTTTCCAACGATACTTGAATCATCAAAATCTGATTTTGTATGAGAAAGTTAGGCTGATTTGAACAATGAGGTTTTTCAGCTGCGGAATTGGACTTTAGCTGCAGAATGCCGGCAGTTCTGTAGCTAAAAATCTTGAATAAAAAGTTAGCCATTCATCTTTCATCATCAGTCCAAAATTTAATCAATACCTTCAGAAAAACGAGCAAATAACTTATTCATTTCATTGATTCAAAATTATTGAAATATTTTTTATTTTTTTATTTTTTTATTTTAAATGAAAACAAAATTTGAAAAAGAAAAATGCAATTTTTTTTAATTTTTTTTTTTAATAACAAAAATTGGAAAAAGAGAAATGCAAAATTTTTTTTTTTTAATTTTTTTTTTATGTGGTTAAAACACAGTTCTAAAGAAAATGGCTGAAAAACATGGGTTTGCATTGTGCTACCTCCGTGTTTTCTATCACTAAAAACAAGCTCTCCACTCAACAAACCACTTGTTCCCATACAAAAAACAAAAACATGTGGCATAGATTTGATCATTGAACATTGTTCAGCTTCGCTACATCCAGTTTCCACCAACCATGTAACTGCTCACAGTGGATGAAAGATAAAAAGAATTTGAATTTTGGGCATAAGAACCATAACCAGCATCAACATTGTGCGTAACTTCTTATGACCTCCTGCCATGAAATTCTGAATAAGTTGTTGCGCTGTTTGAACTTGGGTATTAGTTCCCTTGATTTCTACTGTGATCATGCCACGATAGACTTCGATTTGGTTTAAAATTCGTCTTCTTAAAATCTATAAAACCGGATTATCAATGCAGAGTGCCATTTCCAAACTCTCCACTGTATAAAACCGTTTTTTCCTCACGCGGCAGGCAAAAATGGCCTTCAAAGAACCGAGAAATTCTCCCAAACTGCCACGAATTTCGTAAAACGATTTCTGGGTTATCTAATTGACCACGTTAGCGAAAAAACCCATGTCGTGGATTTTCAAAATTCATCCTAGTTTGATCAGAAAACGTGTTTAAAAATGACGTGTTAATAAAAGTTACGTTTTCTGTGTGCGCTGTAACAAAAATCGTTTTTTGGTTAATCTTGGAATCTTCACATGAGAGCTCGTTTGTATTATTGCTGCTACAGTAGAGGATCCATTGGCAGTGGCGTTGCATACTATTGCATCTTCCATTTTGCCCAGAAAAAAAAGAAAATTAGAAGCCAAACTCTCCGAAAAGTTTCTCTCGCAGCATTGAATTTAATGTGTATTTATATTTTTCTTCTATGACCAAAACTCTTAGCAGGTTGTACAGGCTGAATATTAAATTCAATGCGTATTTAAGCTTTTTGATCTATGGTTTACAATCACCGGCGAAGGTTTTTTTTTTCAATATACTAGCGAGAGTTACCATCATAAGATTCCAATCCAGTGCGCAATGTTTATGTTTTTCTGTTTTGACCTTTGTTTGTTTTCTTTCAGGTTCGGTGAATGGCGAGAGATTGCATGAATGCCTCCTAACTCTTTCATCATTTTCAACTTCTACGTGATTTTCACTATCAGAAGCAAAAAAAAAATCTGATGTTTCTGAGCCATAATACAGCTGCAAGCATCGTAAATGGTTGAATTTTTATGTTTTCTGTTGAGAGTAATTCATTTTTTTTTTTGTTTTTAGAATGCCATGGCCATTTCATTTTGTTTATTGATTTGTTATTGTTTTTGTTTTTCAAATTTTTTTTTTTTTTTTAAATTTGTTTTTGTTAATAAAACTATATGTTATATTTTTAAAAATTAAAAATACACATATATATTTTACTAAGCAAAATGATTTTTTTTTATTTATTTATTTATTTGTTTTGTTAATAAAATTACACATGTTAAATTTTGAAAAATTAAAAATACACATGTAATTTACTAAACAAAACAATTTATTGAATTTTTTTTTTTTTAAAAATGATTTGTTATTAAAATTATATATATATATTTTCAAAAATAAAAATATACATATATATCTTAGTAACAAAACAATTTAATTTTTTATTTTTTTTTATTTTTTTTTTTGTTTCCCTTTTTTTTTTTAATTGATTTGTTTAATAAAATTATGTATGCGATATTTTCAAAATTTTAAAAATACACATATATATTCATTAAACAAAACAATTTATTGAAATCAAAGTTTTTCATGATTTTTTTTTTTTTTTTTAAATTGTTGAATCAATTGAAATGATGAAGTTCTATTTTGTCTCCTTTTTTTTCACATAACAATTCTTTTTCTGATCCTCTAGATCACACAAAGTGCAAGAGGAGAGCATACTCAAGAATTATTAATTTTTTTTTTACATAACAATCATTTTTCTGATCCTCCAGATCACACAAAGTGCAGGAGGAGAGCATACTTAAGAATTATTAATTTTTTTTTTTAGATGTAAGAAATAAGGTCTCCTAATTACACTTCCCCGGCAACGACGCCAAAATGTGTAGTCAATTTAGCGTCCTAAATTGCTAACATAAATTATCAACCAAGGCTAGTAAACTGATGAAGTGTGGTGCACTATATGTGCTTAAGTGACCTCTTCCTTACTTCGTTGTATGTGTTTTTCGTATTGTTTTTATGTAATCTACCTCTGGAGTGCTCTAACTGAATTAACATGCAACTAGTCTATGGAATTCTACAGTCTGTTTGTCCATCATGATTGGTATTTTGGAAGAATTCCTTCTTTTGGAAGAGCTAGAACAATTCTGACTGTGTAATTGGATGCAAATGCAAATATAAAGGACTGAAAGCAAATGAAAAACTAAGATATCATATCCATATCCTACTCGTCATTATGATGTCTTGGGCAAGCATTTAAGAGCAATAACAGAGATGATACTTAGTACAAACACACAACTAAATCATTCATTATCACGGTCATGTCTTGAACTTCTTAAGAATTTCTTGGAAGAGTTTCTTCTTGTGGAAGAGTGATTAGAACAAGTGTAACTGTGATAGTGAAAAACAAAAACTACAACTAAATCCTACAGTACTATAGCCATTTCCCATTCATCATTATAATCTTTTGGAAGAGCTTCTTCTTGTGGAAGAGTTAGAATGAGTATAACTATAGTAACTAATAAAAGCAACTACGAATTCAACTTCTAATCCTACAATACTATAGCCATTTCCCATTCATCATTATAATCTTTTGGAAGAGCTTCTTCTTGTGGAAGAGTTAGAATGAGTATAACTACAGTAGTTAATAAAAACAACTACAAATTCAACTTCAGAAACGTAAAGGCAACTAAGATACTCAACATGATACAACTAAATCTTTTTCATTTAATAATGATATTTTGGAAGAGCATTTTAAGAAAAAGAATGATTGTAAGATAATGAGGATCTTTTAGTTAAACAAATAATGCAAGACATGAATTAAAAGCTACTTATCTAGAAAGCATGTAGAAGCCTCCTTGGATAGCAGGGGCCCTCTGCTACCAATTTGGTGAAGTCCTTCAACTCCTTAAAGTTGTAATCAAAACATCATCAAAGAACTGAATTTCTTTATTGAAAATCTCACAAATCTACATCCCATTCCATCTTGAACTTTGTTACAAAATACTCCTATTTTCTCCTACTTCTTCATTAACCATGATAGGAGAAAGCTTCTCCTATTTATACAAAATATGAGGAGTCATCTCATTAATGAGAGTCCATGAATCTCTCCCTCCAACTCTAGAGTTACAATCAAAATTGGGAATGATAAGACACATGTCTTTCTAGAATTTCAACACAACTTAAGAAAGGAGACACATATCCTCTTAGAGTTTCAATACAACAAGGAAGTGAGACACATGTTCTCATGATCCCATGATCTTCTCCAACCAAATTCGAATTTGGCCTTAGAGTGCCACATAAGGGTCTTCTAGAAGTCTCCTTTTTGACCTACACATGTCACAAAACTCATAACACATATAGATATATGAAACTATGTTAATTTTCTAGTTTCTAATCATAAATTCACTTTAAATACATAAAATAAATAACTTTGGAAAACAAGGATCCTAACCCATATATTTATGAAAAATGGTTATTTGATGTAGGGCTTTAGGTCGATACAGAAATGTTAATAGATGTTATGACATAATGGAAATATGTATGAATATGGAAAACACTTTTGAGACTAACAAACCCCACATTCAAAGACAAAGCACATTGATGTTCAATATCACTTTGTTAGAGATATGGTTGAGGCTAAAAGGGTGTTGTCGGTAAAGGTGGACACTTTGAAGAATGTTGCAGATGCATTGACGAAGTCTGTGAGCACTCTGAAGTTCTCTTGGTGTAGAGAAACAATGGGTGCTGAAGAATTGGCCCAATGACTAAGCTCTCCTGTGGCCCCCTGTGGAAAGAAAACAACAAGTGGGAGAATGTTGGGTATGTGTTATATTCTTTCCACGATTATCCCCACGCGTTGTATGTTGCATCGGGCGTAGCTGGGGGGTCACGAGGGGCGAAGCAGTCCCCACCGTTGGGGTCCGAGGCAGCGCCCCGGCCAAAATTTGTTTTTTGTGCGGACCCACTCATAGGCGGATCCGCCCATGTTTTTGTGCATGGTTTTGCACATGGTTTTGGGGTTCGATGGTTTTCGGCCCCTGGTATTTTTGTAGATCCGGTCAAGGGAACTACGGTTATGTTCTAATCCAGGGTTAATGGATTGGGGTTTATATATGCTCCGGCATGTATATATATGTGTTGTAACACTAAAAGGAATATAATGAAAAATCAAGCTGGTCGTCCCGATTTGGGATCCAGGGGAAAATCTCTGTGTTTATCTGTTTTATGTTTTATGCTCTTGCTATTGTTTATTTTCTGTTATAAGATTCGTGTGTAGATAATTTCTGCTCAGGGTTAAAACCCCACACCCAACACAGTGCAAGTCATCACCACCACCCTTGAAAAATTGAACATGATAGGCTCGTGGTCCTATCTAAGCTTGGAAGAAAATTTCAAAACTTAGTTACACAACATGATGGAATATTATTATAAAGGTTTCCCATGCATTCTAATCAACAATATCTAGTGGGATTGGAACAACAACACATTTTGTTCACGAGAAATATCCATGATATTTTACGAATCACCCCAACATCTATCCTTTATGCAAGTCATATGATGATATTTCTTCATGCTTATTTATCTCTTGTCCTAACACGGTGCAGGTCATCACCACCACCCTTGAAAATTTGAACATGATAGGCTCGTGGTCCTATCTAAGCTTCGAAGAAAATTTCAAAACTTAGTCACACAACATCATGGAAGATTTATTAAAATAGTTTCCCATGCATTCTAATCAACAATATCTACTTTTGTTCACCGCACTGCATACTAGATTCCATCGATAGTATGGACTATGACCAAATGATTATTCATGTCTAAGCTCGAAAAACAAGCCAATGTAGATTGATGCATGCACATTCCAATCATGACAATCAATTTCTACATCTTCTCAATAGACAAAACAAGTAAATGTTTTCTCTATTCACTTTACAACATAAACACCAATTTCACCCATAATGTTAGGATAAGTTGAATGATATGACCGAAAAGGTGGGAGGAGTATTTTGTGGTGTATTGAACAGGACTAGGGGACACACATGTAGCATGTATGGGTAGAAGTGGGATGTCCAAGCATGGTTTACTAAGATCTATGATCCACACATTAGAGAATGAGAAGGAGGATTAAGACCTAATGTTATAGGGGCTAGGGGGCCTAGAGGGAAGGTAATAAGAGAAATTGAAAGGGGAACCCCTGATACTGGTGATAAGGGGATTAGGGGCCCCATTATCACAACCAATAAGCCATTAAAACATAACCACTAAATTCCCTATCCCTTAACCCCGAAGCCATAATCTCTTAACCCTACACTCATAAGCCATCAACCCCTCGATGCATTAAACCTTAAGCCATTAACTCCTAACCTAGAATCCATGAACCCCCTAAGCACTAACCCCTTATTCTCTTAACTTGTGACCCTTAAACCTTAATCCATAACCCCTAAACACCTTAAAACCCAACCCCTTAACCCCTAACACCTAAATCCCTTAATTATTAAGCCCTTAACCCCTAAATCCCTTCCCCCCCAAGCCCTTGGCCCTTAACGATTAACCCTTGAAGCCATTAACCACTTAGTATCCAAGGCAAAAAACAACACATCAAACCAACAAAATAACCTCTTAGGATAATCGTTCACCTCTAACTAAGAATATTGGTACCATTTTATTTTTAGAGAACTAGGTATTAGTGTCGAGGGTGTGTGTTTGTGGGTAAGTCCCTTATTAACATGTATACAAAATGTAGAAAAACTAGATAATTTGCAAAACCTCAATAAGAATTTCTCACAATATCTACACTTCATGTTGACATGGAGCTTGTAGTGCTCTCACACATAAGGAGTTGGCAATGAATAGATCACTCATAATGACTCAACATCTTCAACCCTAATGAACAAGGAGCTAACCCTTGATACAAATATTTTGTTTGCTAAAAAAACACAGTTGTGTCAATGTAGAATAATACATAAGAGAAAATAAAATGATATTATCCACATCAATACTTGAAATAGCCTCACATTTTCCATGAGTGGTGAGGCAAGGGGTGAATGTAGGGCATTATTAAAGTTACATCATGTTTAAATCCCTTTTACATCACGTGATTGTTCTCCATTAGGGTTGATGCATCATCACAAGGGAGCATGACACATTTTTGTGGGGGAGCGATTGAAGTTGTAACACGATTAAAGTGACATACACCTCCAATGTAAATGACATCATTATATGTTTGTATCAAGTTGTTAAAGAGGTTATTTATAAACAATAAATTTATTACTTGGAACTTCATCTTTTCATGGCCTTGACTCTAAGATGAATTTGCACTAGGAACACGTCATGCAAATAAGAGGGGGCCTTATTTTTTAACCCTCATACACACAAGAGCACTAGATGTTGCCCTTCAGATCCCCCTTGGTGGTTTCAAAGTGGGTTTACATTAGTGTCTAGTTGAAACTAATGACATCATGATATTCCTCTTCTCAATAACATATTCTATCTTTGCCATATACACACCATTGAGTTAGAGGATCACCTCATATGTAGATGCTCCATTTATTATGGGATTCAAGGGATGTTCTATTTTCTTTTATCAAGATTTAGATGGTCATTATCTACTTTATTTCAATGCATGTCTAACTTTTTTTATGAGGGAGGTCCTTGGATTTAGATCTGTATATAAGACCTTATGTGGCCTTCCCCTTTTGAACTTTTCCAAGGGGGTCACCTCCTTCCATGTTTCCTTGCCTACTTAGGGCCAAAATTGACAAGCCAATATTCAAAATTCTTCAACTATCAAATTGGTGGGGCCTCATACCTCTTATTGAACCCCTTAATGGGACATTATTTCTCCAAAGAGACTCTTGAGAATTTCCCATTGCAAATCACAAGTTGGATGTCATAGGACCTGTTACCCCAATTTCTATATGAGTTTTTAGAGGATAATTTTAAATTTTTATTGACATATCAACCCTTGTGATTCTTGCGACATTAATAATTTTCCAACTGAGATATATGAATTACTATATAATTAGTTTGACGACACCTTGCCTTGGCCATCTAGGACACTAGGTATAGGAAGATGTTGCTTTAGCGATCACTTTAACTTGATATATATGATCCATGTATATATCTCTAATATGTATTATTTTTATTGTGGTCACTTAAAAACTCTATTCTAACTCTTAAATGTTTTAGCCATAATTCCTATGCTAAATTATTTCGTAGTATTTTATAATTTTACTCATAAAAATATGTCACCTTAATAATTTAAATATATAATAGTGATTTAAGTAATTACTACACATCCTATTTTATTATACCCTTATTTCCCTTGGTCAAATTTTAATTGCATAATTTCATAGCATATTCATTCATTTTAATTCCGATGTCCCGCCCTATGATTCCCGCCAGTAGGAAATCAATTATTTAATTCATAAAACAAGGTAAACTACTCTGTTTCAATTTTATCACCATGCTTTCATGTCGGGTTTTTGATCTATCAGTTGTGCAAGTTCATTGAACGAGCTCCAAGCTCTTTTTCTGCACAAGCTTAACCCAACTCGACCTTGACATCAAATGACAAGAAAAAGAAATGTATGATGAATCACTTGGCAAGCAGATTACATGGTCATGATATGGTGGCCCACTGTTGATGACGCTCTCAGAATCACCCATCTGGACGATTTTTTGAAGGGGGCTCGCAATTCCTTCTATGGGGGATTTTTTATTCTTCCATGGATCTGGTTCCTCAATTGCTTTTACTTTTGGCCTCTCCTTAGACATCGCTCTTGTTACCTTAAAGTTTGACCAGGTATGTACACACTTTCTCTAAATCCTCCTGAATGAAAATGTAATTCTATTTTTTAGGGTATATGAAATTGCAATGATTTCTGTTTGCTACTCTTCGAAAATGAATCTTAATGAATGTCATATAAACTCAAGATTTCGATCTTTACTATTTATTGAGGCACCTCTGCTGATAGCGGTAGAACTGTTCCAAAGTGCCATGCACTTTTTCTCCAAGCAGTTCTTCAATATTGAAAGCTTCAAATGTGTTGTAGTTTCTTTTGCCGTGGAATCCCTATCGCTTCTTCTTAGACTGACATGGTATCGTGCATATTTCACGATGGAAAGGAGAGCACAGAAGTGCCATAGAGGAGCTGATATAACCAAGCATCTCTGTTGTGCAGACTTATATTTCAGATCTTTCAAACTTCCAAGTTCGTTACCTTTGAGAGACACAGGACTTCTGTGACTGACATGAATCCAGTTGAACCTCTGCTCTGAACAAAGATTAATTCTATTAAACAAAATGAAAACATCTCCACATCTTGATGCCAGAAGCTATCTTGCTTACGAATGTAACCCAAAAAATTCTATACTCAGTGTGCACCCACTGTAACTAAAAGAAACTTTAACAGGTTGGCTAAAAAGTGTATGAGCTGATGTGGATTGAGCAAATCAAGGGTCTCATACAGAGGCATATATTCTGTATAGATGCATTTTTATGCTATTATCCACAATAATGATGAGCCTTGATGATTCATTGTCCTATGAATCCTTTGCTAGCCTCCTTTTGTATGGAGAAGATTGTCAACATAAAATCTATGGCCATGAATTTTCCACCACTTAGATTGGAAGCAAGCCTTATCATCAGAACTTACAAAAACTTTGACAGAATGCCATGAATGATTTGAAAAACAATGCATATCTCAATTCTTCTTTCAAGGCTGACTGAACATATTTATATTAATAATGGTCTACCTGAAAATATGATGTCATTCCAATTGAAAACTATATTGAAGAGGGATAGGAGGACACACCTACTGCAGAATATATGATTACTTAGAGTCATAACAGGAGTAAATATAGATCAGCTTACATGCCTGAGATGATGTTTATAATATCCCAAACCTATACCCTGATTTCCATAACCTGTATATATATATGGTGCAGCCATACTTTTCACGTGTTGAGAACTTGAGATTGCAAAGGGAGAACTATACAAGATGTTCACATAGACTGTGGGGATGTTTCAATTGAGAGTAAACTAGTAGGAACCAAGATATAAGATATTGAGCAATGCCTTATTCAGAGGAACTGAGCTAACTGAGTGATACCATATATGATACTGCACTAGGACAAAGATTTCCCTGTCATAGTGATAATTCTTAGAGGATTAGATCCATTCAAGGATCACAGAGAAACACGTCCTGTTGATGATATGATTTTTCCGAACAATTACTTTTACCCTTCAAGCAGGGAACCATGGTGGCAAGACCTTATCACAGAGGATTTCTATCTTCAAAACGAAGTATTCTTAAAGGCACACTAAAAGAGTCAAACTAAAGAGAATATTGAACTGCTGATACAAACAATGATCATAGTGATCATGCCTAGAAGACCTAGGATTTGGTATCTATGTGTTATGCCTAGGAATGTGAATTTATGGTCGATAAACTCTTCTTCAAATATAATGAAGATACAGTCTGAATGGGACTGATAAATAATCCTTGGAAAATATATTACTGGAACATACCTTGATGAATTTCAACTTTCGCTCATGATATTTGAGTTGCTCTTGGATTGGAGCCCATGTCCACTGATTAGGGCTAGTAGAAGGCCTTAAGAAAATACCATAGATTTGACATAGAGGAGATGATGTAATCAAGCATCTCTACCGTGTAGACTTATATTTCGATCTTTTCAAACTTCCAAGTTCGTTACCTTTGAGAGACGCAGGACTTCTGTGACTGACATGAATCCAGTTGAACCTCTGCTCTGAACGAAGATTAATTCTGTTAAACAAAATGAAAACATCTCCACAGCTTGATGCCAAAAGCTATCTTGCTTACAAATGTAACCCAAAAAAGTCTATACTCAGTGTGTACCCACTGTAACTTAAAGAAACTTTAACAGGTTGGCTAAGAAGTGTATAAGCTGATGTGGATTGAGCAAATCAAGGGTCTCATACAGAGGCATATATTCTGTATAGATGCATTTTTATGCCACTATCCACAATAATGATGAGCCTTGATGATTCATTGTCCTATGAATCCTTTGCTAGCCTCCTTTTGTATGGAGAAGATTGTCAACATACAATCTATGGCCATGAATTTTCCACAACTTAGATTGTGAGCAAGCCTTATCATCAGAACTTCAAATTTTTTTTACAGAATGCCATGAATGATTTGAACAACAATGCATATCTCAATTCTTCTTTCAAGGCTGACTGAATGTATGTATATTAATAATGGTCTTCCTGAAAATATGATGACATGCCAATTGAAAACTATATTGAAGAGGGATAGGAGGACACACTTACTGCAGAATATATGATTACTCAAAGTCATAACACGAGTAAATATAGATCAACTTACATGCCTAAGATGATGTTTATAATATCCCGAACCTATACCATGATTGCCATAACCTGTATATATATATGGTGCAGCCATACTTTTCACATGCTGAGAACTTGAGATTGCAATAGGAGAACAATACAAGTTGTTCACATAGACTGTGGGGCTGTTTCAATTGAGAGTAAACTGAATTATGTATAGTAGGAACCGAGATATAAGAGATTGAGCAATGCCTTCTTATGAGGAACCGAGCTAACGTAGTGATACCATATGTGATACTGCACTAGGACAAAGATTTCCCTGTCATAGTGATAATTCTTAGAGGATGAGATCCATTCAAGGGTCACAGAGAAACACGGCTTGTTGATGACTTGATTTTTCTGAACAATTACTTTAACCCTTCAAGCAAGGAACCATAGTGGCAAGACCTTATCACAGAGGATTTCTATATTCAAAACAAAGTATTCTTAAAGGCACACTCAAAGATTCAAACCAAAGAGAATACTGAACTGCTGATACAAAAATTGATCATAGTGATCATGCCCAAAATACCTAGGATTTGGTATCTATGTGTTATGCCTAGGACTGTGATTTTATGGTCGAGAAGATCTGCTTCAAATATAACGGAGATATAGTCTCAAGATTGACTGAATGGGAATAATCCTTGGAAAATATATTACTAGAACATACCTTGATGACTTTCAACTTTTACTCATGATATTTGAGTTGCTCTTGGATTGGAGCCCATGTTCACTGATTAGGGCTAGTAGAAGGCTTTAAGAAAATACCACAGATTTGACATAGAGGAGCTGATATAACCAAGCATCTCTGATTTAAAGACTTATATTTCAGATCTTTCAAACTTCCAAGTTCATTCCCTTTGAGGGACCCAAGACTTCTATGAATGACATGACTCCAGCTGAACGTCTTCTTTGAACGAAGATTAATTCTGTTAAACAAAATGAAAACTTCTCCACAACTTGATGCCAGAAGCTATCTTGCTTACGAATGTAACCCCAAAAAGTCTATACTCAGTGTAACCACTGTAACTAAACGAAACTTTAACAGGTTGGCTAAGAAGTGTATGAGATGATGTGGATTGAGAAAATATAGGGTCTCATATAGAGGCATATATTCTGTATAGATGCATTTTTATGATATTATCCAAAATAATGATGAGCCTTGATGATTCATTGTCATATGACTCCTTTTCTAGCCTCCCTTTGTACGAATAATATTTTCAACATACAATCTATGACCATGACTTTTCCACAACTTAGATTGTGAGCAAGCCTTATCATCAGAACTTCCAAAAACTTTTACAAAATGCCATGACTGATTTGAACAATAATGCATATCTCAATTCTTCTTTCAAGGCTGACTGAACGTATGTATATTAATAATGGTTTGCGTGAAAATATGATGCCATGCCAATTGAAAATTATATTGAAGAGGGATAGGAGGACACACTTACTGCAGAATATATGATTACTCAGAGTCATAACATGACTAAATATAGATAATATTACATGCCTGAAATGATGTTTATAATATCCCGAAACTATACCCTGATTGCCATAACTTGTATATATATATGGTGCAGCCATACTTTTCACGTGCTGAGAACTTGAGATTGCAAAGGGAGAACAATACAAGATGTTCACATAGACTGTGGGGTTGTTTCAATTGAGAGTAAAATGAATTATCTATCGTAGGTACCGTGATATAAGAGATTGAGCAATGCCTTCTTTAGATTAACTGAGCTAACTGAGTGATGCCATATATGATACTGCAGTAGGACATAAATTTCCTTGTCATAGTGATAATTCTTAGAGGATGAGATCTATTCAAGGATCACAGAGAAACACGACCTGTTGATGATTTGATTTTTTCGAACAATTACTTTAACCCTTCAAGCATGGAACCATAGCAGCAAGACCTTATCACATAGGATTTCTATCTTTAAAACTAATTATTCTTAAAGGCACTCTAAAAGAGTCAAACTAAAGAGAATACTGAACCGCTGATATAAACAGTGATCATGGGGATCATGCCCAGAAGACCTAGGATTTGGTATCCATGTGTTATGCCTAGGACTGTGATTTTATGGTCGAGAAACTCTGCTTCAAATATAATGAAGATAAAGTCTCAAGCTTGATTGAATGGGACCGATAAATAATCCTTGGAAAATATATTATTGGAGCATACCTTGATGACTTTCAACTTTTGCTCATGATGTTTGAGTTGCTCTTGGATTGGAGCCCATGTTCACTGATTAGGGCTAGTAGAAGGCCTTAAGAAAATACCATAGATTTGACATAGAGGAGCTGATATAACCAAGCATCTCTATTGTGTAGAATTATATTTAAGATCTTTCAAACTTTCAAGTTCATTCCCTTTGAGGGACCCAAGACTTTTGTGACTGACATGATTCTAGCTGAACCTCTTCTCTGAACTAATATTAATTCTATTAAACAAAATGAAAACATCTCCAAAACTTGATGCCAGAAGCTATATTTCTTATGAATGTAACACAAAAAAGTCTATACACAGTGTACCCACTGTAACTAAAAGAAACTTTAACAGGTTGGCTAAGAAGTGTATGAGCTGATGTGGATTGAGCAAATCAAAGGTCTCATACAGAGGCATATATTCTGTATAGATGAATTTTTATGCCATTATCCAAAATAATGATGAGCCTTGATGATTCATTGTCTTATGACTCCTTTGCTAGCCTCGTTTTGTATGGAGAGGATTGTCAACATACAATCTATGGCCATGACTTTTCCTCAACTTAGATTGTGAGCAAGCCTTATCATCAGAGCTTCCAAAAACTTTGACAAAATGCCATGACTGATTTGAACAACAATTCATATCTCAACTCTTCTTTCAAGGTTGACTGAACTTATGTATATTAATAATGGTCTGCCTGAAAATATGATGCCATGCCAATTGAAAACTATATTGAAGAGGGATAGGAGGACACACTTACTGTAGAATATATGATTACTTAGAGTCATAACAGGAGTAAATATAATTAGTTTACATGCCTGAGATGATGTTTATAATATCCCGAACCTATACCCTGATTTCCTTAACTTGTATATATATATATATGGTTCAACCATACTTTTCACGTGCTGAGAACTTGAGATTGCAAAGGGAGAACCATACAATATGTTCACATATACTGTGGGGTTGTTTCAATTGAGAGTAAAATGAATTATGTATAGTAGGAAACGAGATATAAGATATTGAGAAATGCCTTCTTCAGAGGAACCAAGCTAACTGAGTGATACCATATATGATATTGCACTAGGACAGAGATTTCCCTGTCATATTGACATTGTTTTAGATTGTATGAAACCAAAATTCCTTGAATGCCATAGAATTGGTAGCACCTGCGTCTTGCAATAATCAAGACAGAAATTCAATATGGAATCGAATCTCATGATATTTTCCATACACAGATTCTTAGGATTAATGTTGAGAAAATACTTAATGATTAGTGAACTTTAAAGAATCAAATGTTGATCCCTTAGATTCAAAGAAATGCTCAGAAACATATGCTAGTATCACTTGTAGTGGTTTTATATTAAACCCAACCTCTAGGTCTATGGTGTCGCCATTTTTATCCTTTATAGATGTAGAGACAAACAACCATTCCAATGTTTTCTTCAAAGGATGTCATGCCTCCAATATATTTTTAGCATCAATTTGGCAAGGTCTCCTATGCATATGTGGAAGTCACGATGCTTGCAAAAGGAGGTGAACTAGAATGCATTAGTTACAAGCTTGTCATGAACCCTTTATTGCTTCGTAGAGGCCAAGAGTAATATGGATAGAGTATATATTAAAGGATGTATATAAATCATTCTAAAAGTTTGTTATACTAGTCTACCTTGTTCTACTATGTTGAATATTATAAAATTTTATTTATTTAACTATCGAGGCTAATTATTATTGTTTACATCTGTTTGTCCTTTACCAATAAAATTTTATTGAAAATTTGAACTCCAATTTCTGTGGTTGCATAATCATTGAAAATGGGTACCATAATGCATGCATATTGTAGTGTTTGAATGCCATTAATGTGAAATAGCAACAATAGATCACAAAATAGAAAGAAATGAATGACTTCAATACAATGTGTTCTTTAGCTATTAATAATCTCTTATCAATAATTCACCCTCAGTTAATAGCTAGTCATGTACCTCATTACACCACATGGAGCAAAAAGTAGACAGATAACTAAATTTTTGCTCAAAAACAAACTTACACTTAATCTTCCTAGGGAAAACAGAGCAGAGACTCTCAATCACTACCAAATCCCAATGAAGGAAGAGTGGACCAGATAGCTACAATTACCAAACAAGGCAGCACACTAGTGAGCCCGACATTGAAGGAGAACTAAACACTGGTCTTGATTATCATTCCAAACAGATTAGAAACAATGTAATTTGTGTGCTCACCTATCTTCTAGGTCAACCGACACCCCATCTTGCATTGAGAGTTGGAGTTAATATATTTTGCTAAAGCAACAAAGGTTAAAGCCTTTGTGGTTGATACTACTGCAAGGACTGACCCAAGATCCACCCCGCATCCTTGCAAAATAGCCTCGATGTCGCAATGTTATTTTTCAACACGTTGGGTGAGAGATGAGCCCCCCCATCCTTGTGGAATATTGTTCTTCCCACCATACTTTGACCACAGGTATGATTACATGATCTGCTCTAGATGCTGAAATTGAGTCTTACTAGGCAACTGACAAAATACATAATAAATGTGTGAGGCATAGATGATCTGTCCAACCCCCTTGTCAACTTCCCAACTAATGAGAGGTCCTTATGATGCAAAAATCAAGTCTTACTCTAAATTTTTTGAATACACTGTACACCAATCCTGGACAGCCACTAGTGAAAGCCCCACTTCAAAATTTCAAATGCAATGCCTAGATACCTCACAATTACCCTGGGTCAAACATAAGTCCAAGTTGTGGGAATCTAGTAAGCTGAGAGTCTAACTCTAACAACTAAAAAATTGTCTCGTGGTCACTAACCACAACATCTAATGTAGAGCCAAAGATGTGCAAACAAGTATGAGCACCATCAACCAAGTTCTGCTTAACACATGATAGAAATAAATTATCCATTAGCCAAATGATTTTTGACCATGTCTGATCCATCAGGACGTAAGTCGTCCTTCACTTGCCCCTGAATGCCAACAACTTCAAATAGGTGAGTTAAGGCATCCATTGTCAAATATACAAATCTGGGGCAAGGGGGCACCCTTGACACATAGGTTGATTTAGCAAAATTTCAAGGGATAATGAGTTACTAACAAGGAGAAATTTTGATGCATTAGAGACTAGTATGTTCACCATGGCCACACATCGTGGTCCAAAGTACAAGAAAAACCAACATGTCTGTGATGAAGCTCAAATATGCAGAAAACAAGGTTTCTAGCAACTATCTCAAGCCCATTCCAAGGCCTCTCAAGTCTAGATTACGTGTCTAGAATAATTGGACCCTGTACACAACCTGTTTACTCTTGTTGAACTACCTTCCATGCAATTGATATCCATTGCTTTTGCCATGATCTTGTATGAGACACTGAGCAAAGTAATGAAGCTCCAACCTCCAATGGTGCCCCTAGCTACATTCTTGGTAATGCGTTTACTAAGGCCTTGATTGAGAGATTTAGATAGCCTTTTAAAAGAGAAATTTTCAGCTGTCAAATAATAGAAATAATCTTGTATTGTGTTCAACATGGCCTTGTAGAAATCAGAATGAGGCCCATCCATTTTTGATGAAAAAATCACAACAAAGGCCATCCATTCCTAATGACCTGCTATTCTTCATAGAACTAAGAGCTTAAAAAACCCATCTCTTTCGAGAAGTCACTATCCAATTTGACTCAATCACTACACCAATAGATAGAAATATTGCATGGAATGACTCTACAATGATCATTCCTGACACCCACCATATGATCCGTAAAAGAATTAAGACAAAAAATTTTGAAAATGCAATCGAAACATGCCTTTGACCATTGTTTGATCCTCTGCAAGAGATCCATCCCGTTGATGCAAACCAAGAATCTTGTAACTGTCACATTTCTTTTCAAGTAGTCAAAATAGACTTTGAAATTTGGATCCCTCATCCTCTTCAAAAATCCACTATAGTTGAGAATGCACCCTAACATCCCTTGTAATGCAGTCCCTTTCCTTACAAACTGTCATTTCCCCTTGAAGAACCACATTGTAGAGATCCCTCTCAAGGAAAATGTGTATCTCCTTGAGTGTAAGCAGAGCATCCTGCAACTCTTTTAAGTTATTTACTTTTGTGGGCCATCATTCTGTCTCACCCATTCTATTACAAAGAAGAAATTTCTCATACCCATCCTTATTTTTCCTCTGCTTTTCAAGATGATGTCATATGATTTGAAAGATCACATCCATGCAGTGTGGTCATCTGTTTTCTTTGAATTTACCCCATTAAAGCACTGGTATCATAGATTGTTAAAATGGACCTATGGTAATGATGAAAATGTAAACCAAAATAAAGCACAAACTCTAATATTTTAAAATATTTAAGGGGGGAATCCACAACTACTATCCTAAGATGTTTTTCCATCTAACATAAAGGTTTCTTGTTTCTTGTTTCTAACTAGGTCAATGCCCAACATTGACATTTGTAAAATGCTAAGATACACTAATGATTCTTGTTACCTCAAAAACATGCACTTTAAGTGGTAAAGCCTTAAAACACATGTACAACCTTTAGGGGAACTAAGAGGGTTTGTTTGTTTTCACCACAATATTTTCCTCTCTTGCTTTTGGCTATCTATCACCTGGAACAAGGGGGGTTTCCTTAATTAAAATATGATATAGATTTAGAAATAGATTGTGATGGAAGACTAGGATTAGTGGGGATTAGTGCCTATCCAATTAGGCAAATGGAGTCAAGCAACAACCTTCAGGGGGTTTGAAATTGTGAATGTGATGGCACGATAGTGTTGTTACAAAATGACAAAAATTCAATCTATCAATCTCTTTTTCCAGATTGTAGATGTTGTGAAACCATTCCAAAAATAGAAGAAAAGAGATATCAACACCTTATAAATAAGCCACTTCAAGGGGGAAACCTCTAATACATTAAATTAATGAACAATTCTTGGATGATGCAAATTACAAAACCTCCTTTCTATATGTAGGAGTACATGTGGCCATAATGTAATCCTAGTGGGCCATAATGTAATCCTAGCCAACCTAACAATAATAATTTAAGGGCACAATAATAAAAATATGGGGGTTAGAGGGGTATAATAATAACAATAAGGGGGTTACACTAACAACAATAAGGGACTATACTAGTAATATAGGGACCTAATATGCCCCTATCCTTAAAAAAAGTGTTGTCCTCAATGCTTGAGTAGCTCTGGGTGTTTCTGTATAAAATTCTCATCCTCCCATGTAGAATCTTCAGTGGGTAAGTTCTTCCACTTGATGAGATACTTTGAAATTGATCGATTCTGTAGCTGTCAAGTTCTTGTTTCTGTGACCACTTCAGGTTCCAATATGATTTTTCCTTCCTCATAAAGTTCTAGCAATATTGTTTGAACTGGAATATTTTCACCTATAACCTTCTTTAAGCATGAAACATGGATAAATGGATGCACTCGTGAAGAAGCAAGAAGCTCCAATTTGTATGCCATAATACAAATCTTTTGCAACACCTTGTAAGGACCATAGTACTTATGTGATAATTTATTATCCTTCTTAGCTTGGTTGAGGGAAATTTGTTTGTATGGTTGTAGTCATAAAAATACCGAGTCTCCTACATCAAAACTTCTCTCGTTGCGATGTTGATCTGCATGTTGTTTCATTCAATTTTGTGCCAAATTCAGGTTATCCTTTAAGAGTTGGAGAACTTCTTGTTGATGCTCGATGTGATCTTCCATTGCTTGAAACTTCGAATTTTCTCTTAAATATGATGTGATGGATGGTGGATGATATCCATAAAGTGCCATAAATGGGGTAATTTTTGCTGTAGTATGGAAGGAAGTGTTATACCACCATTCAGCGAGAGGTAACCACTTGACCCATTGTGTTTGTTTATCAAATACAAAGCAATGAAGATATCCTTCCAAACATTTATTTACTATCTCAGTTTCACCATCAGATTGAAGATGATAAGATGAGCTATGAGCTAATTGAGTACCCAAACAAGAAAATAACTCCGTCCAAAAGTTTCCAGTAAAAATGGGATCTCTGTCGCTCACAATAACCCTTGGGTTTCCATGTATCTTTTGAATTGTGTCCATAAATTTAGTAGCAACTATACTTGCTTTCAATGGATGAGATAATGCACAAAGATGTGCATACTTGGTAACTCTATCAACTACCACCATGATGACACTCTTTCCTTTGGATTTTGGTAAAACTGTGATAAAATTCATTAAAATCTCCTCCCAACATTGACTTGGAATGGATAAAGGTTGTAGAAGTCCTGGGGTCTTAATTGTCTCAACTTTATTCTGTTGGTAAACCAAAAATTCCGCCACAAAACTTTGAATATCAGATTTAAGGCCATCCAAAAAAAAATATGTCTTCACCCTGTGGTAAATTTTTAAAAATCCTGACTGTCCTCCTAAAGGAGAAGTGTGCAATTAAAAAATAATCTTTTGTTTTAGTTGGGAATTATTACAAAGATATAAGCGATCTTTGTACGATAAGGAATCATTTTTCCAAATAAGTGTATCAAATGTATCAGATGTACTTCTTTTTCCTTCTACCATTCATCTCTTGCTTCGGTTATCCAATCTGGTTGGATAATGGAAATGGCACAGAGAAATGCTTCCACCTCTTCGTTCTTTCTTGAGCATGCATCTACAATAACATTAAGCTTCCTTTTTTTGTAGATTATTTCAAAGTCATAACCTAACATCTTTGTGACCCATTTTTGCTACTCTTCTGAAGATAGTATTTGTTCCAAAAAAATTTTAAGACTATCATGATGATTTTTTACCTTGAAGTGTCTTCCCATTAGGTAAGTTCGCCATTTCTTTAGTGCATGCAGTACTGCTAACATTTCCTTCTTATAAATAGGTTTCTATAAATACTTTCCTTTGATTGGATGACTTTCAAAAGCAATGGGTCTTCCTTCCTGCATTAAAACAACACCAATTCCATTTCTTGAGGCATCACATTCCATAATAAAGGTTTTTGTGAAGTCTGGCGTATCTAAGACTGGTGCTAGGCACATTGCCTGTTTAAGATGTTCAAAGGCCCTAGTTGCTTCAGGAGTCCATGAAAATGCATCTTTCTTCAATAATGTTGTTAGAGGTGCTGCTATTCTCCCATAATTCTTAACAAACTTGCGATAATACCATGTTAACCCGAGAAATCCTCGCAATTGCTTTATGGTTGCAGGGACTTTCCATTCCTTAATGGCTTTAATTTTGTTAGGTTCTACCTTAACACCCTTGTGAGATACAATATGACCCAGATGTTCCACCTCTTCTACTCCAAAGAAACATTTGGATTTTTTTGCATATAATTGTTTCTCCTGCAATAGTTTGAGCACCCTGTCAACATGTTCAACATGATCCTTCCAAGACCTGCTGTAGATTAGTATCTCATCAAAAACTACTAGCACAGATTTTCTAAGGAAGGGTTTGAAAATGGAGTTCGTCAACCTTTGAAATGTAGAAGGTGCATTGGTAAGGCCAAAAGGCATGAACAAAAATTCATAATGACCCTCATGAGTTAGAAATGCTATTTTTGGAATATCTTCAGTCTTCATTCTAACTTGACGACATCCTGAACGAAGATCCAACTTGGTAAAATAAATTGCTCCATGTAATTCATCCAATAATTCATCAATCACAGGAATGGGAAATTTATCTCTAATGGTGAGCTTATTGAGCTCCCTAAAATCCAGACACATGTGCCATGATCCATCCTTTTTGTGTACCAATACTACAGGAGCAAAGAAATAACTTTGGCTTGTTTGAATTCTACCTTCCTTCAACATTTCTGCAATCATACGTTCAATTTTGCTCTTTTGGACATAAGGATATCTATAAGGCCTGATGTTTCGAGGAACACTTCCTGGAATCAAATGAATAGCATGACCATGATCATGAATAGGTGGGATTCCTTTGGGAGTTTCAAACACCTTGGAATGATTTTCCAAGACTTGTTGGAGATCTGCAGAAATAGATGATTTTGATGTTGAAACTTCTAGTGAGCATAATTGTGCAATTACGCCTCGTTTTTCTTTCTTTAGAAGTTTTTTCATGACATTAGAGCTTATTATCTTTCCTGGCTTCCTTGCAATACCTCGTAATTCAACTTCCTTTCCTTCTGAAAAAAATTTCAAGAAAAGTTCTTGAAAATTGAAAGCTATCGTACCCAAAGGTTGTAACCATTGTACTCCTAGTACAACATCAGCACCTCCCATAGGAATGGAAAGAATTGGAATATTCAATAAATATTCCCACATGGTTACCTTGATATTATGGCATTTTCCAGAGAAATTTATAGTTCTTCCGTTTGTAACCATCACTTGACATTCTGGTGTTGGGTATAGGAAACAATTCAATTCCTTGGCTACCTTACAATGAATAAAATTATGGGTGCTACCCGAATCAATCAAAAGTATTACCTTTTTTTTCATGATATGTCCTTCTACCTTGAGAGTTTAAGAAGTGGTAATTCCTTTCAATGCATTACACGATATGGTCGGACTCATTTCTTCCTCTTCTAGGGCTGGTTCCTGGTGTATATCCTCTTCTTGTTCATTTTCTTCTTCCTCCTCACAATCTATGTAAAATAATTTCTTCTGAGCACACTTATGACCTTTAGTGTATTTGCTGTCACAACTATAGCAAAGCCCTTTTTCTCTTTTTTCTTCCAATTGTTCTGGTGTCAACCTTGTAGGTTGTGGAAATCTAGGTGTAGCAACACTTCCTTCTTTATAGAAGTGAGTGGTAGGCTTCCTTGTCATCATAATTTTACATTCAATTTTTCTTGCCAACCTGAATGCCTTCTCCCATGAATCAAGTTCCAAAATGCAAACTTCATGTTGGATGTTATCCTTTAAAGTACCTATGAAGAGATCAATCCTATGTTCCTCTGGAATATCAGTTACCCTTAATTTAGTTTTTGGAAGTCCTCAATGTGCTGCCCCATTAGACCATTTTGTTTGAGATTTATCAATTGGCTAAAGAAGGTGCTGCTCTTTTTATCCTCATAATGTGCTATCATTTCCTCCATAAAAATTGACCAAGTGACAATTTTTTTACGGGAGAAAAGCCATCAATACAATACAAATGTATTTTGTTCTAAATGTAAAGTTGCAATGCGTACCTTTTGTGTGTTTTGCACATTATGGAGATCAAAATATTGCTCCATTTGTAGTATCCATGTTACAGGATCCTTTCCATCAAACTTCCTCATATCCATTTTTGGAATATGGTGGTTCTTCCCACCAAAATTAGAGTTTATGAAATCATGATTAACATTTATTTTGTTCTCATCATGAGTTTCCTCTCCTAAATTTTCACCATTAGGAAACATTTCTTATATCAACTTTGTCAAACCTTCCATGTCCGCTTTTAGATCATTCTTCATGTTTTTCATTTTAGCTTCCATGTCATCCATCTTAGATTCCATGCCAGCTTCCATGCCATCTATATTAGATTCCACGCCTTTCTTCAAACCATCCATATTATTCTTCACACCATACATCTTTGCTTCCACGCCTTTCTTCAAAACTTCCATTTCATTTTTTGCTGCTCTTTGCGAGAGAAAAATTTGGTGCACTTGCTCTTGTAATTTTGACAAATCATGTTGTAATTCTTCATCTTCATGAGTCATAGAAGAGCCTTCTGAAGGCTTAATGGGTGTTGAATTATTTTTATGGGGAATTTTTTAGAACCCAGTAATGATATCTATTCTACAATATGCCCTTGGAATCAATTCAAATTGATTCTTCAAACAAGACTTATGCAATTCCGAAAAAAATTACACACCTTTTTCTTACTTTTTAAGAGCTCGATATTTAAATTGGATTATCTCCATGGTTACAACTTTTCAATATCTAAAACTTGTCACTAATTTAGCCTTCTAAATCCTTCTTTGAATGCCATAATTCTGAGCTAATTTGGATTCCTCAAGATAACGTTATGTCCAATCTCCCACAATGACCTAATTATGGACTGTTTTAGTACATCTAACTTGTACGACTTGGCACATGTTACTATTTCATCTTTTAGCTCGGAAATCGATAGAAAGGAAACTACAGTCTCTGTACTTGTGTCCACTTTGTACGGCACTCCAATGCGATGCTCAGAAAGAGAGAGTTATGAAAATTTTCTCACGATCACCTCTTTGAGATGAAATTCAAGAGCTTGAAATAGCACTACGTTCCATGGATCATATCTACGAAAATATTGCGAACCAAGCTCTGAAATTTTGTGATGCATTTCATCAGGATTTTAGCTTCGCACCCTAAAAATTTCAGATTCTAAACCTTCATAGAAACAAAGTTATAGAGAAAATTCCACGATGACTTGTTTATATTAAATTGAGGAGCCTAAAAAAAGACCTAACTTCCATAGATCATATCTCCGAAAATATTGCGAACCAAGCTCTAAAATTTTGCAACGATGTTCCTCGGGATTTCATCTTCGCACCCTAAAAATTTCAGCTTCTGAAACTTCGTTGAAAAAAAAATTATAGCGAAAATTCCACGATGACCTGTTTGGAGCAGCGAAACCCTAGAATCCAAATCTTTGATACCAAATGTTGTGAAACCAGCTCCAAAAATAGAAGAAAAGAGATATCAACGCCTTTGAAATAAGCCACTTCGAGGGTGAAACCTCCAATACATTACATTAATGAACAATTCATGGATGATACAAATTACAAAACCTCCTTTCTATATATAGGAGTCCATGTGGCCACAATGCAATCCTAGTGGGCCACAATGTAATCCTAGCTGACCTAACAATAATAATTTAAGGGAAAAATAATAGCAATATGGGGGTTAGAGGGGTACAATAATAACAATAAGGGGGTTACACTAACAACAATAAGGGACTATACTAGTAATACAGGGATCTAATAGTAGAATTACGTAGAGGGCCCTTACAAAGGTGATCCTTAGTACACATTCATGGCAACAAAAGGGGAAATTGTACTACAAATTGCAAACATGTCCTACCTTGAACGGAAATGGCAGTAGTAGTTTGTCTAACTTAATAGTATTCAGCAAGGAAAATTGATAGTAACACCTCAACCAAAGCCCTTCTTCAAATGACAGAATTTTCCCTAATATGAAGCCTAATTTTGTGGGAAAATTTTAATGAATTTACAACATTATACAAAAAAAAATATGGATGCAATGATGAACTTGATATTACAAAAGAAATCCTTGAACTTTGTTTCTCTAGTAGATATTCAACTAGGCTCACAGGGGAATTTCCCTTTAATCCATCCATTCCTTTACAATGGAGAGAGCTTTTGCGTGATGCCTTTTATCATCCTCCTAGCCAAAATGTTCCCATGAAATGTCCTCATTTGACCAAATGCTAGGGTTTTTTGTGCCATGTGTATGTCTTCTCATTGGAATGTTTTTGAAGGAAGTTTCTTCACATCCACTCCCATTATAATAACATTATATGACCAATCAATGGGTATCTCTTTAAGATTTGGACTGTCTTGATTAAAGTAGAATAGGAAATATTCTGCACTTGCCAAGGTTTAAAAATGGTATGATGTGCATTCTACTCCAGTGCTTTATTTGTTACATGATTCTATGCATGGATTGCATGATTTGAGGCCTAATAAATATAATTTTCAATATGTGCCAAATTCGAACCTTCTTCGTATATTATTATCCCTGCTCCTATTCATTTATTCCTTGACATATTCATCCCCTTTTATTCTGGTTAGTAAATAAGGCTTTGTTAACAAGGTGGGCCTACGTTTGGTCTAAATTCCATGACCAAGGTGTATCCATTTCATCAAAATTATGTATGACATCGCCTAGGACCAATTTCCTAGGCTTAGTTCTTGATGAGATATCAGACAATAAGACAAATTGGCAGCATTAAATCATGACATCATGTTGATAAGGGGAGAATACACTTGAGTCTCTATAATGATAGCACATTTTATTTACAACTTGATCACAACCCACTTCACAGACATATTTTGGTAGGCCTTAAGCAGAACACGGGGTGGCACTGGGTCCATAACATGTACACAAGTGTAATCACTTCCTTATGGTGTAATTTCAATGACTACCTCCACATGCTGGGTAAAAGCTATGTGAATGGAACTTGATCAACAGTGTTTGCCTTAAGGAGAACGAGGGTTGGCTTGGGTTTGCAATATATGCACATGGTTCATCACCTCCCAATGCCATAAGTTCAATCCCTTCCTATCCCCCATGCGTTAAGCCTATGAGAATGGAATCTTAACCAAAGGTGTGAAACTCCTTGCTACTACCTGCTAGTCCCAAGCCTATTGGGAATTGGTGTATTATTCCCATTTCTAGATGTTGTTTTTACATTTTTGAGAAAACTTATTTAGTTATTTGGCATTTTCTACCAAGGGAGTCACTGTGTTGGGGGTGCTCAAGCTGATATGACATGGTAGGATGGCAAGGCGGTTAATAAATTGTATCCATTTACCTTTAAAACATGTTTCTCTTAGAATATTTTGATAAGTATGGCTCTATGTTCATGAGGATTCACATCTATAATTTGATTGCAAGGGAGAATTTGTCCCGAATTTGTTCTTGCCAGTTACATCCTCCCCATTCTGGACTTCATGGATAATTGTGTTTACAGGTTTTGTAGCTCATCAGAGTGTAATGTCTTTAAAACTTCAATATTATATCTGTTAGATCTAACAAAGTTAGCGTCATGCTAGTGATTAATTTGAAACTATATTTTAGTGGAATAATTCACAGTTTTTTGGTGGAATAGTTCATAATTTATTTCGATCTTTTTTTGCAAGTGTACTAGTCACAATGATAAATGTGTGGTTTACTTCAGATGGTTCTCAGTTCTTTCTAGATACGCTTTTCATCATTTTCTTTGAATACTTATCTAGTTATTTACCTTCATATTTTATAGCCTGCAAATTTTCTCCTGGGGTTCACGTTGTTATGTTTATTGATTGTTTCTGTGGAAAGTTTTTCCTGAGGTTCTGCAAGGTAAATCCAAATGAAAAAATATTATCTTACATGTTGATATTTGTTCAAGACACTGTTGTGTGATACTTGAATTTCATAAATCTATATTTATATTTCATTATCTATATCAATATATAAGAATAGGCCCATGGATTGTTCATATTTCTCAAACTATGGAGTTGTTCCTTTCCTGTTGTTTGTTCTTTTATATTGTTGTGTTGTGATTCAAATTTATAGTTGTGCTTTCCAGTCAGTCTCCTACATAGTACATGATTTATTTGATTATATCAAAAGTCTTACCAATACGATAACATTGATTGTTGTATGTGGAAATTTTTGTTAAGGATGGTCCATTACAAAATCAAGATGAGCTGGGTCATGCAATTGCACTTTCTCTTTCTGAATAACTAACCAGACCATATGGCGCCCTCTCGCTTTGAGAAACCCTACCCCTGCAACACTGTCAACCCTGATGGCGCCCTCCTCTGCACGCAGCCGCGCATAGCACGCAGCAATGGATCAAGACATGGGGGGAGGCGGTCAGCCTCCCCCTGCCAGAGATCAAGGAACAACAAAAGAAACCGATAAGCAGATGAAGGATTCAGTGACTGTGAAGGAAACCGAGGATAACACGCACACGGACTCAGATTCACAAACGGCGGTGCCGCAAGCAACGTCTTCTACCTGCAAACCAATTGCACAAGAAAGACCCAAAATAGATCTGCCCAGCTATCGGATTAATGCAAGAATCCAGTACATGAGAGATCATGCTCTCATAGGAAAATTCATAGGGTTTTGGCCAACTGAGCGAGGCCTTCAGGGATGGATCGCGTCTAAATGGAAGCCCAAAGGGCATGTGAGCCTGCAGCTAGGCCCCAAAGGCTTCTTCACTGCCGATTTCAACTGCATCGAGGAGAGAAATAGGGTTATGGATGGAGGCGCCTATTTCTTCAACTCAGCAGGGATATATCTTCGCAACTGGATCGAAAGGTTCAACCCAGACCAAGAGAATTTCAACTGGGCCCCAGTCTGGATTCGACTCTACTCGTTTCCTCTGGAATATTGGGATGAGGAATCTCTGCAAGCGATTGGATCAGGCTTGGGAGAGTTCATAAAAGTAGCAGAAGAAATGAAGTTGCGAAGATATACCTCCTACGCTCGAATCTGTGTGTATATGCAGCTAGACAGAGCTCTTCCAGATGCGGTAAGTTTGTTTCATGATGATTATGAATGGGTTCAACCGTTAGACTACGAGCATGTGCCTTTTCGTTGCAGAAGATGTCATGCTCATGGGCATCTCTTCAGAGATTGCCCTCTTATTGCTCAATCTAAAAGCCATAGCGCTGAAGACAAAGAAGATAAGGATGGATTCACCAAGGTCCCATCCAGAATAAGGAATAAAAAGAAAGCCACCCAATCTGGCCCTAAACCTAGCTCTTCCAATTCTGCTCCCTCCACGAGTAACAGTTTTGCAACCCTTGCCCAGCCAGATGCTCTGAATGAAGATTCTCCTGCTGTTCCCCCGCCCTCGTCTCAGTCTGCCCCCCCTTCTACTTCTAATACCACCTCTGTCTCAGATCCCACCCCAGGCTCTTTTCCTTCTAACCCTCCGCCCAAAAGTGCCTCATCCTCCAAGCAGAAACAAGTTTCCTGGGACCCTCATACTATGGACCTCGAGGATCCTTCTCCTCACCTCGACTTGCATAGTGCAGCTCCACAGGAAAGCTCGCAGACATCTCTTATGGATGAAGATTCAGAAAGCTTCGATGTGGGGAACCTTGATCTATTCGGTCTGGAAGACGCTTGCCGAAAGAAAGAATTCGACAAAATCCAGCCCCATCAAATCGAGTCCCTGGAGGTTGTCCTTACCAAAGCTCATCAGCACAAAAAATTGGGAGTACAGCCAGGCAGTCATTGGGACAGCTTGAAGGTGTTGAAGGAAAATAAAAAGCGAGGTAGAAAACTAGAATGGCAGCGCACCATCCAGATAGGGGCGATGCTGGTGGAATCAGGGAAATATCCCAAGTTGACTCGGTTCTTCCAACCACTTAATACCAGTTCTCCATGAAGTTAGTCTCATGGAATGTAAGAGGGCTCAACGCCCCTGGAAAGGTTCGAATGATAAAATCTATGATTCAGAAGGAAGGACCTCAAATCCTCTTCCTCCAAGAAACTAAATGTAATAGTAATCTGCTAGGGACCATCCTGTCAAAAGACTAGCCTAGCAGCAGTTCAGTAGTAGTCGATGCCTCTGGAGCTTTTGGAGGACTAGCAATTGCCTGGGATACTCGCACCATGCAGCTAAATAACTTTCATGTAGGGCACAATCTCATTCAAGCCAGTTTTCACCCTATAGGCACTAACATACATGGACATCTGACCAATGTCTATTTTCCTCAAGAGCAGAATAGTAAGATTTCTCTCCTGGATACTATAGCGCACCTCAACGCCAACAGATCCCACCCTCTTTGGATAGTTGGAGGAGACTTCAATATGATCCTCAGATCGGACGAGAAAACTGGAGGACGCCCCAGTTCTGACCTGGAAAGCAGTCATTTCAAGAACTTCATTAATAATAGTTGGCTTATTGATCTTCCCTTCTCCAACGACATCTTCACCTGGAGCAATAGACGTGTGGGAGGGCAGCAGATTGCTTCAAAGTTGGGCAGATTCCTTATCTCTGACAACGCTATTCACATGGGGGGAGACATCACAAGCTCAATCCTGCCCTTTGCTGGATCGGATCACTGGCCCATTCTACTGCAGTGGCAAAATATAGGACTCCAGCTAAAGAAACCCTTCAGATTCAAGGCTTTCTGGTTGACTCATCCTTCCTTCAAGGAGCTAATACAAACTGCTTGGAGAAACTTTCAACCGCCTAGGGGTTCAAAAATGTACCAATTCCAGCAAAAGCTAAAATTCCTCAAAGGAAAAATCAAGCACTGGAATCGGTACATCTTTGGCAACATATTTGAGGAAAAGAATATTCTTGAGCAACAGATGCATGAGGTGCAGCAGGAAATCATCTCTAAGGGACGAACAGAGGAACTAGCCACCAAGGAATCTAATATCCAAATTCAGCTTGAGGAACGATATAAACAGGAAGAGATCCTTTGGAAGCAGAAGTCTAGAATACGGTGGTTAAAGGAGGGCGAAAGGAATACCAAGTTCTTCCACGCCTCCACCATACAGCGCAGGATGCAAAACAGGATTAGCCACATTATCAACCAGCGGGGAGAAAAGACAGAGAAACATGAGGAAATGGAGAAGGAACTGATTGACTATTTTAAGGGCATTCAGCAAGAGCCTCACATAAACAGACAACCTGCAATCCATCAGATCACACAGCTCATTCCAAAATTGGTCACAGCTGAGCATAACCAAATGCTTCTACGTCCAGTCTCCCCCCAAGAAGTGGATGAGGCTATGGCGCAGTTCAAGGATGGCAAAGCTCCGGGGCCTGATGGTTTTACCTCTAATTTCTTCCATTATTTCTGGGATCTCATCAAATCTGAAGTCTGGCAGCTGGTTGAAGAGTCAAGAGCCATGCACTGGATTTTGCCCTCTCTCAACACCACCTTTATAGCGCTTGTTCCCAAGGAGGACAAACCTAGCAAACCGGATAAATTCAGGCCTATTGCTCTTTGCAATGTTATTTACAAACTCATCTCCAAAGTCATCACTAACAGGCTCAAGCCTCTCCTTCCGCTCCTCATCTCTCCGGAGCAGACGGGTTATGTTGAAGGGCGCCAAATTCTGGATGGCATAATTTTAACTCATGAAATTATGCACTCTCTAAAAGTTTGCAGAAATCCAGGTATGCTTCTCAAGATTGATCTCTCCAAAGCCTTTGATAAACTAAATTGGAGCTATATACAACAAATCTTAAATGCTTTTGGTTTTGATTCGATGTGGATCAGATGGATTATGAGTCTCATTTCCTCCCCCTCCTTCTCCATTTTGGTCAATGGTGTTCGTTCCCCTCCTTTTCATCCCTCTAGAGGAATTAGGCAAGGGGATCCTCTCTCCCCCTTTCTTTTTGTCCTCATGGTGGAAGGCCTTGGGCGTTTGATTCATAGAGAAGTTCAAGCCCATAAGCTACGAGGCATTTCCCTCCATGGCGCTCCTGTCACCACCCACCAGCAATTTGTGGATGACAACATGCTCTTTGGTCACCCCTCTGTTCAGGAAGCTCGCTCCTTTATTGACATCCTTCACCTATTCTCTCTTGCCTCTGGTCTCACTATCAATGAATCCAAATCCCAAGTGTTCTTCTTCAATACTCCCCCCCTCACTCAAGCCAACATTGCTCGCATCCTTGGGTTCTCTATTGCCTCTCTTCCTGACAAATATCTAGGTGCCCCCCTCATTGACTCTGCCATCAGGAATTCCTCATGGGTCAAGCTCCTGGACAAATTGGAAGCCAGACTTGCCTCTTGGACTTTCAGAGCTCTCAACTTACCCAGCAGGCTCATTCTTATCAAAGCGGTGCTCCAATCTATTCCCCTTTACCTCTTTTCCGTTCTAGCTGCTCCCAAGTGGGTCCTAAAGCAATTCAGAGCCTTGCAACGGAACTTTCTCTGGGGCTCCTCTGGTCGAAATCGGAAGTGGGCTCTCGTGAACTGGGATACGGTTTACTCCCCTAAGGAAACTGGTGGCCTCAATCTCAGAGATCCCAGTCACAGTAATGAAGTTATGGCCGCCCGTATTTGGTGGAATTGGATATCTAAACCTCACACTCCTTGGGCCAAGCTTTGGACTGCCAAATACGCTAACAGCAGACCCCCAGCTGATCTGATCAGAATGGTTCCTAGCCAAACTGGCTCCCTTATTTGGAATGCGGCCAGACAACACCATCAGCTCATTCAGCAAAATTGCTTCTGGGAAATTCGCAATGGCAGCTATGCGAGATTCTGGCACGACTCTTGGCAGCAAACTCCGCCTCTCATAGAACTCCTCCCTAGTATCAACATGGGAGGTAATAACATGGATCAGGATGCAAAGGTCTGCCAACACTGGACCGCCGATGACAACAACGACTTCAGACAATGGAAGCCTCCTCAGACTATAGCTCCTCAAGCACCTAATATTGATCTGGACTCCCTCAGCAAAGAGCTTCACCGACGGCAAATAAGATGATCTGACGATCACGAAATTCTCAGGTGGGGCTACTCCACCAAAGGGATGTACACTACAAAAGAAGCTTACTCCCTTTTGCATCCTATGCCTCTTCCCCGAGATATTCTTTGGTCCTTGATCTGGAACAAGCTGACTTGGCCCAAAATCTACACGTTTCTCTGGCTTCTAAGCCACAAAAGGATCCTCACGTGGGACAATCTCGTCAAACGGGGTTTCACTGGACCGTCCCAATGCCCTAATTGCCTGCAAAATGTGGAAACTATCCAGCATCTCCTCTTACTTTGCCCTTTGGCTAACTCCTTCTGGGAAAAATACTGCTTTCGCTGCCAAAAGAACAAACCCACTGGGGACATCACCATGACTCTGCGCTTCTGGCCCCGAAGCCCCTACTCTTCTCCCATCCTCAATGCCCTCTGGATTCTTCTTCCTGGCCTTGTTTTTTGGACTCTGTGGAAAGAAATAAATAAGCGCATCTTTAAAAATCAAATCACCCCCCTTGATCCTCTCTGGATCTCTTTCTGCTCTAACCTTCAGGAATCCTTGGCTCTCTGTTCCTGGAACAAAGAAGATTTCCCTAAAACTCCCAAAGAAATCTCCATTTGGCAGAACTGGAACCTTCAAATACAGTTCCGCCCCTCCCTCAACTTCCACTCTCCTCTTGATCCTCCCTTGCATTGGTCTCCTCCCCCGGATGGTGTTTACAAGCTTAACTTCGATGGCGCCTCCAAAGGGAATCCTGGTCCAGCAGGATTCGGGGGAATAGTCAGAAATTCCAAAGGTGAAACTCAATTCATCTTTTATGGCTCCATTGGTTGGGATACCAACAACTCTGCTGAATTGGAAGGATTATGGCAAGGCCTCTGTCTTACTCACCATTACAACCTCTTTCCCATCATTTCAGAGGGGGATTCTCAAGTTCTAATCAATGCTTCCCAGAGGCTTCTTTGGGGCACTAATTCAGAGAAAGTGTCTCATAGTTGGCGTCTTGAAGCCAGAATCAACAGGTTAAGCAAGTGGCTCATGCAACACAGAGCGATCTCTTTCAAGCACGTAAAGAGAGAAGGCAATAGAGTCGCAGACCTATTGGCCAATCTTGGAATAGAAAGCACTAGCAATCTCATTCATGGCTCCCTCAACTATATCCATGATGAAGCACTGCTACAGAAATGCACAATGTTGGTTCACCAAGACCAACCTGTGCCGGATCCGGCTGATTAAGGTTCCGGAGGGGGAGCGCCACCCCGCGCCTTTCCCCATGCAAAGGACCTGGGCAGCCCACATGGCTCCCGGTATATGTCATAACTCTGCAATTAATGACTCCATTCGCGCGATGGCTACCCACCTTGGTCGGCTCAACCCGGAGGAGGTTATGGCGGTGTTGCATTATCCGATGGCTCAGTTAAACAATACAAAGGAGGTCTCTGGTGCGGTGAGATCGCCTACCCCGTTGCTTGGAATCTGCAATTCTGGCTCGCTTGATGCCAACGTGAAAACGTCGACAGGGCGGCGTTGTTCCTTGCAGGCTTGCTTCGAGCCGGTTCCAGGTATTCATTACACTCAAAGCTCCCACTGTCATTATAATTCTATGTTCAGAGGTAGTGCGATCCTCAGTGGTGATCTCCCGTCTGCTTTCTCCGCCTCTCCTGGTTTCTTCTGTCTCGCTCAACCCGCTGTCAATTTCACTGCTCCCCTGGACCATTCTGTTTCTCCTTTCGTTCCTGCTCGCCCTAGTGGTTTTTTTTCGGCAATGTCGCGCCTTCGTGAGAGAATGAGGGCCCGACGTGGCCTCAGCCGAGGTGACAGTCATCCTCCACCCAGCACTTTCTCTTCTGATGAGACTCCGGACCCTTCTCAGATTTTGCGCGGTGGCAAAGGTCGAGGGCGTCGTTGTGCTAGCGAATTGGCTTCAGCTCCTGGAGCCGCCGCCTTGCCCCCTCCCTCTCAGGTTCCTGTCCATGGTGGCAACTCCTCTCGGATGGTCCCCCCTGCCCCTCTTCGGCCTACCTTCAGATAGTCCTCGCAGCATGCGGAGCTTAAATTCTATCCCACCGCTTCCAATTCTGTCCTCACAGCTCTCATCTCCGTCACTCTGAGGGAGGAAATTCCCAACTACCCTCCCCCTACTCCAGCCTCTGCGTTCTTCACTCCGGGTTCTGGAACCATAAGCGCTGCTGCACCGGTCACCTCTCCTCTCAGTCCACAGGAGCAGCAGAAAAACATGGAAGCAACTCTGGGAGGCATGGACACAAGCGACTCTGGCAAGGAGGACAGTCGAGAGCATTTTGGCTGCAGAATCATTGAAGAACCACCGTCTCCAACTCATGACTAGCTCCATCACTGCGCTCCAGGTTTTTTGGTTCAGTTTCATAGTTCATGTCAGTTTTTGTTGTTGGGCTGGCCAGCTAACACAGTGGTCTATGAAAAGTTGTTTTTATTTCTATGTTTTTACAGTTTCTAAGTTTTTCAAACCGGTTTCCCTTACGAGGGCGGTTAAGACTTGTTGTTTAAGAGGACTGGTTTCTCGATATGGGCAGTCCAAGCACTCTGTGATCAGCTTGACGTTTATACACAGTGTTCAGGCTTCAATAGCTGACACTGTGTCTGAATTGTACTAGTTTCCTTATACATAATAGAATTAGTTACACTTAGAAAAAAAAAATTATTTATCGTAGGGTTTATATACCTTTGTTTTATAATATTAATTATTTGGGTTGAATATTAATTAGTGGGGTTTAAAATACCTTGGGGTTTTTTAATTATTCTCGTGCTTTTAAAATAATAATATTAATGAATAATTATCGTAATTTTCATTAATAATAATAATAATCATAATGCAAGCAAGGGAATATAGACCACAAGGTTTTTACTATTAATCTGTTGGGTTTATTATCCCTTGGATTAATATTATTCCTTTGCGTTTAAAATCCCTCGAGGTTTGAGTATTCAACTGTTGGGTTTATTATTCTGTGAATAGTTATATATAAGAATTGTTGTTGTTTGCAATTATTTGTATTCATATTGATAATCTTTTTGTTCTAGTTTTTTATAATTTGAATAAATTTTTTGATTATAAGTAAAGTGAGTAAATAGAGAATTTGGAAGAAACTACACAGGTCATTAATTTTTCGGTGGTGATGTTGTTGTTTGTTTGCATACATTTAACTTGTTTCTACTTTCTTTTCTCCTTTTTTGAATGCTATTAAATTTATGCCCAATAATTTGTTTTCCTCTTTAAAACAAAATATAAAAGTGAAAAAACTCTAACAAAATGTGTGTGTGTGTGTGTGTATTTGTTTCTTTCTTTGTTTATGTACAAATTTTATTTGTATCTCTCTCTTGTTGAAATGCATATATGGATAGCAATGATGGCATCTATTGCATTAAAGCGATCAAATATATTGCAACAACCATAAGTTTTGTTTCCTACATTCGTAAAAGGCTAGATAGAAAACATGGCTTCCTTGTTTTATTGATGAGAATATTTGTATCTTACATGTATTGAAATCAGATGTCGAAACCTTGTATCTCGGAGGAAAATAAGAAGGGAATGGTTGCAAAGCGTGAAGTATCGTGAACATGATCCTATTGATTCGAATTGGTGTTGCTTCTGTCTCTGGTCTGGATGTGTTTTGGAAGAGGCTCACATTAAATAGTTTTTCTATGGTTGAGTATTTAAATTTCATTCTCGGTGTACAATTTGTTTATGTTAAGAAACCCAAAATAGATGTCTAAATAATATATGCCAATAAAATATTTCTTTTTTCAGTTTAAATGTCAGGAAATTCGATATTCTTGTCATTGATGTTGTGATTTATAATTTTTTTCATCAATTTTTTTTGAATTTTAATTTTTTGATAACGTTTAATATTCTTCTATTCTATTCAATGTTTTTTTTGTGTGTTTGCGACAAGTTCAGGTGTGTTGTTTGTATTCTTCAATGCATTTTGGTTTATAATATGTGACAAGGATTGTCTCAATTATAAAACCTGTTATCACCCTAGTAATTCTTAGGTCGTGGGATTTTGGTTTATAGTTAAAGAAAACCAGGGGTAACCAAGAACCTCTTTTGAAATTTAGGATCTAGCCTTCCTAAATTCTGGAGAGGGATCTCTCCTCAATATTTAGCTTGATTTTATTTATAAGATTTTAGGTTAGGTATGGTTGGACAGTGGGATTTGTTTTGAAAGTTTGGTGGGAATAAATGTACTTCAAGGTAAACCACAGAGGGATCTACCAGACCATTGGGCTATGGAGTCAACCTTTTGGTAAGAAGAGCTAGGAAATAAGGTCTAAAGAGCAAATGTACTAAGGGTAGGGTAGATGACCTTCAAAGGGTTTGAAATAGGATTTTTGATGGAATGGGTGAAATATGAACAAAAGGGCAATTAAGAATCCTTAGGTTACAGAAATGAAGATGAAAGGAAGGGGTCAAACAGGGACTAAGAGCATTTAAGAATTCTTAAGTTCAGTTATCAACAGAAAACATAATAATGAATAACTAGTAAAAAACAGGGAGCTTTTTAACACTAATCCTGTTTAAGCTTTCCTAGTTAAACATTAAAGACAGAAAACATTAAAATGTATATATGGAAACTTTTGAGAGATAAACAGTGAAAATAGGAAAATACTTGACTTATCTAGTCAGCACAAGAATCTTGAGTTATGATGTCTTTAATCTTAATTCTAGTCTGCTACTTTACTAATCGACTCACACAAACTTCAATATATCCAGCAAAATGTCTATAGTAGTCTTGACAAATTTTATTCCATACCTAATAATTCAAAAAGGGAAGTATTTATAGAAAAATGATTACAAAATATCTGAGAGACATGTAGGAATATCTCTAGGAAAAAATAAAGTTTATTACATAGAAAGAGGGACTTAACAAAATTTCCTGTAACTTTCATCTGCCTCTGTATACTTAACAAAATTGGGCTTAACAATGAAAATATGTTTGATCTCATTTTGTAGAAAGAACAAGTTTTCAAAATATTCCAAAATGACTTTACCAGTTGGAGACCCTTGTGGTAAAGGTTTGCTGACTTGCTCTTTGGCATAAGCCCTGATTTTGTTGTCATAATCCTTCTGTGTCATTATTTTTTCATTCAAAGCATGAATGTCTGGAAGGCCTGCTTGTGTTAGTACTGTATATTTGGCCCAAAATCTTGTGATTTCCAAGTTCATGTCCTTGAATCTTTCCTCCAAATTATTCATCATATTTTTCTTATTCAGGACTTTCTTGATTTGTAGTATGCTTTCAGTTCTATCCTGAATTTTTAGCTCTTCAAGCTCTTCTCTATGTTTGCTATTTAGAAATGTAATAAGCCTTAAAGCTTGAGCAGGTTTTTCAGCCAGTTCTTCTTTTGTCTTCTGAATTTCTATTTGTGCTGCATTAAGTAATTCTTTTTGTTCATAAATAATTTGAATTGAAGGCGACTGAGAATGTATGCCTTGAATGATGTTGTTCCAAAGATAATTCTTAATGTAAGATACCTGGTCAGTGAGATTAACCTATTGTTGTAGAATCTTTACTTGTTCCTGCAATCTGTTGGCTCCCTACTCATGTCCTTTGGATGTAATTAATGCATCTCTGTTAGATGTTTCAAGATTTCTGATGGTACCTTTCAAATTGATTATCTCTTTATCTTTTAAGGACATGTCTTCCATAGCCTTGACTATGGTAGTTGTTTGACTTGTTTGATTTACCTGTGACATAGATGAAGAAGTGGCAGAGATATCCTTAGAAGTAATTGACACTGTAGTTGTCAATACTCCTTTCAGTGTCAAATGTTCTGCCAATGTAGAGGGAACAACTGTACTTATAGTTGGGATAACTGTGGGAATGGAGATTTCATGAGCTTTCTTCAATGTTTCATTTTCTTGCACTATAGATTCTATTTGATTTTCCATATCTTTAATCTAAGCTGTCATTTTCAAAACCAGTTGCATAGTTTCCTCCTTTTATGTCTTTTCTTGAAGAATTTCTTTTGCCTGAGGGTGCTCACTCTGTGGCAATTTGAGTTGCTTTCTCAAGGCAGCAATATCCTCACTTTTCTTCCTTATCAATTTCTTAGCAACTTCAATATTAGAGGGATCTACTCCAGTTTCTGTTATCCAATCTTCTAAGGACTTGATCCTCAAATCCTTAGCATGGAGAGATGCTTTATCTAATTTCATTTGAGTTTGCAAATTAGATATAGTCTTTTGAAGCATGGTAGCACTCATGGTTTTTCTTACTACCTTTGAATATAGCATCTCTGAAGCACTTCTGTTACACAGTAATTTATCACCGTCCCCGCAATTCCTCGACCCACACATTGGAGGGCCTTTCCTATGACCTGTGAGCAGTGACATTACCTGAAACCACTTTCATGGCATCCCCCTTGACAAGGACAATCATTCCTCTGAAGAAAGTTTCCCTTGGAAAACCCTAAAAACTGATCTTTTGGCCTTGGGGAAACTATCTAGTTCGGCCCTCGTGCCAATGGGGAAAATCCACCAAAGAGGGCACGCCAACTGGCGCTCTGTCCCAGTGTCTTGCCCATGCCAAGCTTAATAAAGATTGTTTTTTAAAAATAAATGGCGGAAGTTTGATTCCAACAAACTCCTGAACAATTCTCTAAAATGAGTTGGGAGGTTTGGCTCCGGTTCTCCATGTAGGGGAGGTAGTTTTCCATCTATCATGGAAGCTTCCTTGAGGATAGGGCCAATCCCACAATTGTAGGGATCCCAACTCCCCTTCCACCATCTATATAAGCTTGCCATTTTTCCTTAGCAAGCTAGTAGTCCTAGTAGTATTAATAGTAGAAGAGCTGAATCTGTAAGCAAGGAGACAATCGCCACACAACCTTTGAGAGCCAAGCCGAAGAGAGAGAGCTTTGTCCCATTCCCGACGAGCTTCATTGAGACATGCTCCGCTGTTGACCCGCTGAAGGAATATCCGGCATTAGAGCCTTGGGTTGTATCTCTCTTTTGTTATTATTAATGAGAAGCGACTTTGATTATGGTTTCATTCATGTGTCTTTGTCTTTGATGCAATGAATTACATCTTCTCTAACTGATGTATGGTTATAAGATTTAGATTCTATGCTGTATATAATTGTGTTTTCTTTGCATGTGTGCAAATGTTCGAGCGTGTTAAGTGGAAGGATTGTGATCTGCCAAAGCGGAGGATGAGAAGTGTCATCCTTTCTTCAACGACCATTGCATAGGACCTGAGGTAGGCAACTCTTTATTTTTTGTCGTTTTTGTAAGTAGAGACCTGCATCATTACATGTCTGATTGTTGCTAGACCCAATCTGGGCTAGTATGGATCGCCTCTGTCCGTAGAGGGGATTTACCTCTCCAACAATTTCTATGGAACTCTATCTGATCTAGTTCATGTATAGTATCAACATTCACTTCAAATTCTATCTTCCTGTAGTCTGTGGCTGACTTTGGATATGTTACTACTAGTTGGAGAAAATACATGATCATTTTCTTTGTTGAGTAATCAAATGTTGTCACTATTTTGTCTTTATCTCCTGGTTTTTCTTTCAGAAGCTTAGAATAAATCTCATTCTTGATTTCCTCATTCTTTTCCCTGATCTGCTTGAACCTTTTCTAAATATCAGAATTAGTTTCTTCTGCTACTTTAGAGGAGGAGGGAGCTTCTATATTAATTTCTTCTTCAACCATTTCTTTGCCTTTTCCCTGTGCTTGTACCTGTTCATTATGAATTTCCCTGAGTGTTTCATTAAAAATCATTGTGGCCTCATAATCTATTTGCTGATCATTATTATCATCTACATCTATGACTCCTTCTTTTTCTAGAGTAGTCATTCTGGCCTTCTTGCTGTAGACTGTTTTAAATTTATTTTCAATAATTGTCTCTGCCAAATAGCCTTCTTCTTTTCTAGGCCTTTTATTAGATACCTCTACTTGTTAGTTAACTATAACCACCTGTGTACTGTCCATCTGATTTTCCTGTAGGCTATTTGTTTGCATCTCTTGAATATCATCAATTAAAGTGTTTGTAACCCATTCCATTTGATTAACATATTTTTCAATTAGTGGCTTTGACTCATGAAGGAATGGAGTTAACTTAAATTTGACCCTGAGGTTACTCAAAATACCTTGAGGGTCATAGTTCCAGTAAAAGCTTTCTTGGAACTTGAATTCTGATAGTTTGCTGCTTACCTTTTTAAAAGCATCTCTGTTGTTGACTATGAAAGAGCCAATTTGACTTTTTAACTTGAATTGTGCTTTCTTTTTGGAGGCTATGAATTTCACTTCATCGGCATTCAAAATTTGTCTCAAGTATTCCAAAGCAAAAATACTGGAAGTTAGAAACTTTGGTAATTTGTAAGGAGCCAGGATTGCACCATACACTCTGATTTCTGTGTGATTTTTATACAAATACCGATCTCCAACTTTACAGTTTTCAGGCAACTGTAAAATTCTTTTGATTTCTTCATTGATCCTTGGTGGCTCTACTTTTTCCAACAAACTCATGGTAGGTCTGATAAAAAAATCATTGAAATCACTGTAGCTGCACTCACTACTATTTTTCCTGAGAAGACAAGTCCAAAATATCATTGAAAGAGGTTTTCCATCCATATCCATCCTTGGTAATGCAATTGGAAAATTATTAGGCTAAGAAAATAGGAAGAGATGTAACAGATATGATGTATATCTGTACACTCCTTCATCATGTAATTTTATTAGCTGATAGTGTATATTATCAGCAATGAATTTGGCAAAGTCAAAGACCAATTCTAACTATTGTCCAGGAGACAAAGTAGAGAGGAACCCTAAAATGGAGGCATCTGTAAATTCATCATTAACATAGCCTAGAATGAATGATAGCATGGAAATGATTTGTCTAGAGCCCTCAGGGAAGTCACAAGTATCATAAGGTGGATTTACCTTAGGAAGGTTGACATGATTAGGCATGAAGTTTTGAATGATCTCAAACTTCCTAGGGAAATCCAGGTCTAAATACATCTGAGTCAAATCTTCAATTGAAAATGATACTGCTCGTGGATCATGGCATATTTGGAGCATATCATTGATTGCTTCAGCAATTATGTAAAACATGACCTCATTCTCTTTGTTCACCATGCATCTCTGGTCAAGGATATAGTGCATTTGACACAACCTAATGAAATCTTGAGCTGGATGGGTGATGGGAACCACATATTTGGGCAAGTTGGAGTCCCATACAGGTATATCATTTGCCACTTTTTTCTCAAAATTTTCCTGACACCAGCTATGTACTTCCAGAAGATCAAATTCTAAGGTAGCATTAGCAATTTTGTAGTCTAATTCAATCAAGGGGTTGTTCTATTCAGAGGTGACAGGAGGCTACAATGGTATAACTACCTCAGTAGAATCTACAGTTAGGACAGACGTACGTTTATCAATTTTGGAAGTTTTTGGGTTTGGAAGCTTGTTAGAGGCAGGCTTCTGAGGTTTGGGACCTCCAGTCCTAGGGGTGACTTGCTTTTTTGTCATTTTGAATGAAACAAAGCAAGATTAGACTATTTTCTCAGCTCTTTATGGAAACAGAAGGTCAATTAAGTTGTCTTTGGGAAAAATTCTGAATCTAGGCGAGGGTTTTATGATGAAAATGCAGATTTTGAATATACAGAGGACTAGAAAGGAATTTCAATGGTTTCTTTAGTAATTCAAATGGATTTTCACCGTGGAAATAGCTTTTGGATGGTCAAAATTCTTCAGGCAGAAGTGGCAAATTCTGGGAAAATTTTGAGAGGGTTTCCCCTGTTTCTTCAAGGTTTGAGTACTCTCAGATGAGTACTTTTGGCTTTTAAATTCAACTTGGTTTAATTTTTTTCTTGAAAATTAAGAATTTGTAGGTTTGGATTACTGAAAAATACCTTTGAATGGTTGCAGTCGAAGAGGGTTGCAGGTGGTACCAGTCTTCAAACTGGTTGCAACTTGTTTGGAGAAGGCACCAAGAGTATTTGGAGGTGAATTTCAGAGGGGAAATAACTTTATAACGATGAATTGATTCGAGAGCAGTTTTGAAATGGTGTCTGGAGTAGTTTTTTGAAAGGGTGTAGGCGCAAATGCATGTAAACTTCTAAGTTTGAAACCTTAATTCTTATCAGTAAACTCAACATTTATTGCAGGTCGATATTAATGGTGGGAGTGGTTTTTGCGTTTGAAGGCGAAACCAATAGTGGTTATCACATTGCTCCTGGGTGGTAAATGGTTTTTAGCTTTTGCAATGCGATCCAGTAAAATTAAGACACGTAGCGGGCAGTGGTTTCGTAAAACAACTTTTATCGCAAAATTTTTGGCCAACTTCGCCCGATTACTTTTATAATGCGATATGGGATCCACACCGTCAGATTTGGTTGAGTGATGCGAATAGCTAACATGCATCGGGAAGCTGCAGGGAAATAAGGTGGGGCTAGGTACTTTGATATGCGTCGTCGATTCGATAAGAGAAGATCGACGGTTTAAAATAAATGCGATAGGGAATGGTGGGGGCAGGGGAATGATTTATCAGGTTTAGTTTAGACCATAGGATTAAAGGGATTAGGATGATCGGAGGGTCGGGAATGAATGCGAGGATGCTTCATTTTTATTAATGAAATTTATGTATAAAAGGATTTTACACATAGAATGGGGCGGGCTTAAATATTTAACCAAGGTTTAATCTTATGGTAAGGGGATATATATCGAGGGGAAGGGGTGAGGTTAAAATGTTAACCTTGGGTAAAGTTTATGGAGGGAAAGGAGAATAAACTATTTTTTCTTTGTTGTTCTATGTACACAATGTGTAAGTAAATTGTGCATTTTCAATATTATTTATATTATATAGTTTTAGATTTATCAAAGGTCTAAAACTATAGGGGAGAGGGGATATTTTATTATGGATAAGTTTCATGTCAAAGGGGTAATTTTGGGACGTTTTTCAACATGTGTTTAATATCTTTGACATAAAAATTATATAATAAGAGGGTTTTGGCGATATTAAAATAAAAGGGAGCTATATTAATAGGACTAGGATAATTGATAGGGAGTTAATAAAATAAGTTAAGTGTTAATATGAAAAGGGACAATGAATACTCAAAATTCATAAATAAAACTAAGGAAAGTGAAAATTAAAGAAAAGCTTCATTGTCATAAATTAATCACTTTTACTTAGAATATCATGTTTTTGAGGGTTTTATGTCTTGTAAAATGGAGGAAGTTAATAAAATGGGCCTTTATGTAACATTTAAGCAAGAAAAGAGTTTCCACTTATGAATTTTAATGGTGATGAGTGCATGAAGGGGTAAATGATGAAAATTTATGGGATTAATATAGAAACTTAACATTTTCAACTAATCAGTCATTGAGCCTTGGGTCCAGTCCCAACAGAAGTCAAGGAAATGCCTTGAGCCTCTTTGACTAATAGTCTAGAATATAAAATTGCTATGGGGAGGGGAAGTTAGTTATTTGTAGTCTGGTGAAAGATATTTACAATGATGTTTCCCACCTTCTTCTACCTACCCAATCATTATCTTCTAACATTTTTCCTTCTATTTTAATCAGGTGCATTTGAACTAGCAACCTTACAACATTTTATTCTTTTTTGAAAGCAGTAACTATCTAATTCTACACTTATTGCATCGAAGAATCCAGATTAAACTGTTGGATTCTTTTATTCTCCACATAAATAATGAATTGTCATGATTAAACTGTATGACAATTGTTTATTCTCTATCTATGACATTTGAAATTGAAAAATGACGAGTCAAGATTAAATTGTTCAACTCATCACAGATTATGGCATTTATTGACACTTTGCTATAATAAACTGCAAAAGGTAAAAGTAGTGGCATTTATACTTGCACACTTTCATGTTTTATTCATCTTTTTCTTTTGGGGTATATTATTTTTTCTAAGTCCTTTGATTTTTCTTTTAGGACTTTTTACCCTCTTTTTGATTTTTTTTTTCGATTTTTTATATTTTTTACAAAATATCGGAATATAACTTGTAGAAGGCAAAGTATGTACATATTTACAAGATTACCATCAGTCAAGTCAAAACTATGAATCCTATATTTATAGGTCACTAACATCGGCTTCGCTTGGGGATGGCATTTCCTAGTGGAATGTCAAGAACTCTGAGATCAGTAGCCTTCATATTTGACCTTGGTGACCTTGTAATTTTCTTCTGGTTTCTGCAACAGTTCATACTTATGAAATTTTGTGCTGCAAAGCTTAGGGCCTTCTCTTCGGGCTTCAACTTTGTAGATAAAATATCCAATCCAATCTACACACTTGCAATGAATATTTACAATGATAAAGTAAATAAATCTAACTATTGAGTAACTCTGAAGAATAGTAGTGTTTCAGCATTTTACCATTCACTGGTCCTCCTTGAAGTTCAGTTCCATCCAAATTCCTAATGAAAAAAGAATGGTTATCTCTGTAACCATATATCACATAGGGTCCTTGCCATAGAAAGTCAAACTTTCCATGTTTTCCTTTATCCTCTCTTCATGAATCCCATCTCAAAACTTGATCTCCTATGAAAAAATCATCTTCTTTAATCCTTTTGTCAAAAATATTTTTGATTTTATCATGTAAAACTTGTGATTTTTCATAAACTTCTTCCCTAGTTTGTTGAAGATGTATGGTTTCATTGATTCTTCCTTGAATATTATTTATTTCCACCTGTGATTCCTGGATAATCTTCATGACTGGAACACCTAAGGAAGAGGGGAAAACTGCATCTATTCATAGACAATCTGATAAGGTGAAGTTCCAATATAATTTTTTGTGGTAAGTCTATCAGCCCATAAGGCATAGACTAGCTTTTTGTTCTAGGTCTTTTTCTTTTCTTGGAGTAATTTTTTGATGATATTGATTAAGATTTTGTTTGATGATTCGGCTAAACCATTACCTTGAGGATAATAAGCAGTGGAATGACCTAAGGTAATATGGTATTTATGACAAAAAGAAATCATTTTCTTGGATTTGAATGCAGCTGCATTGTTAGTAATAATGTTATGTGGGCATCCAAATCTTGATAAAATATTACTTTCTATAAATGAGATTATAACTGAATCAATGGCTTGCCTAGTAGGAATGGCTTCTATCCACTTGGTAAAGTAATCTGTAGTAGTTAAAATCCATTTATGTAGGTTTGAGGATGGAGGATGGATTTCACCAATGAAGTCTAACCCCCATTGTTGAAATGGATTTTCAGTTGATATAGGCTTCAGAGGTAAGGGCAATAGTTTTTCTTCCCTTCAAAAATTTGGCATTTGTGACAGGAGGTAACAAATTTTTTAACATCAGAAAATAAAGTTGGCCAGTAAAAACCAGCTCTCAGTATTTTGTCTGCTGTACTCTTCCAGTATAGGTGGCCTCCACAGTCACCTACATGAAATTCCTCAAGAATTTTGTCAGCTTCATATTTTAATAAACAATTTAGTAAAATACCACTACTTTCTTGCCAGTAAAGTGCATTGTTGAAGATACAAAACCTCATTGCTTTCTATTTGATGAATCTTGCTTTGGTTTTAGTTAACCCAGGAGGAGCTTGTAAATGTGTTAGTTCAAAGATAATATCGGAGTACCATGGTGAGTCTAGATAGGCCTCACTGATCAATGGAGTTTCCATCTCCTCCTGGTCATCTATTTGTGCAATGAAATTAATGTCTAAAGCATTGCAATTGGATTCAACCATCAATTTGGCTAAACCCTGTCCTTTAATGAGCTTTGTTGGTTTGATTTCCAGATCGTATTCAAGGATAGTGGCCATCCACTTTCCTCTTCTACTATCAGGTCCATCTTGTGTCAGAATATATTTGAATACTACATTGGGGACATATGCAATGATGTGGGAATGAAGTATGTAAACTATGAAATCCTTTATGGCTTTAACCAGGGCTAAAGCCTGTTTTTCCATTATATTGTACTTCAGAGGTGCATCTCCAAGGGATTTACTAAATAATGCAATTGGCTGTTCAAAACCTTAATTGTTTTTCTGCAGAAGAACTGAAGCTATGGTGTGTTCAGATGCAAAGGGAAAGATTATGAAATCTTTTGTATAATCTGGGATGATGAGGACTGGTGCTTTTGTCAAGGTCTGTTTTATGGATTTGAAAGATTGTTTGGCCTTTACTGTCCACTTTATTGCAGAGTCCTTTTTAAGCATGTTGTTGAGTTCTTTTATGGTTTCAGCCAGATTAGAGACAAATCTTCTTAAAAAATTGATTTAATCCCAGAATGCTTGAAGTTCTTTCTGTTTCTTGGTGTTTGAATGTTCAAAATAGCTTCAATTCTTGTAGGGTCTATTCTAATGCCTTCTTTGGAGATTATGTGACCTAACAGTTTTCCTTCTTCTAGTCTGAAAAGAGTCTTTTTAGGATTAAGGGATATACCATATTTTCTACACTTGATAAAGACGTGTCTCAGGTGATCTAAGTGTTCATCATTTGTTTTTGAAAAGACAGTAATATCATCAAGATAGATAACAAAAAATTAATGGATTTCCTTAGCAAAGGCAATATCCATGGCCCTCTGAAAAGTAGCTCCTGCATTTTTCAATCCACAAGGCATTTTCACGTACATGAAAGTGCCCCAAGGAGTGGTAAATGAAGTTTTAGTTTGATCATCTTTATGAACTAGAATTTTATTATAACCAGAGACACCATCTAGTAAAGAAATTCTTGAGGAACCTGCCACCCTCTACAAAATATGAACCATTTTAGGTAAGGGGTAATTGTCTTTCAAGGAAGTTTTATTGAGATTTCTAAAGTCTATACATAGTCGAATTTCTCCTGTTTCCTTTCTGGTGGGCACTAAATTAGATACCCAATCATAATACCTGACTGGTGCAATTATTTGTGCATCAAACATTCTTTTAACTTCTTTTTCAATTAAAGGTAAGAAAATTGGATTAATCCTTCTTAGCTTTTGTTGAAAAGGTTTTTGATTTTCTTTCAAAGGAATCTTATGCTGAATTATGTCTTTGTTGTAAGTTTTCAAATCTTTGTAACCCCATGCAAAAACATCTTGATATTCTTTCAAAAGTTCTATGTATTTAACCTTTTCTTCTGATGATAAGGATTTTGGTAGTTTGATCATTTTTGGTTTTTTATTTGTCCCTAAGTTATACTCTTCTATATCAGACCTGACTGGTTCCATTTTTGGCCTTTTAGGCACATCATTGGAATCAAACAAGTCTTCTACGGGAGTTAAACCTCTAGGTAAAATGTTATGTTTTAAATCAATCAAATCTGTTTCATCTTCCATCATTTCCTCTATATCTACTTTTTCCAAGTCATCTATGTCACTCTGAGTAAATATAGTAGGTTTATAAAAATTATGTACATCTAAATCATCTAAATCATCTATTTGACAAGAATTTGAATCTATATTACAAGGTGAGCCTATATTACAATCATTATCAATTTGGCAATTTTGAAACTCTCGCTCATTGTTCAAAAAGTGATAGATTTTTTCATCTTTTGAGAAAATTTGCCAGTATTTTACATTATCTGGGACAATAGGTCTGTGTTTGATTTCAGCAATGTATTTTTTTATTGGTGAAAATGGAAATTTGCAAGTGCTGGAAAAGGTTGCTAAACAATGGGCTTGAAGATTTTGTTTTCTAGGGATGATAGTAAACTTGCATTCTAACAAATCTTCAACCAAATCATGTGTTGTGTCCTTGTATCTAGCCAGTTTGGGATTGTGAACAGATTATTCTGTGTTTATTTGATTGATAACTAATTCTAAATCTCCCATGACTAATATTCTTTTCCCTCCCAATTTTCTAATGATTTGAAGACCTAAGATTAAAGCCTCATATTCATCCATGTTATTGGTACATTTGAAATTCAATCTAAAGGCATGTCCTTGGGAATGGATAGTTTCAATGTTGGTAATACATACACTAGCTCCAGCTCCTGATTTATTCACAAATCCATCAAAATCAAAATGCCATAAAGCTTCATGACCAATGTAATCATCCATTATTTTAGGCTTCTTATTAGTGAGTTCAGTGTGGCTGTTATTATGATCAGAGTTACATAGAATAAAGGAATCAAGATCAGTAGGAGTTGAATAGATTGGGTAATTGGTAGGTCTTTTAGCATTACTGGTCATAAACTTCATTAAGGTTTCTCTGTAAAGCTTTTTGGGCTATCCAAATACCGAGATAGTGGCATAACTCATGTTAAGTTGTAGAGATCCCTGCAACTTTGCTCCCCATGAGCGAGAAAGAAGCATGCCATACTTTGGCGGGATATCAGCTACCACGACATCCATGATCATGCTTTTACCAGGATATTGGACTAAGTTTACACACAGATATTTAATCAATCCTATGCATTGGACTTTAGATGAATCAAATGAAAACAGATCTTTATATGGCCGGGTTATGTCTAGATTTAGGGTTTCCATTATTGCTCTGGGCATTAGGTTATGGGAAGCTCTAGTATCTATCATAGATTTGTCTAATATCTGATCATGTACAGTAAGACTTAAATAAAATGGAGGTACTGACCCATCTAAATGCTTACCATCTACATTTGGACCAAACATTAATTCAGGTCTATCATCACTCATATTAACTGTATCCTCATTTTCATTTACATTCAATGTTTCAGTGATAATAGATCTATACAAGTCATTTTTAGCCAATTCAACTAAGGGAACAACTATTTTTAACTTGGATATTTCAAATTGAATGTTAAATGTTGACTGAGATTTGATAGCTTGAATTATTTCATCTTTTGGAACTGTTGTTTGGGATGATTTTTCTTGTGTTTCAACAGTTTTACCTTTAGCTTGAGATTTCCTTTTATCTTCTATTTGATTTTCTTGATTTCTGCTATCTTTGATTGCTTTTTTAGTAACAATTTGAGTGTTAGCAGATGCTTTGTCAGATTTGGAATTCTCAGCAGAAGATTTAGGATTTGATGATTTTGAGTCACCTGGATTCTTTTTTGGATCAGTAGTTGTTGTTTAACTGGTGGCCTTTGTGGTATTAGCCTTTTGGGCATCTTTGGAGGATTGAGCCACCTCATTACTGATATTTATAATTCTTGGACTAAGTTGTTTTTTAGGAATGGGTGGATTCAAATTTTGTTTATTTTCTCTGGGAAGAATCTGCAAAAGTTTCATTTTGGGAGCCTCAATATTTTTTTGTTTTGACTTTGTTGAGTTGGAGCATTGTTTTTTGTAGTAGGCTCATTGGTTTTCTTGCTCATAAGGTTATATTGGTTGTAAATTTCATTGATTGCGAAGTCATAACCTTGCTTATAGTCGAAGGATTCACCAGATTCCACTTTGAACTGTTGTAGCTCAAAGAGTTCCTAGTCTTCCTGAGTGAGGAAAATTGTATTGCTTCATCTATCCCCATAACTATGTTGACGTTGTTAGGGTCCCGTGATTTGGCTAATTGGCTAACCAAATGACAGTGTAACATCAAATCAGTCTTTGGAGCGCAAGGACCTAGCCTTCCTGGACTCAGAGAGGGCTCTCTCTATATGTGTAAGGGATATCTGTGTGTTTGCTTATTATGTTCTGATTTTAGGCTAGTTATGAAGTAATTTTTTGGTTTTTTAGGTTGTGAGAGATGAAACTGATCAACGATATAAGATATGTAACAAGATGTTAGATCAACTTGGCTATGGGGTCAAAAAGGTCAAGGAAGCTAATAGATGATGATACAAGGCTGCTGTAGGGCCGATTTGATTCAAGGTAGAAAGGATCTTTGGGAAAAATGGTGTAAATGGACATCAAGTTTGTGAACAACAAAGAATTTCAAGCATAAATAGTTTAATAGCAAACATAAACATGGTAGGAAAAACCATTAATCATGCATAATGTAACTATAAGCTAATCAATACATAGAAATAAACATTCAAGCCATGCATAGAGGAGTATGACTCTCTAACTTTGGGAAATGGCTATCATACTTTGGGGAAAACACTTAAGATAGACTAACAACTCAAAACACTATGCCGGAATGCCTAAACACAGTTCTTCAAGTCATTGGGCACTTTGAAAACGAGATTTGCATAGTCTTAGACAAAGGGCTAGATCGAAACTAGGCCTCCTTGGTTCAACAAGATGATAATATAATTAGTCAAAGAGAAATTTCATGGATGGAGCTATGGCTGGCCATTGGTAAGCAGAGTGTACCGTAAGTCATACTTAGCTAGCATAAAACCATTAATGAAACAAGCAACAATATCCTCAAGTTACTAAAGAGCAGTTAAGAATTCTTTAGTATGACTAAGGAGGAAGAAAACATGAAAACTATGAAGAAACAGGAAATTTGAGGTGCCTCCAAGGGCAGGTCTCAAATTTATTCTCTACTGATCTATAGCAAGCAAGAAACATGTATTCATGAATGAAAACTAGAAGACAAAACATAGAAAGGAACACTATACCGTTCTACCATGTCATGGAATCCATCAACAATCCTTCATCATTCATCCAAGAACATCCAAGAGGCAATCCAAAAGCATAACACAAGTATTTCCTTCAAAGCTCATATGACCAATATATTTCTTCTCTTCTTAAGTTTAGCCATGTTTTACAATGAAAGTCTTTGGAATATATAGGCTCAAGTGAGGAAAACCTCATGGTTCAACTTGCCATGCTATTGGCCTAATCAAAATATCTAGTTTTGTCCTTGAGGCTTTGCAAAGCCCAAGGCAAAAAATATCTCGTAAAATATCTAAAAAATGCTAAAAATGGGAAATATATTGACTTTGCATCATTTTTCATGTGCAAAAATAACTAAGCGCACATTTGGAAAAAGCAGATTTTAGAGGTTCAAAAATTACAAAAATATTCAAAATTTAAATCAGCAAAAGGTCCTCTGACTTGCCGGAAACATTTGGTAGCCGTCCCGATGTCGAAATGAGGCTCATGATAGCTTGTTGGAAAGATCTAAGTGTCTACTTTCTGGAACAACTAAAATTTTCTCAATATGATGCCTAGAACTCCTCCAAATCTGCACTTGTGTGTAAAAAACCAGAAAATTACAGTATGCTGATAGACCGGGCAGAGTGTGCAAAAAGCAAGCATTTTTCACCATTTTGAGGGGGAAAATGATCTCCAAATGTTTTGAAAATCTCTGAGGGTGTGCTCATGAAATTATGGCATCCAATGATACAATTCTCCTCCCTTGAAGAATCCCCAAAATGAAATGGCGAATTTCATGAGTTTTGACCAAAAACTCAAAAATGCCAAAAAACCAAAAATTGTCAAAATGTGCCCAAAATTGGTGTGCATGACCCTCAAGGGTCCTCGACAACATGCTCCAAAACAGAAGCGAAAATTTCAAGTGTGATGTGTCCTTCTTCTCTTTCCGTGCCGGGCGCTTCCCTTTTGCTTCCTTTAGTTTTTCTTGAGTGGCCTTTAACTTGTGCCGGGCAAACTGATTTAGATTTTGATAATGTTTTGTCATCCTCCTTTGCAGCTCTAAGTCCCTGTTTTCCTTCTCAAGCTTCATCTCCAAATGTTTATTTTCTCTTTCTAGCCATGCCTCCTTATTGCTTTCAATCTCTTTCTCAAGTAGTGCAGTGAGGGGAGTAGATTGAAGAAGGGCTTGTTCCTCTTCCTTTTGCTTTTCAAGGGCTCTTTTAAGCCCTATGGTTCTAGGCTTCTTTCACCTAGGCTGGCCCTCTTCTTCATCCTCATCAAAATCACCTATGAGCTCCTTTATCCTTGCTTGTGCTTTGGCAGCCTTTTTCTTGTATTTGATTGCTTGTGTCTCATAAACAGCCATATGGACACTCATTTTCCTATTTTCGATTTCCAAGAAATGATTGAAGTTCTTTGTCCGATGAAGGTCATTCTCCAATGCATCAATTTGGCCCTCTCTATGGATTAGAAGGTTTTCTAGAATGCGGGCTTCGTTATCACTGTCATCACTTTGGATTGGGATGACATCCAATGCACCTCCATGATCATGTCCTTCTCCTACTATTCCCTTTCCTTTGCCTTGAAAATCTATCCTTGCGCTCTTTCTTCTAGGCAAGTTAGTGAGAGGCTTCTTTGGCAACTTCCTTTTGCTCTGGAGAGTTCTTGTCACTTTTGGAGTGACAACCTTGGGCACTTTCTTTCTTGATGTCTTGGGCTTAGCCTTTTCAGGAGAGGAAGGCATAATTTCTTTGCCTTTGTCATTTTGTTTGTCACCTTCTTGAATTTGCCTTCCCTCTTGAAGCTGCTATGTATCTTGAGGAGGGTGCTGTGCATCATGAGGGAACTGTTGTGTGTCATGAGGAGACTGCTATTACCCCTCAACATCATGCTGCTCAAACTACTGCCCCTGTTCACCCACATCATGCTGCTCAAAATGCTGCCCTAGATCACCAACATCAAGCTGCTGCCGTGCTTCAAGTTCCTGTTCATTTTGTGGTTCAAGTTGTTGCTCCAACTGCTACCCAAACTGCTGTCCTTCCTCACTGAATTGCTACTGCTTAGCATTCTTCTCTTCTTGCTCTTGCTGTTGTTCACTTGCATCACTGTCATGCTGCTGCCCTCCATCACTTTCTTCCTGCTGTTCCTCAAATTTTTCTTCATGTTCATCTCCTTCCTCCCTTTGCTGGCCACTTCCCTCTCCTTCTCCATGCTCTCTTGACTGCTCTGTGGTGAATCTGAGCCTTCTAGGAGTAGGTTTGCTAGAGGAAGGTGAGGGGCGCTGAGTAGGCAATGTGGGAGATGTATGGACTGGAGGGACAGTGGAAAAATCCAGGTGACTGATGAAAACATCCCAAGAAACCTCTTTCTTCTCCAGCTGGTGAAGGATGATGATTTTAATGAGTGAGTGGTGGAAAAGAGAGGCTACTTGCTGTGATGGAGGATTCTTCTGGACTAAGGAGGCCATTTTCTCAATGATTTTGCACAAGAAGTAAGGGAGATTGAGTTGCTTGGTTCTAGTGAAGTGCATCAACAGTCAGATATGGTAGGCATAAACTCGGGAGAATCTCCCTTCACAAGTGAAATACTTCATTATGATCTTCATAAGGGGAGCATAGCTGGCAAGAAGATGACAGAAAGGAAAAATAGCAGTGCATGCTTCTCTATTTTTAGGCTTGAGGAAAGGCTTGTAGTCATCCAAGTCTAAATAGGCTTGCTTGAACCATTTCTCGCCAATGTATGGGATTTTAGTGGCCTTGGATACAGAATTCGGGGAGAACTTGAAATCAAGGCCCGCCACTTGAAAATGTTTGATTTTGAACCTCAAGGCGAACAAGTGTGTTAAGGGCGAGAAAATTTTGACTTCTTGTACCCTCTGGCAGAAATCCAAACACCCCACCTCATGAAAATTGAAAAGGATAGATGGGTGTGCATTGACTTCTTCATTAGAAATTGGCTCATATCTCTTGTGTAAACCACTTCTGCTATCTTGACTAGGAGGCATATTGACTTGGATGCGCTCTTGCAACACCAAAATGCTTCACAATATTTGAAATGTGCTCTTCAAACCCAACTCTGTCCCAGCCTTTCAACTCACTGTTTGATAAGGAAACAATGTTTTTGGATGCTGTGTAAAATGTCCCTTTTTGATACAAGACCCCTGTTTCTTCAAAATGCTGCCTTTCCCATCCTTTGAATATCAATCAACCAATATTCACAATGAAAACATAGTAAACAAGGATAAAGACAGTCAAAAGGACTTTTCTTGTGCTTGTGGTAAGAGTACCCTGCTTGTTGGTGTTTTGAGGAAATAAGAAAGCTTTGTCTTTCTAGAGGAAGGTAAAAACAAAAAGCCTTTTGATTCAAAAACACTATTCTCTTTTTAGGCCACTCAATCCAATAAATTCAACAATATGAACACAGTCAACCAGAGTATCTCTATACAGTCCAAATCCACTATTTATAGGACAAGGTGACAAAGTTTGAAATGTTTCTGAGGTGGTAGCAGAGGTCTTGTAGCGGTCATAGTACCAACAAACTTCTTTTCAAACACAGCAATACCCTCCTCGTATGCAGCTCACCAAATATATAATGATATAAGCACAGTCAATTCAACAAGTCTCTACACAGTCCAAGTCTTACTGTTTATAAGATAGGTTAACAGGGCTTATTGTGTTTCTTGTGATGTAGTAATCAGGCCTGTAGCATTCAATCAATAAAACTTCCCTTCAAAAAACACTGCCCTCCCTTTGCTTTACTGCCCTTTGCACACAGTTTGACAAAAGACACCTCTAAATGCAATGGTGGCCTAATTGACTCTGCTCTATGGAAATGAAAACCAAACACTGCCTTTTATCACTAAGGTCTGCTCATGGTCGAAGGGTAACCATGACCTTATTCTTCATCACACCGAGGCAGATTTCGAATACTGGCTAAGTAATACATGTATGATCACAATGGTTGAAAGTAGGAGCAATGTTTCACTCTTCAAATGCTAAGCTTTCCACTTTTAAAACAAGGCTTTCATCTCTCATCATTATTTGAGGGCAGTTAAATGAGCTTTTCTATATCAATATAACTCACAAAATTTTGATGTTTTATCAACCACAGCAAATCTCATTTTCACACAAAATTCAAAACTGTGATTTTTGACTGTGATGCTTAACCCTCTTTACCACTTAACAGTTTTGAAGAAATCAAGGGAGGCTCATGAATACCTTTAAGACATAGACGAATGATGCTTCTTAAGGCGTTTGATTTGCTTCAGGGGTTGTTTGGAGGCATCTCGAGCATTGGATTGGTGCGCGGCACTTTTGTGAAGAAGAACACCGTGCAAAACATGGTCGGGTGGCTTTGTTGGGCCTTTGTGACCAGAAGCCACAGGCTCGCCACGCAGCCTTGTAGTCCTTTGTAAATTCTGCGCACAGGAGCGTCGCGCGGTTACACAGGAGTGCCGCGCGGTTTAAACACCTTTAAAACTCTGAAAACCGGTTCAAAACCTCACTCTCTGGCCTTGTGAACTTCAAAGGGATGCTTTTCTCAGGCTTTTGCAACGGTCCCTTGTCTTTTTGAAATGCAAATAAAATAAAACCCCTTGGTTTAGTCTTGTAAGGGTTTTTGAACCTTTTGCTCTTTGAAACAGCACCTTGTTTTCTTTTGACAACCCAACTATTTTTAATGTGCTTTCATATTTGAAGGGTATTTATATCTGCTATTTTAGAGGGAGACTGTCTCAAAACCATCTTGTGCCTATAGCTGCATGTCTTTAACTGATGATCCTTTCTAATCGTGGGTGAGACCTAGTTACGTTTGCCTGAGCTTTCACAATGATTTTTAAAAGGAGAAGCTCTGCCACTGTTGACTTTTTAGTGCCCTTTTCACAATGTAAAATTTACCCAATAACACATTAATGAGTTTATGAAGTATTTTGCCATTTTGCAGGGAAACAGATTTACCCTTTGAACTTTTAACTAACATTTTCTGCTTTGGATGCTTCAAAGATGATAAAGCCCTATTGTGAAGATGACTTGACTGCCAGGTGTCTATTAAGCTCATTTCTGACTGTGGATGAATAGTGCAGTTTCATTTGCTCAGGCCCTTCCACCTTTGTCCATTTGAAAAGAGAATTTTCCTTACCCCTCCTCTCTTTACTCAAAATGTATTGATATGGTACCTCTGGCCCTTTAATAATGAACAGGTCTATATCTGTTTTGAAATCCTCTTCAGAATTTGAAAGTATACCGAAATTCCTTTTGTACTTTATGAACCTGCATACTAGCTTCAGTACCTCTTGGGGAAAATGAGCTCAGATTTTCTTTGTTAACTTATGAAAGTGATCTGAAAACCATCCCCTTATGAGTCAGGGGATCAATGTCCTTTGAAACATAATCACTGTTATGTCCTTTTGCCTGTGCAATGACTCATCTTATCACCACTCTTCAAATTTTGTTTTGTTGGAGCTGTGGACTGTCTTTTGTCAAAACCTCGTTAAGAGATAAGCTTGACCCATTGGATTGCAGTGGTACCCCTGCTTTCCTTTTGGTCTCTTACCTTGTTTCTATGATCAATTAGACCTTGAAATCAATTAATGCCCTAGGTATCTGGTTATGAATGAAGGATGCCCTTTTCTCTTGGTAAAATATCTGTGCTTTGTCAACCTTCTGTCCATGCCACATGTAAACTGCCTGATGAACATATTGACAAGGGTTTTTCTTACATATGATGGCAAACAAAAAATAGTGAAAACATTGATGCTTTTACCTCAGTCTTCAATCATCACTGTACTCCAGAAAATCTGTGTCACTGTCTCACTGTTCATTGAAACAAACCTTGATTACAATCAGTTGCAACTTTTCAAGTCAAACTTTGGCCATCGCCCTCTGCTTATAGATGAAGGAGGTGCCCTAACCCTCTGCTTATAAATGAAGGAGGTTTTTAGCCATGACTTATCAACAGCCTTTTGACAGTGTTGCTTTTTCTTTTGCTGTCTTTTCAGGCTATGAATGAACTCGCAAGAGTTTGATGAATAACTCTTTGCCCTGCAGATGCATCTCAGGCTCATGATCACATTGAGAAGCAGCTGTCTTCTCATGTAGAGCCAAGAATTGTCTTCTGAGATGCTAATATGTTTCTTGTCCTTGTAAAATCCATCAATCACTGCAAAACACCTAAAATCAGTTTGAGATCATGGTCTATGTATTGCTGAGACTTAAGGGTGTATAAGTGGCACGACTTAGGGCGGTGACTAATTTCCTTAGCAGAATGGGAGGTCTGTTGTGACTGGTCTATAGCAGATGGAGGTTTTTTGGCTCTTTGATGGTTGCCAAGGGTGAAATTCCTTAAAGCGCCACTTCCTAACTTAAGGGGGGTTTTAAACAGATTTGGATTGTCTCTTTAGAGCTGATGGGTAGACTAGTATGGCTGAGGCTAGGTAGGATTTGATAATGGGGTTCCATCTCGTCATGGGCGGACTGAAAGGTAGGAGAGTGAAACGTTTTATAGGTGTTTTCCCAGCTGGAAAATTTGACAAATTTTTAGATCAGCTGTTGGAAAACTTGGCTGTTACAACTAGTCATCACTAACAAGTAAAAAATACTGATGACTAACAGTGGCTCCATTTGGGGAGGGCAGCTCCTTTTCAGGAGGTGTTTAGAATTTCAGATCTTTGGCTTATGAAGACCAATGCCTTACCCATTGGCGCAAAATTTCACTCTTCTTTGATGCTACTTCTGAAAAGAGACAGCATGATTAGCATCAAAGATATTTCTACCTACCCCGCTATCTTTCCTAACATTTTTTCTCCTTTTTTGGTGCATTTGAACTAGCAGCCTTTTGACAAAGCATATTTTTCTTTTTGTAAAATGAACCTATCTATTTCTACACTTATATTTGCCGGGAGTTTAGATTAAACTGATGAACTCCTTCATTACTCTACCTAAACTAGATCAACTATCAAGATTAAGCTGTTGACAAGATTTTGTTCTCTAATCTAAAACATGAAATTCAAAATGATCAAATCAGGGTTAAACAGTTTGATTTATCATGTATTTTCGGCATGAAAGGACAAACTGCACAAAAATATTATTTTGCAAAAAGGAAAACTAGAAAAGCAGGGCTGAGATGTACAATGTATTTTTCATACCTTGCTTCTCTCTTTGGTTCTATTTTAGGTATGTGGAACGAGAATCTTTTCCTAATCTACTCTCTGTGATAAGTCAATCTTACACAATGTTGACCATCTTTTTCACTCACTAACTTATCAGCAAATAAATTTAAACATGCTCATCTATGATTAGGGTAGATAGCTGAACAAGACATTTGAGTACTAGTAGCGGCATTTAGACTTGCGCGCTTTTCGAAGGACTATTTTTTGGAACATGGGGCCTTTTTCTATCTTACAACCGCCCTCTTTTCTATCTTTTACTGTTTTTGACTTTTCTGTTTTTTCTATTTTTCAAATAGTGGTATATACAATGAATGAAAGTGTTTCAAACTCAAAAATCTTGGAAATGATGAAATTTAAGTATCTTATCCTCGTAAGGATCTCCTCTCATTCTCGGCCCACTCAACTCGTGAAAAGAGAAATTTGGAAAGTTTTCTCTCTCTAACATGACATAGGGATTCATGCAAGAATCTCTGAACAAACCGGTATCTTCCCGTTGTACCTCTTTGTATATCTGATTTCCACTCCTTTCCTTACTATACATATTCCTTAAATAATGCATATACTCTTGGTCATTCTTGAAATAGATAATGACATCATCAAGGTATGCAAAAATGCAGAAATTCAGGACTGGAAACATGGCTTTCATGAGAAGATTTTTGAAATCTGGTGGTTTTGCAATTTTGAGTCTGAAACTAGAACTACCTCCAGCATACTGAAAAAAATCTTTAGGCTGTCTACTTTGCAAGGGAATCTTTTGACTATAACTTGAAATATCATCTTGCAAAAACACATGATTAAAAGCACTTTTAATTGGTATATCATTGTCTTGGGTAGAAAGGACAAAATTCTTGTTATAGGGACATGCAGTAGTATTTCTAAAATCAAAACAGACCCTATGACCAGCTATTTTATCTCTGATTATTACAGTTCGGTTCAGATTGTTATATTTTCTCTTGTCAAAGTTATTCCTTGAAGGAATGGTAGTGGCACAGTGTTGTCCCCTGTATGAATTGGTATTCTGCATGAGATTGTTGATTCTAGCATTTCTAAGTTTCTTATGAAAAGACAGAATATGAGCCAATTTTAGTAACTCAGGTATGCTTGGACTGCAGCTATCATCTTTTCTCATAAGAAGTTTATCACGAATTTTCTCTAGATTTTGAGCTGCTATGGATACAATCAAAGTTTCATTTGCAGGGGAAGAGTTATATGATGGTAAATCTTTGAGGTATGGTAGAAACATTAAACTTCCCTGCTCCTGAGTTCCAAATAGGTTTATGATATGTAAGTCTTCTAGAGCCTTTACCCTGAAAAAGTTTCCGAAGGTTACTGCTGGTGTTTGACTAAAGTTCGAGAAATTCGCTTGATAGTACATAAGGTTTTGTGCTTCTTGCTCTAATCCTACTTCAGAAGGAACATACTGACTTCCCTCAAGACATAGCTGTTTATGATCATGGTAGTTTTGAGTGTCTATTTCATCATAGAGAACTAGAGGCAGCTGATGTGATGGGTCTGAGTTAGCTTCAGTTTCTTCTGACTCTTCTTCAATGTCCTCATCGGTATGCAGAATAAAAGAGTTCAGGTCGGAATGCAAGGAATACATTGGAATGTTATCTGGCCTCTCTTGACTACTGATCATGTACTTCATGTGTGACTCTCGGTAGAGTATTCTTGTTTGGTCAAACACAGGAATAGTGTCAAAGGACATATCCAGTTGAATATTCCCTTGGAGTTTGGCTCCCCAAGATCTGGATAGAAGCATCCCGTATTTGGGTGGGATGTCTGCCACTACTATGTCCATGATTAGATGTTTCACAGGTATTTGGGCTAGACTGAAGCAAAGGTCTTTGATCAAACCTAGACACTTGACTCTACTTGAGTCAAATGAATACAAGTCTTTGTATGGCTTTGTGATTTCCAGGCCTAGTCTTTCCATTACAACCTTCGGCATAAGATTATGCGAGGCGCCAGAATCCAGCATGGCATTGTGAAGGATTTGGTCATGGATATTTAGACTAATGTAAAATGGAAGAGTGGTTCCCTCTTGGAATTTCCCTTCTATTTTAGGACCAAACAACACTTCAGGAGTGTCATCAGCTAGATTAAGAGTGTTTGCATTACTCCCTAGATTTAGGACCTTTAACACTTGGGATTTATAAGGGCTTTGAGTGATGAGCTCGGTAAGAGGCATGGTGATTTTGATTTTAGCGATTTCGCCCTCGAAACTAAAAGGTAGCTGAAGTTTGGACATGTTTGTTTCAGCCTTTTCAGTTACGACCTTCTCTATGTTCTGAGTTTGCTGGCTCTGTTTCGGGATTTTGTTTGCCACAACTACCTCAGGAATCTTTGTGGAAGTACTAGGAGTATCTGATCTAGGACTAGTCTGGGTAACTCTATCTTTGTTATGGTCATTTTTATCGACCATGATTTTGTTACTGTTTACTTCTTTCTTAAGGATGGTATCGGGGGTTTTAGCAGTGTCTAAGTTACCTTTCTTGCTTCTATTATGGCATTCTGAAAATCTATGGCAGGATCGTCAGGATCTTCATAGTTGGTTTCATCCTGATTCGGAGAGAAGAATAATTGTTCTTCTTCTGTGAGATACACCTCACTCTCATTATCAGGCCCTATGAGGTTCAAATGACTTTCATCAATGGGTTATGTATCCCTATCATCTTCTTCCACATAATTTTCATTAAATAGTGGCCTGATTTGTTGGTCATTTTCCCTTGGTCTGTTTTGAGGTTGTTCCCTCCTGAAATTTTGGTTCTAGTTTCTGTTTGGAGGGTTTGGTTGATTGTCCCTAACAGGGGTCTTTTCATTTATCTTTTCCCACATTTTGGCCATAGTCTTGACTAAGTCATCTATTCTAGGATCTAGGGAAGGAGATGAAGTGGAGACCTCATCTCTGTATGTGACTTTCCTTTCTTATCTAGTCCTAGCCATTTTTTCTGCTAGGTTGGCTTCTACTCTTATGGCTACTTGTTACATTTCCTCTAGGGTAGGGGGATCCTTATCTCTTAGCTGATATGTCATGTCTGGATCAAAACCCTCAGGGAATTTTGCCAAGGCTGAACCAAGTGGGGGTTTGAAGTGAGGTGGGAGGGCGTTATACACACTGTTAAACCTGGTGTAGTATCCCTGGACACTTTCCCCATTTTCCCATTTTAGATTGTTATATTCTGACAGGATTTGAATAGGGTTATTTCGGACTTCCCACTTGTTTTTGAAGACTTGGAAGAGTTCTGGGATGTTGTGGATGCTGTTTGGAGCTAAGCTCTTAAACCATGTTTTGGGTTCTCCACCCAGGCTTTGGGTGAATATTCTCATTCTGACGGATTCGTCTTGTACTTCCATGTATTCAAAAGCATCGCTAATCCTACTTACATGCTGTTGAGCTATGGCAGTCTCTTCCCCGGTAAAGTGTGGGATTTTGTCTTGATATTTATCTGGTAGAGGAGCCAAAGGGAGTGGCAACACCAAAGGTGCGTACCAGGCTGCCATGACTGGAGCTAGTGGGTGATGTACAAGATGAGGAGTTGTAGGATGAGCTGAGGTGGTTTGAACAGTGGTGGTTTGGATAGGTGTGGCGGATGTACTTGGACTAGTGATCTGGTTTTGAGCAGATCTGGGATAGAAGGAGCCAAAGTGATGGAGAAGCTAAGAGTCGGGAGGTGTGGAAGGTGAAGCTTCTCTACTAGGACTCTGTGGCGGGTCTAGGGGTTCAGGATCGTCAAAGTTTATCTTACTATGTGCTTGCTTCTAAAAAGAGATTTTACTGACTCTAAGTCAAAAGGGGAATCTGGTAAGATAGTGAGATGTTCAGGTACTGATCTTGTTTTACGGATGGATCTATCAGTAGCTAGATTGTCAGTTTTGGAAGCTTGCCACAGAATCTTCTCTGGGTCATCTACTATGATAGGGGGATTTGGGTCTAGATGAGATCTAGTGTTGATTCTTCATGTAGCCAGATTTCGAGTCTAAGGTTTAGAGAGGGTGGTATTGGTGAATATTTTGGATGGGTGGCCTCTCTAAAGTTCCACTGAAGTGAAGGATGATCAAAAATAGAAAGGATGGACTAGTGGAGTCGCCAGGTGGATTTCTTATGAGAAACATGTTTCACCAACAACTATATCAAAGATGCTTTGGAAAACGTTTTATAGCAAACTTTGAGATGGCATCTTGCAAAGAAGAGTGATTCACTTGGTTTCTACAGTTTGCTAAGTTGTATGGACAAGCTAGTGGTTCTATTGGCAAGAAGGTTTCTACTTACTTTCTATGTTTAGGAGAGGTTTTCTGAATCGCTAAGTTATACTTAGATTGCCACTGATCACAGAGTTTCCACCCTAAGTTTCAAGTTTCTGGAAGGACGAGTTAGCAGAAAGGTATGGTTTATGAATATTTTTGGTATTTTATGAAGTTTTTAGGCCTACCGGAGGCTAGTGGAGTCGCCAAGTGCAACTTGGTTGTTTTTGTAAGGATATAGCTATGGTCCACCACCAGTAACTAAGGAAAAGCCAATCAAAGGGAGTTTTTTAGGGGTTTTTTGAGTTTTATGTGCAGCCTATGGTTTATCTAAAGTATTCTAAACTTGTTTCATCACTTTGCTAGGGTGGTGAGAACAAAAAGAGTTTACTCCAAAAGGTTTTATGGGCTTCTTGCTTGTTCAAGTATCTGAAGGACTAAGGAGTCTATAAGAGTTTGCTAGACTGTCATGTACTCAGTGTCCCACCATCTCCCGCTATTATGTTAGTAAGCGATGAGGATAAGTCAACAAGATAGTATTTTCAAAGGTCTCTTAAGGTTTAGGGAATCTAAGTCTGTTTATTACTCAGAGTCCCACTGTGATCGCCATTATGTTAGAGAGCGGTGGGATAAGTCAATTAAATATTATCCTTAGTTCAAAAAGGGGCTTTCCATGAGTCTTACAAGATATTCAGATTAAAATAAACTCAGAAAAGTCCCACCATGATCGCCATTATGTTAGTGTGGCGATGAGGTGGCTCAATCGGATAGTAGCCTAGAGTCTAATAAAGTAGTAAGGCCTACTGGAAGCTAGTGGAGTCGCCAGGTGGATTTTTAGTTGTTTTTAGGTATATGTGTATGGTCCACCACCAATACTATAAAAAACCAATCTAAGGGAGTTTTTTGTGGTTTTTTCTGAGTTTTATGTGCAGCCTAGTATGTAAGAGTGTTATAAACCTGATTCATCACTTTGCTAAGATGGTGAAGCAGAGAGTTTTATTCTAAATGATTCTAAAGGCTGATGGTCTGAGTTTAGTATTGAAGGACTAAAGAGTCTATAAGAGTTTTCTAGACTATCGTGTACTCAGTAAGTCCCACCCTGATCACCATTATGTTAGTGAGCGGTGGGATAAGTCCGTCAGATAGTATTCTCAAAATTCTCTAAAGATTAGGGAAACTAAGTTTGTTTATTACTCAGAGTCCCACCGTGTTCGCCATTATGTTAGTGTGGTGATGAGGTGGCTAAAAGGCAGGTATTCTTGAAAATAAGGGACTTCTGGAGTTCTAAGGTGTCCTTAGATTGTCACTAACTCAGATTCCCACCATGATCGCCATTATGTTAGTGAGCGGTGGGATAAGTCCGTCAGATAGTATTCTCAAAAGTCTCTAAAGATTAGGGAAACTAAGTTTGTTTATTACTCAGAGTCCCACCATGATCGCCATTATGTTAATGAGCGGTGGGATAAATCCGTCAGATAGTATTCTCAAAAGTCTCTAAAGATTAGGGAAACTAAGTTTGTTTATTACTCAGAGTCCCACCGTGATCGCCATTATGTTAGGGTCCTGTGATTTCGATGATTGGCAAACCAAATGACAGTGTAACATCAAACCAGTCTTTGGAGCCCAAGGACCTAGCCTTCCTGGACTCAGAGAGGGATTTCTCTATATGTGTAAGGGATATTTGTGTGTTTGCTTATTATGTTCTGATTTTAGGCTAGTTATGAAGTAATTTTTTGGTTTTTTAGGCTGTGAGGGATGAAACTGATCAAAGATATAAGATAGGTAACAAGATGTTAGATCAACTGGGCTATGGGGTCAAAAAGGTCAAGGAAGCTAATAGATGATGATACAAGGCTGCTGTAGGGCCGATTTGATTCAAGGTAGAAAGGATATTTGGGAAAAATGGTGTAAATGGACATCAAGTTTGTGAACAACAAAGGATTTCAAGCATAACTAGTTTAATAGCAAACATAAACATGGTAGGGCAAACCATTAATCATGCATAATGTAACTATAAGCTAATCAATACATAGAAATAAACATTCAAGCCATGCATAGAGGAGTATGACTCTCTAACTTTGGGAAATGGCTATCAGACTTTGGGGAAAACACTTAAGACAGACTAAAAACTCAAAACACTATGCCGGAACGCTTAAACACAGTTCTTCAAGTCATTGGGCACTTTGAAAATGAGATTTTCATAGTCTTAGACAAAGGGCTAGATCGAAACTAGGCCTCCTTGGTTCAACAAGATGATAATCTAATTAGTCAAAGAGAAATTTCATGGATGGAGCTATGGCTGGCCATTGGTAAGCAGGGCGTACCGTAAGTCATACTTAGCTAGCATAAAACCATTAATGAAACAAGCAACAATATCCTCAAGTTACTAAAGAGAAGTTAAGAATTCTTTAGTATGACTAAGGAGGAAGAAAACATGAAAGCTATGAAGAAACAAGAAATTTGAGGTGCCTCCAAGGGCAGGTCTCAAATTTATTCTCTACTGATCTATAGCAAGAAAGAAACATGTATTCATGAATGAAAACTAGAAGACAAAACATAGAAAGGAACATTATACCATTCTACCATGTCATGGAATCCATCAACAATCCTTCATCATTCATCCAAGAACATCCAAGAGGCAATCCAAAAGCATAACACAAGTATTTCCTTCAAAGCTCATATGACCAATATATTGCTTCTCTTCTCAAGTTCAGCCTTGTTTTACAATGAAAGCCTTTGGAATATATAGGCTCAAGTGAGGAAAACCTCATGGTTCAACTTGCCATGCTATTGGCCTAATCAAAATATCTAGTTTTGTCCTTGAGGCTTTGCAAAGCCCAAGGCACAAAAATATCTCATAAAACATCTAAAAAATGCTAAAAATGAGAAATATATTGAATTTGCATCATTTTTCATGTGCAAAAATAGCTAAATGCACATTTGGAAAAAACAGATTTTAGAGGTTCAAAAATTACAAAAATATTCAAAATTTATATCAGCAAAAGGTCCCCTGACTTGCCGAAAACATTTGGCAGCCTTCCTGATGTCAAAACGAGGCTCATGATAGTTAGTTGGAAATGTATGAGTGTCTAATTTCTGGAAAAACTGAAATTTTATCAATATGATGCCTGGAAGTCCTCCAAATCTGTACCTGTGTGTAAAAAACCAGAAAATTACAGTCTGCTGATAGACCGGGTAGAGTGTGCAAAAAGCAAGCATTTTTTGCCGTTTTGAGGGGGCAAATGATCTCCAAATGTTCTGAAAGTCGCTGAGGGTGTGCTCATGAAATTATGGCATCCTATGATACCATTCTCCTCCCTTGACGAATCCCCAAAATGAAATGGTGAATTTCATGAGTTTTGACCAAAAACTCAAAAATGCCAAAAAACCAAAAATTGTCAAAATGTGCCCAAAATTGGTGTGCATGACCCTCAAGGGTCCTCATCAACATGCTCCGAAAATAAAGCCAAAATTTCAAGTTTTGATGTGTCCTTCTTCTCTTTCTGTGCCGGGCGCTTCCCTTTTGCTTCCTTTAGTTTCTCTTGAGTGGCCTTTAACTTGCACCGGCCAAACTGATTTAGCTTTTGATAATGTTTTATCATCCTCCTTTGCAGCTCTAAGTCCCTGTTTGCCTTCTCAAGCTTCATCTCCAAATGTTTATTTTCTCTTTCTAGCCATGCCTCCTTATTTCTTTCAATCTCTGGGTCAAGTAGTGCAGTGAGGGGAGTGGATTGAAGAAGGGCTTGTTCCTCTTCCTTTTGCTTTTCAAGGGCTCTTTTAAGACCTATGGTTCTAGGCTTCTTTCGCCTAGGCTGGTCCTCTTCTTCATCCTCATCAAAATCACCTATGAGCTCCTTTATCCTTGCTTGTGCTTTGGCGGCCTCTTTCTTGTATTTGATTGCTCGTGTCTCATAAACAGCCATATGGACACTCATTTTCCTATTTTGGATTTCCAAGAAATGATTGAAGTTCTTTGCCCGATGAAGGTCATTCTCCACTGCATTAATTTGGCCCTCTCTATGGATTAGAAGGTTTTCTAGAATGCGGGCTTCGTTATCACTGTCATCACTTTGGATTGGGATGAAATCCAATGCACCTCCATGCTCATGTCCTTCTCCTACTTCGCCCTTTCCTTTGCCTTGAAAAGCTATCCTTGCGCTCTTTCTTCTAGGCAAGTCAGTGAGAGGCTTCTTTGGCGACTTCCTTTTGCTCCTGAGAGTTCTTGTCACTTTTGGAGTGAAAACCTTGGGCACTTTATTTCTTGATGTCTTGGGCTTAGCCTTTTCAGGAGAGGAAGGCATAATTGCTTTGCCTTTGTCATTTTTTTTGTCACCTTCTTGAATTTGCCTTCCCTCTTGAAGCTGATGTGTATCTTGAGGAGGGTGCTATGCATCATGAGGGAATTGTTGTGTGTCATGAGGAGACTGCTGCTACCCCTCAACATCATGCTGCTCAAACTGCTACCCCTGTTCACCCACATCATGCTGCTCAAAATGTTGCCCTAGATCACCAACATCAAGTTGCTGCTGTGCTTCAAGTTCCTGTTCATTTTATAGTTCAAGCTGTTGCTCCAACTGCTGCCCAAACTGCTGTCCTTCCTCACTAAATTGCTACTACTCAGCATTCTTCTCTTCTTGCTCTTGCTGTTGTTCACTTGCATCACTGTCATGCTGCTGCCCTCCATCACTTTCTTCCTACTGTTCCTCATATTTTTCTTCATGTTCATCTCCTTCCTCCCTTTGCTGGCCACTTCCCTCTCCTTCTCCATGCTCTCTTGACTGCTCTGTGGTGAATCTGAGCCTTCTAGGAGTAGGTTTTCTAGAGGAAGGCGAGGGGCGATGAGTAGGCAATGTGGGAGATGTATGGACTGGAGGGATAGTGGAAAAATCCGGGTGACTGATGAAAACATCCCAAGAAACCTCTTTCTTCTCCAGTTGGTGAAGGATGATGATTTTAATGAGTGAGTGGTGGAAAATAGAGGCTACTTGCTGTGATGGAGGATTCTTCTGGACTAAGGAGGCCATTTTCTCAATGCTTTTGCACAAGAAGTAAGGGAGATTGAGCTGCTTGGTTCTAGTGAAGTGCATCAACAGTCGGATATGGTAGGCATAAACTCGGGAGAATATCCCTTCACAAGTGAAATACTTCATTATGATCTTCATAAGGGGAGCATAGCTGGTAAGAAGATGAGAGAAAGGAAAAATAGCAGTGCATGCTTCTCTATGTTCAGGCTTGAGGAAAGGCTTGAAGTCATCCAAGTCTAAATAGGCTTGCTTGAACCATTTCTCGCCAAAGTATGGGATTTTAGTGGCCTTGGATACAGAGCTCGGGGAGAACTTGAAATCAAGGCCCGCCACTTGAAAATGTTTTCTTTTGAACCTCAATGCGCACAAGTGTGTTAAGGGCGAGAAAATTTTGACTTCTTGTACCCTCTGGCAGAAATCCAAACACCCCACCTCATGAAAATTGAAAAGGATAGATGGGTGTGCATTGACTTCTTCAGTAGAAATTGGCTCATATCTCTTGTGTAAACCACTTCTGCTATCTTGCCTAGGAGGCATATTGACTTGGATGCACTCTTGCAACACCAAAATGCTTCACAGTCTTTGAAATGTGCTCTTCAAACCCAACTCTGTCCTAGCCTGTCAACTCACTGTTTGATAAGGAAACAATGTTTTTGGATGCTGTGTAAAATGTCCCTTTTTGAAACAAGACCCCTGTTTCTTCAAAATGTTGCCTTTCCCATCCTTTGAATATCAATCAACCAATATTCACAATGAAAACATAGTAAACAAGGATAAAGACAGTCAAAAGGACTTTTCTTGTGCTTGTGGTAAGAGTACCCTGCCTGTTGGTGTTTTGAGGAAATAAGATAGCTTTGTCTTTTTAGAGGAAGGTAAAAACAAAAAGCCTTTTGATTCAAAAAAACTGTTCTCTTTTTAGGCCACTCAATCCAATAAATTCAACAATATGAACACAGTCAACCAGAGTATCTCTATACAGTCCAAATCCACTGTTTATGGGACAAGGTGAGAAAGTTTGAAATGTTTCTGAGGTGGTAGCAGAGGTCTTGTAGCGGTCATAGTACCAACAAACTTATTTTCAAACACAGCAATACCCTCCTCGTATGCAACTCACCAAATATATAATGATATAAGCACAGTCAATTCAACAAGTCTCTACACATTCCAAGTCTTACTGTTTATAAGATAGGTTAACAGGGCTTATTGTGTTTTTTGTGATGTAGTAATTAGGCATGTAGCATTCAATCAATAAAACTTCCCTTCAAAAAACACTGCCCTCCCTTTGCTTTACTGCCCTTTGCACACAGTTTGACAAAAGACACCTCCGAATGCAATGGTGGCCTAATTGACTCTGCTCTATGGAAATGAAAACCAAACACTACCTTTTATCACTAAGGTCTGCTCATGGTCGAAGGGCAACCATGACCTTATTCTTCATCACACCGAGGCAGATTTCGAATACTGGCTAAGTAATACATGTATGATCACAATGGTTGAAAGTAGGAGCAATGTTTCACTCTTCAAATGCTAAGCTTTCCACTTTTAAAACAAGGCTTTCATCTCTCATCATTCTTTGAGGGCAGTTAAATGAGCTTTTCTATATCAATATAACTCAGAAACTTTTGATGTTTTATCAACCACAACAAATCTCGTTTTCACACAAAATTCAAAACTGTGATTTTTGACTGTGATGCTTAACCCTCTTTACCACTTAACAATTTTGAATAAATCAAGGGAGGCTCATGAATACCTTTAAGACATAGACGAATGATGCTTCTTAAGGCATTTGATTTGCTTCAGGGGTTGTTTGGAGGCATCTCGAGCATTGGATTGGTGCGTGACACTTTTGTGAAGAAGAACGCCGAGAAAAACATGGTCGGGTGGCTTTGTCGGGCCCTTGTGACCAGAAGCCACAGGGGCGCCACGCGCCGCTACAGGCGTGTTGCGCAGCCTTGTAGTCCTTTGTAAATTCTGCGCACAGGAGCGCCGCACGGTTTAAACACCTTTAAAACTCTGAAAACCGGTTCAAAACCTCACTCTCTGGCCTTGTGAATTTCAAAGGGATTCTTTGCTCGAGCTTTTGCAACGGTCCCTTGTCTTTTTGAAATGAAAATAAAATAAAACCCCTTGGTTTAGTCTTGTAAGGGTTTTTGAACCTTTTTCTCTTTGAAACAGCACCTTGTTTTCTTTTGACAACCCAACTATTTTTAATATGATTTCATATTTGAAGGGTATTTATATCTGCTGCTTTAGAGGGAGACTGGCTCAAAACCATCTTGTTCCTGTAGCTGCATTTCTTTAACTGATGATCCTTTCTAATCGTGGGTGAGACCTAGTTACATTTTCCTGAGCTTTCACAATGATTTTAAAAGGAGAAGCTCTGCCACTGTTGACTTTTTAGTGCCCTTTTCACAATGTAACATTTACCCAATAACACATTAATGAGTTTATGAAGTATTTTGCCATTTTGCAGGGAAACAGATTTACCCTTTGAACTTTTAACTAACATTTTCTGCTATGGATGCTTCAAAGATGATAAAGCCCTATTGTGAAGATGACTTGACTGCCAGGTGTCTATTAAGCTCATTTCTGACTGTGGATGAAAAGTGCAGTTTCATTTGCTCAGGCCCTTCCACCTTTGTCCATTTGAAAAGAGAGTTTTGCTTACCCCTCCTCTCTTTACTCAAAATGTATTGATATGGTACCTCTGGCCCTTTAATAATGAATAGGTCTATATATGTTTTGAAATCCTCTTCAGAATCTAAATGTATACCGAAAGTCCTTTTGTACTTTATGAACCTGTATACTAGCTTCAGTACCTCTTGGGGAAAATGAGCTCAAATTTTCTTTGTTAACTTATGAAAGTGATTTGAAAACCATCCCCTTATGAGTCAGGGGATCAATGTCCTTTGAAACATAATCACTGTTATGTCCTTTCGCCTGTGCAATGACTCATCTTATCACCACTCTTCAAATTTTGTTTTGTTGGAGCTGTGGACTGTCTTTTGTCAAAACCTTGTTAAGAGATAAGCTTGACCCATTGGATTGCAGTGGTACCCCTGCTTTCCTTTTGGTCTCGTACCTTGTTTCTCTGATCAATCAGACCTTGAATTCAATTAATGCCCTGGCTATCTGCTTATGAATGAAGGAGGCCCTTTTCTCTTGGCAAAATATCTGTGCTTTGTCAACCTTCTGTCCCAGCCACATGTAGACTGCCTGATGAACATATTGACAAGGGTTTTTCTTACATAAGATGGCAGACAAACAACAGTGAAAACATTGATGCTTTTACCTCAGTATTCAATCATCACTGTACTCCAGAAAATCTATGTCACTGTCTCACTGTTCATTAAAACAAACCTTGATTACAATCAGTTGCAACTTTTCAAGTCAAACTTTGGCCATCGCCCTCTACTTATAGATGAAGGAGGCGCCCTAACCCTCTGCTTATAAATGAAGGAGGTTTTTAGCCATGACTTATCAACAGCCTTTTGACAGTGTTGCTTTTTCTTCTGTTGTCTTTTTAGGTTGTGAATGAGGTCACAAGAGTTTGATGAATAACTCTTTGCCCTGCAGATGCATCTCAGGCTCATGATCACATTGAGAAGAAACTGTCTTCTCATGTAGAGCCAAGAATTGTCTTCTGAGATGCTGATATGTTTCTTGTCCTTGTAAAATCCATCAATCACTGCAAAACACCTAAAATCAGTTTGAGATCATGGTCTATGTATTGCTGAGACTTAAGGGTGTATAAGTGGCGCGACTTAGGGCTGTGACTAATTTCCTTAGCAGAATGGGAGGTCTGTTGTGACTGGTCTATAGCAGATGGAGGTTTTTTGGCTCTTTGATGGTTGCCAAGGGTGAAATGCCTTAAAACGCCACTTCCTAACTTAAGGGGGGTTTTGAACAGATTTGGATTGTCTCTTTAGAGCTGATGGGCAGACTAGTATGGCTGAGGCTAGGTTGGATTTGATAATGGGGTTCCATCTCGTCATGGGCAGACTAAAAAGTAGGAGAGCGAAAATTTTTATAGGTGTTTTCCCAGCTATCAAATTTGACCTATTTTTAGATCGGTTGTTGGAAAACTTGGCTGTTACAGCTAGTCATCACTAACAAGTAAAAAATACTGATGGCTAACAGATGTCTTCCTCATCCTCAACATTTTTTTGAGAACTCTCTGCAAAGTTTTCTTGGAATGGGGGTCTAATGTTCTGATCTAGGGAAGGTTCTTTACCTTTCCCAGGATTGTTTTTTTTCCTATAGTTGGGATTTATGATTTGGGATTGATTGTCCCATTGTGGTTTCCTTTCAATGTGGTCTAGTCTCTCAACTACTTTTTCTAATGTTTTGTTAATAAAATAAAATTTTCCATCTAAGTTTGAGGCTTCTTCTTTGATAGTGACCCTCCTCTCATTTCTAAGTCTGGCTTTTCTGGCAAGGATATTGATTTCTACACCAATAATATTCAGTTGCATTTGTTCTAGGGTGTCTGCATCCCTTTCTCTAAGTTGATAGGCCATGTCTACATCAAAACAATCAGGGAATTTGAGCAGCACAGAATATGGAGTGGGTTTAAGGTCTACATGAATATAATTGTAAATACTGTTGGATCTGGTGCAAAAATCTTGGACAGATTCATTGGGAGCTCTCTTAACAGCATCAAACTCAGATAATATTTGTAGGGGATTTTTCTTCTTTTCCCATTTATTTAGGAAAGCTCTAAGGAATGTAACTAAGTCTGCTATAGTACCAGCACCTAAATTTCTAAACCATGTTTTTAATTCTCCAGTTAAGCTTTGTGAAAACAACATCATTCAAACATCAGACTCATCTATCTCATAAATTTCCCAAAACTCATTCATTATAGTGATATGCTGTTGTGCAGTAATTTGTGAACAATTATCAAACAATGGGATATCCTTTTGGTAATTTTGGGGCATGTCATGGAGATTTTGAGGTAAGACAAAGGGAGCGTATCTAGCTGCCATGGCTTGGATTTTTGCTAAACTGGGAGGTACAGTGGTAGTGGCAGGGATAGTGCTGGTTACAACAGTGGATGTACTTGAAGAGCTTGGAAAAGGAGATGAAAAATAAGTGGTATGGCTAGTGCTTATCGTGGTAGTGGTTGTAGTAGATTTAGTGAATGATGGAAATACTACTTTAGGCTGCAAAGGCAGCTCAGGGATGAATGGTCCTGTGGATGAACTGGCAGTGTATTGAGGATATGATGAATATATGATCCTATGCTGCTAGGGCAACTCAGGACTGACAGGCTCTGGGGGTGAACTGATAGTGGAATCTATAAATGAAGTGGCGGCATACAAAGTAGAATCTACTGCTGGAAAGATGGTGGTGGATAATTGAGAAAATGGAGGTTTAAATTGAGACAAAAAATTGGTTAACTTGATAGCTTCATCAATGTATTTAATTTTTGTGACACTTACCCTTTCTGCTGGACTTTGAATTTCAGTTTTGTCTGATTTAATAGGCGCTGAAATAAATTTCTGTTTCTCATTCACAAAAGAAGTAAAAATAGGATCTAAAACAATTTCCTTTAAATCAGTTTCAGACTTGGTTCTAAATAATGATTTTTCAAACTTCAAATCAAATTCAATATCTGATAAGCTTACGAATTCTTTGGGTAAAGAATCAGCTCTTCTCAGGGGTACTTCAGTTTCAGAACTAACAGTTTGTTTTTTCTTTTTTCCTATCTGGTCCAGATTGTCTACTATATCTGCAGGGTTGGGATCAGGGTTGGATCTAGTATAATAGACTTTCTTTGGAGCCAGAATGATTATTTTATAAATACCCACAACCTTTAAACTTAATCTTAAAGTAGAAAATATATATTGAAAGATCTTCCTCAAATATTAAACTTAAACTGGAGAGTGGTTAGCTCCCTAGTATGGTCGCTAGTATGTTCTCACCCTAGTAATTCTTAGGTCGTGGGATTTTGGTTTATAGTTAAAGAAAACTAGGGGTAACCAAGAACCTTTTTTGAAATTCAGGATCTAGCCTTCCTTCCAGAGAGGGATCTCTCCTCAATATTTAGCTTGATTTTATTTATAAGATTTTAGGCTAGGTATGATTGGACAGTGGGATTTGTTTTGAAATTTTGGTGGGAATAAAAGGTACTTCAAGGTAAACCACAGAGGGATCTACTAGACCATTAGGCTATGGAGTCAAATTTTTGGCAAGCAGAGCTAGGAAATAAGGTCTAAAGAGAAAATGTACTAAGGGTAGGGTAGATGACCTTCAAAGGGTTTGAAATAGGCTTTTTGATGGAATGGGTGAAATCTGAACAAAAGGGAAATTAAGAATCCTTAGATTACAGAAATGAAGATGAAATGAAGGGGTCAAACAGGGACTAAGAGCATTTAAGAATTCTTAAGTCCGGTTATCATCATAAAACATAATAATGAATAACTAGTAAAAAATAGGGAGCTTTTTAACACTAATCATGTTTAAGATTTCCTAGTTAAACATTAAAGACATAAAACATTAAAATGTATATATGGAAACTTTTGAAAGATAAAAAGTGAAAACCGGAAAATACTTGACTTATCTGGTCAACACAAGAATCTTAATTTATGATGTCTTTAATCTTAATTCCAGTCTGCTGCTTTACTAATCGTCTCACATAAACTTCAATATATCCAGCAAAAAGTCTATAGTAGTCTTGAAAAATTTTATTCCACACCTAATACTTCAAAAACAGAAGTATTTATACAAAACTTATTACAAAATATCTGAGAGACATGTAGGAATATCTCTAGGCAAAAATAAAGTTTATTACATAGAAAGAGGGACAACTGCAAAAAAAACTGGCAAGCTGTCCTCTTATCAATAAAAAATAGAACGAATTATCTTAACTTGTTGCTGGGTTGTAGCTTCTGGAAATGCTTGCTGGCATTTTGGAAAAAGATATTTTTTGAAGATAACTTGAAAGAAACTCTTTCCATTTCACATCATTTAACCTGTGCTTTGTCACTGATACTCTTTACGTTGTTTCTTTACTACTTCACTGTTGTAAAATAAATAATAATCTGTAGTAAAAAGGTGTTTTGACTGATAATATTTGACTTTGTTTTTTACTCTGATACACTTTGACTAAAAATCTTCATATTAATTCAATGAATTCCTGCCATTGTTCTGCACTGGGAATTCTCATACTCTTCAATTTCCTGTAACTTTCATCTGCCTCTGTATACTTAACAAAATTGGGCTTAACAATGAAAATATGTTTGATCTCATTTTGTAGAAAGAACAAGTTTTCAAAATATTCCAAAATGACTTTACCAGTTGGAGACCCTTGTGGTAAAGTTTTGCTGACTTGCTCTTTGGCATAAGCCCTGATTTTGTTGTCATAATCCTTCTGTGCCATTAATTTTTCATTCAAAGCATGAATGTCTGGAAGGCCTGCTTGTGTTAGTACTGTATATTTGGCCCAAAATCTTGTGATTGCCAAGTTCATGTCCTTGCATCTGTCCTCCAAATTATTCATCCTATTTTTCTTATGCAGGACTTTCTTGATTTGTAGTATGCTTTCAGTTCTATCCTGAATTTTTAGCTCTTCAAGCTCTTCTCTGTGTTTTCTATTTAGAAATGTAATAAGCCTCAGAGCTTGAGCAGGTTTGTCAGCCAATTCTTCTTTTGTCTTCTGAATTTCTATTTGTGCTTCTTTGAGTAATTATTTTTGTTCATAAATAATTTGAATTGAAGGCCACTGAGAATGTATGCCTTGAATGATGTTGTTCCAAAGATAATTCTTAATGTAAGATACCTACTCAGTGAGATTAACCTGTTGTTGTAGAATCTTTACCTGTCCCTGAAATTTGTTGGCTCTCTTATCATGTCTTTTGGATGTAATTAATGCATCTCTATTATATGTTTCAAGATTTCTGATGATACCTTTCAAATTGATTATCTCTTTATCTTTTAAGGACATGTCTTCCATAGCCTTGACTATGGCAGCTGTTTGACCTGTTTGATTTACCTGTGATGTAGATGAAGAAGTGGCATAAATATATTTAGAAGTAATTGACACTGCAGTTGCCAATACTCCTTTTGGTGCCAAATGTTCTGCCAATGTATAGGGAACAATTGTACTTACAGTTGGGATCACTGTGGGAATGGAGATTTCATGAGCTTTCTTCAATGTTTCATTTTCTTGCATTAGAGATTCTATTTGATTTTCCATATCTTTAATCTGAGCTGTCATTTTCAAAACCAGTTGCATATTTTCCTCCTTTTCTGTCTTTTCTTGAAGAATTTCTTTTGCCTGAGGGTGCTCACTCTGTGTCAATTTGAGTTTCTTTCTCAAGGCAGCAATATCCTCATTTTTCTGCCTTATCAATTTCTTAGCAACTTCAGTATTAGAGGGATCTACTCCAGTTTCTATTATCAAATATTCTAAGGACTTGATCCTCAAATCCTTAGCATGGAGAGATGCTTTATCTAATTTCATTTGAGTTTGAAAATTAGATATAGTCTTTTGAAGCATGGTAACACTCATGGTTTTGCTTACTACCTTTGAATATAGCATCTCTGAAGCACTTCTATGGAACTCTATCTAATCTAGTTCATGTATAGTATCAACATTCACTTCAAATTCTGTCTTCCTGTAGTGTGTGGCTGACTTTGGATCTGTTACTACTAGTTGGAGAAAAGACATGATCATTTTATTTGTTGAGTAATCAAATGTTGTCACAAGTCTGTCTTTATCTCCTAGTTTTTCTTTCAGAAGCTTAGAATAAATCTCATTCTTGATTTCCTCATTCTTTTCCCTGATCTGCTTGAACCTTTTTTGAATATCAGAATCAGTTTCTTCTGCTACTTTAGAGGAGGAGGGAGCTTCTGTATTAATTTCTACTTCAACCATTTCTTTGCCTTTTCCTTGTGCTTGTACCTATTCGTTCTGAATTTCCCTGAGTGTTTCATTAACAATAATTGTGGCCTCATCATCATTATCATTATTATCATATACATCTATGACTCCTTATTTTTCTAGAGTAGTCATTCTGGCCTTCTTGTTGTAGACTGTTTTAAATTTATTTTCAATAATTGTCTCTGCCAAACAACCTTCTTCTTTTCTAGGCCTTTTATTAGATTCCTCTACTTGTTGGTTAACTGTAACCACCTGTGTACTTTCCATCTGATTTTCCTATAGGCTATCTATTTGCATCTCCTGAATATCATCAATTAAAGTGTTTTCAACCCATTCCATTTGATTAGCATATTTTTCAATTAGTGGCTTTGACTCATGAAGGAATGGAGTTAACTTACATTTGACCCTGAGGTTACTCAAAATACCTTGAGGGTCATAGTTCCAGTAAAAGGTTTCTTGGAACTTGAATGCTAATAGTTTGCTACTTACCTTTTTCAAAGCATCTTTGTTGTTGACTATGAAAGAGCCAATTTGACTTTTTAACTTGAATTGTGCTTTCTTTTTGGAGGCTATGAATTTCACTTCATCGGCATTCAACATCTGTCTCAAGTGTTCCAAAGAAAAAATATTGGAAGTTAGAAACTTTGGTAATATGTAAGGAGCCAAGATTGCACCATACACTCTGATTTCTGTGTGATTTTTATACAAATACCAATCTCCAACTTTACAGTTTTCAGACAACTGTAAAATTCTTTTGATTTCTTCATTGATCCTTGGTGGCTCTACTTTGTCCAAGAAATTCATGGTAGGTCTGATAAAAAAATCATTGAAATCACTGTAGCTGTACTCGCTGCTCTTTTTCCTGAGAAGACAAGTCCAAAATATCACTGAAAGAGGTTTGCCCTCCATATCCATCTTCTGTAATGCAATTGGAAAATTATCTGCCTAAGAAAATAGGAAGAGATGTAACATATATGATGTATATCTGAACACTGCTTCATCATGTAATTTTATTAGCTGATAATGTATATTATCAGCAATGAATTTGGCAAAGTCAAAGACCAATTCTGGCTATTATCCAGGAGACAAAGTAGAGAGGAACCCTAAAATGGAGGCATCTATAAATTCACCATTAACATAGCCTAGAATGAATGATAGCATGGAAATGATTTGTCTAAAGCCCTCAGGGAAGTCAAAAGTATCATAAGGTGGATTTACCTTAGGAAGGTTGACATGATTAGGCATGAAGTTTTGAAGGATCTCAAACTTCCTAGGGAAATCTAGGTCTAAATACCTCTGAGTCAAATCTTCAATTGAAAATGACACTACTCGTGGATCATGGCATATTTGGAGCATATTATTGATTGCTTCATTAGTTATGTAAAACATGACCGCACTATCTTTGTTCACCATGCATCTCTGGTCAGGGATATAGTGCATCTGACACAACCTAATGAAATCTTGAGCTGGATGGGTGATGGGAACCACATATTTGGGCAAGTTGGAGTCCCATACAGGTATATCATTTGCCACTTTTTTCTCAAATTTTTCCTGACACCAGCTATGTACTTCCAGAAGATAAAATTCTAAGGTAGCATCAGCAATTTTGTAGTCTTAGTCAATCAAGGGGTTGTTCTCTTGAGAGGTGACAGAAGGTTGCAATGGTATGACTACCTCAGTAGAATCTACAGTTAGGACAGGAGTAGGTTTATCAATTTTAGAAGGTTTGGGGTTTGGAAGCTTACTGGAGGCAGGATTCTAAGGTTTGGGACCTCCAGTCCTAGGGGTGACTTTTTTTTTTGTCATTTTGAATGAAACTGAGCAAGATTAGACTGTTTTCTCAGCTCTTTATGGAAACAGAAGGTCAATTAAGTTGTCTTTGGGAAAAATTCAGAATCTGGGCGAGGGTTTATGATGAAAACGTAGATTTTGAATATATAGAGGACTGGAAAGGGATTTCAATGGTTTCTTCAGTAATTCAAATGGATTTTCACCGTGGGAATAGCTTTTGGATGGTCAAAATTCTTCAGGCAGAAGTGGAAAATTCTAGGAAAATTTTGACAGGGTTTCCCCTGTTTCTTCAAGGTTTGAGTACTCTCAGATGAGTACTTTTGGCTTTTAAATTCAACTTGGTTTAATTTTTTTCTTAAAAATTAAGAATTTGCAGGTTTGGATTATTGAAAAATACCTTTGAATGGTTGCAGTTGAAGAGGGTTGCAGGTGGTACCAGTCTTCAAACTGGTTGCAGCTTGTTTGGTAGAAGGTACTAGGAGTATTGGGAGGTGAATTTCAGAGGGGAAATAACTTTAGAACGATGCTATGTTTCGAGAGTAGCTCTAAAATGGTGTTTGGAGTAGCTTTCTGAAAGGGTGTAGGCGCAAATGCATGTAAACAATAAGAGCTAAGTTTGAAACCTTAAGTCTTATAAATAAACACAACATTTATTGCAGGTCGATAATAATGGCGGGAGTGGTTTTTGCGTTTGAAGGTGAAACCACTAGTGGTTATCACATTGCTCCTGGGCGATAAATGGTTTTTAGCTTTTGCAATGCGATCCAGTAAAATTAAGACACGTAGTGGGCGGTGGTTTCGTAAAACAACTTTTATCGCAAAATTTTTGGCCAACTTTGCCCGATTACTTTTATAATGCGATATGGGATCCGCGCCGTCGGATTTGGTTGAGTGATGCGAATGGCTAAGATGCATTAGGAAGCTGCAGGGAAATAAGGTGGGGCTGGGTGCTTTGATATGCATTGTCGATTCGAGAAGAGAATATCAACTGTTTAAAATCAATGCGAAAGGGAATGGTGGGGGTGAGGGAATGATTTATCGAGTTTAGCTTAGACTGTAGGATTAAAGGGTTAGGATGATCGGAGGGTCGAGAGTGAATGCGAGGATGCTTCGTTTTTATTAATGAAATTTATGTATAAAAGGATTTTACACATAGAATGGGGCAGGTTTAAATATTTAACCAAGGTCTAATCTTATGGTAAGGGGATATATATTGAGGGGAAGGGGCGGGGTTAAAATGTTAACCTTGGGTAAATTTTATGAGGGGAAAGGCGAATAAACTCTTTTTTCTTTGTTGTTTTATGTACACAATGTGTAAATAAATTGCGCATTTTCAATATTATTTATATTATATAGTTTCAGACTTATCAAAGGTCTAAAACTATAGGGGAGAGGGGATATTTTATTATGGATAAGTTTCATGTAAAAGGGGTAATTTTGGGATGTTTTTCAACATGTTTTTAATATATTTGACATAAAATGTATATAATAAGAAGGTTTTGGGGATATTAAAATAAAAGGGAGCTATATTAATAGGACTACGATAATTGATATGGAGTGAATAAAATAAGTTAAGTGTTAATATGAAAAGGGACAATGAATACTCAAAATTCATAAATAAATCTAAGGAAAGTGAAAATTAAAGCAAAGCTTCATTGTCATAACTTAATCACTTTTACTTAGAATATCATGTTTTTGAGGGTTTTATGTCTTGTAAAATGGAGGAAGTTAATAAAATGGGCCTTTATGTAACATTTAAGCAAGAAAAGAGTTCCCACTTATGAAGTTGAATGGTGATGTGTGCATGAAGGGGTAAATGATGAAAATTTATGGGATTAATATAGAAACTTAACATTTTCAACTAATCAGTCATCGAGCCTTGGGTCCGGTCCCAACAGAAGTCAAGGAAATGCCTTGAGCCTCTTTGAATGATAGGCTAGAATATCAAATTACTATGGAGAGGGGAAGTTAGTTATTTGTAGTTTGGTGAAATATATTTACAATGATGCTTCCCACCTTCTTCTACCTACCCAATCATTATCTTCTAACATTTTTTCCTTCTATTTTAATCAGGTGCATTTGAACTAGCAACCTTACAACATTTTATTCTTTTTTGAAAGCAGTAACTATCTAATACTACACTTATTGCATCCAAGAATCCAAATTAAATTGTTGGATTCTTTTATTCTCTACCTAACTAATGAATTGTCATGATTAAACTGTATGACAATTGCTTATTCTCTATCTACGACATTTGAAGTTGAAAAATGACAAGTCAAGATTAAATTGTTCAACTCATCACAGATTATGGCATTTATTGACACTCTACCATAATCAACTGCAAAAGGTAAAAGTAGTGGCATTTAGACTTGCACACTTTCATGTTTTATTTATTTTTTTCTTTTGAGGTATATTATTTTTTCTAAGTCCTTTGATTTTTCTTTTAGGACTTTTTACCCTCTTTTTGATTTTTTATTTTTTTACAAAATATGGGAATATAACTTGCAGAAGGAAAAGTATGTACATATTTATAATATTACCATCAGTCAAGTCAAAATTATGGATCCTATATTTATAGGTCACTAACAAAACCAACAATAGTAAAACATGTTTATTTTTGTGTTTATAATATTGATATTAGGGTTTATATATCTTGGGTTTATAATATTAGTCCCTTGGGTTTAATATTATTCCCTTGGGTTCATAATATCTTGGGGTTTTAGTATTAATCCCTAGGGTTTATTATTCCCTTAGGTTTATAATATAAATCCCCAGGATTTATTATTCCCTTGTGTTTATAATATCAATCCCTAGGGTTTATAATATCAGTCATGGTCAACCATGGTTAACCTTGGTCTAATGTTGCATTATGACATTGATTGTCTCAATACACTAGGACAAAATGGTTAGTTAATTACTAAAAAACGATTAAAATTTTCATATAAACGACCATTTTTCAGTCGGTGACTAGCAATAGCTAATTTACAATAACTTATAATGCAACCAACTTTTAGTCGTTTTTAGCTTAGTCATTAATTTCCACAATTAATGATCAAATATACAACAAAATATATCACTATATGATCACCTAAGAAAACCAATTAATGACCAAAATGTTGGTCGTGTTATAATATACTATAAATTAGCTACTAATAGTCATATATATGAAAATTTTAGTCATCGTTTGAAACCAATTAATGAAAAAAGAAATATGACTAAATTTTAGTTGTGTTATAAGATACTCTAAATTAGCTACTAATAGTCGTATATATGCAAAATTTAGTCGTAATTTGTAATAATAAATTTATCATTTATAGTAATCATTTATCTTTTTTGGTAGTTTCATATTCATTATATAAACGACTAATTTTGTAGTTTATATTCGTTTCATTTACTTTCGTTAATAACCAATATAAATGACTAATTTGGTCCTATATTCATTTTATTTGTGCTCATCATTAATAAATATAAACTACTAATTTAGTAGTTTTAGATTGACTTTGTGTGTTCATTATTAATCAACATAAATTAATTAGTATTATTTTGTGACTAAATTTTAAAAAAGGTCATACAATTTGCAATTCATATAATATGAAAAAAAAGTTGCATATGTTAATTACAATAGTAAACGATATCAAGTGCAACTATAAATAATTTCAACCACATAAATTATATTATATGAAATGTTAAAGTATTACAATATGAGTTTCCAAATTAATATTGGTTGGACTACAATTTACACATGAAATGATGTTTCATCAATTGAAAAAAATATCATTGTGTTGGCAAGGCATTGTAGGTGAATTCACTAATTCTGAATATCTGACCATTAGTCTCTATGTGTGTGTATTATGCGTTGGCTCTAAGGGTATCACTAGACCAATTCTCTTATATCTCTCTTTCTACATTTGTCACTCCAGTGTTATTGCTCTCCTCTTTCTTCAATTTATACTTCTTACCATCAATAGTGAGTTCCTTTTATGAAAAAAATAAGATACAATGAAAAGTGTAAGACACGAAAGACAATGAACACTAGAATATAAGCTAAAGTAGACTCTAAAGATTTTATACGACATATACCTCAACATCAGCAATGTCAACATAAAATTTCCCCATACAAGCAAGAAACTTGAACAAGTTTTCTCTAGTAGGGTGATAGTGGCCACTATAATGTGGCCAGGTGACCTATATAAACAAAGAAAATAAAATGTCACGATATAAAATAACACCTTAGTAACTTAGTATTCAACCTTCAGAGAAATATTAGGCACAATCATGTCAACTAAGTTACATGTTAAAAAGATCAAGTTGTAAATAACTTGTGAAAACAATTAATCTGAGGTGTGACGTTTAATCCTTGTCATTTTATTCACAACAACATTTCATTTTCTAATGCATGAAATGGGTCAAGTATATAAACAACATGTGCTCAAATAAAAACATAAAGGTAAACTTTTCTGATAGTCACGAAAATATTTTAACACAAAATAGCTATAAGGATTCCAATCAATATCCTCTAATACTAATTTCATCTTTAAAATTTAGTTGTTATTTAAATGGACATGATACCAAGTATTTTAAATTTCATAGTTAAAAGAAAAATAAAAATCAAAAGAAACGTTCAAAATACAATCAAACAATAAATAGAGGATACCGTGGAATGGGCATTGAAATTATAAAAAATATGTTTACATGTCAATTGACGTCTTATCTAGCATTCCTAAAACATTTTCTTGCCCAAGATAGCCATGAGGTGAAATAATCAAAACATTAAAAACCTTAGGAATCCTTACTAGAAATATTTCCAAAATTGATGACTCAGGTTCCTGAAGGATCTCTAACAACAAATGAATCATATCCAATACATGCTCTGCATTGTCTCCTCATCCTTTTTCTAATCACATTTGTTGTAACCTGCGCACAACATAGTCAAGTAACAATCAAATGAAGCCATTGGAATTTATTTTATCATTTATATCTACAAAATTTTAGTCTGATTTGTTTTAGGAACATATTAGTTCATTTTTAAAGCCTTCCTAACATATGAGAATGTATCAATCAAGTAGGACATCAGAAAAAGAAACCTTAATGAGGTCCTCAAACAAATTATAAAATATCAATATTTTTCCTGTAGTGATATCTTGGGTAGAAAAAAGAACATATCTGCAAAAGAAAAATCCATATATTACTTATGTTCAAACTTTTTATATGGTGTATTCTAAAGCAAAATTTTAAGAGGTTCCTCTGCCTTTACCAAAATGAATTGTAGCTTGGTTAAAATTTGTATCCTTTCATTCAACATCGAATTATGCAAGATAAATGTCACACATTATTCTTTCCCATTTCTCAATATGGAACATATGATAAATTGAAAGTCACACAAAACCAAGTGGAAACCCTTTTCTAATCAAAACAAATAAACAAACTAATAAAACTTCATTCTAATATCAACATATGAAAAGAGAGTGGACCATTTTTGCTACTTGAATTTGCTTTTTTTTGTTATGAAAATGCTCGAGCTTCAGGAACCAATAAATGTGAGGGAAGTTGTAAATGTGAAAAAAATTATGTTGACCTTTGTAGACTTCTTCAAAATGATGTGACTGATGTCATTTTCGGATGTGGTAAATCTCATAATAAGAAATGGCCACATTGGATGTAGAGATTAAATATAAAAACTTGTGGACATGACATGTATTCTAATAAATTGCATTGCAATGACAACCATGGGCCTCTATGGGTTACAAGTCCTCAGTATGTTAGCCTTGATGATGAAAGAGAGATGGAAATGATAAGTATGGGTGGTCGTAGTTTGTATGGTGGATATCTTCAAAATAAGCTCATCATCTTAATGAACCTAGGTTCTAACATGGTAAACCTAGATCTGGTACTCCCAAGTTTCATTCCGTCATAATTTGTCAAGACTCAAGAGGAAATAATTGTCCTTCAGTGTATAATAGGGTTGATTTTGAGGCTATAGATAAATATTATCCAAAGAAAATGTATTTTTGGGCTCCAAAGATATGAAAAATTTAAATGATAACAATCATATGTTTTTTTCCCAGGATTCAAATGTAGGGATGCATTTTTCATATTTTAATAAAATATTGAATGAGAGAAATAATCCATGAGGAGCATCTACTAGTCATTGTGATTAGGAAAATACTCAAATATAATAAGAATATTTAGGTTCAAATCAAATATGGTGTTGATTCTTGTAGCTCCTCATTTGCTAGTAGTTTTTGTGGTAGGAATTTTAGTTCTTCAAGGGTATGGTCCTTCAGCTTAATTGCACCTATCTTGGTCCTATTAGCCAAAATCAAAACATAATCAACAAAGAGTAAATATCTCAAGTTTAGGGCCCTTCCTATTTATATAATTTTAAAGCTTATAGTTATTTTTGTATCTGTTATAGCTTTGTTGAGACCACCTACTATATAGTCAAAAATAGCAAAGGACCCACTAGACATATGTACTTGCATGTCTACCTTTATGTGTTAATGCATTCATGATTTTCTTATAAATCTGTTGCAGTTATGTTATTTAATGCAAAATTTTCTAGGTTAGTCATATGATAATAGATATCTGTATTTGTGCAAGGATTATATCAGTGTTTAGGGTTTCTATGAAGTTATGTTTGAATAAGATTATATATTTATGTTTGTGCAAGGATTGCATTGAAGTTAGGGGTTTTTTATGCACTTAGATCTAAATTGGGTTAAACACAATAGCACAACATAGTGGTATTTAGATCAAATCAGCAAGGGTTAGATCCACATCATACTCCTTCCTCAAGGTGCATAAACCTAGTTCCAACACCCCCCCATACTACTTCAAGTGAGACTTTGGACTACGCAAGCAGATCACTACCGAAAGGGCTAGTAGTTGGAGGGTCTTTTTGGTTGCACAAAACACTTTGAACCTGGGTCAGGACCCCTCAAGCCAAAAAATGGTTCTGTTGCTGGGACTAGGAGATGTTTGAGGGAAGTTTGATGTGGCATCCAACTAAGAATGAATTTCAAGATTGGTTGGATCAAAGGGTGCATGAATTCATGATCCAAGAGAACCGGAACTCGCGATTATCTGCTAAAGATTGGGAGCAAAGATACATCTATACAGAGAAGCAAAAAAATTTCTTTGCTACTTTCATGAAAAAACTACAAGAGTGGTTATCTTGGATTACTGAGAATCAAACTTGTTGGAAGGACGACATGGTTACCAGGTGGACTCCTGAGTTGATTAAACAATTGGAAAGATCCAACAATAAGATTAATCGCATAGTAGATTATTGGATCGACAACATTCTAAGTGCGTTTGTCACTAAATTTTCTATTGAAACCTTTATGTCATATTCTGGAGCTAGAGAAGGTTTTTCAAAGGTCCTTGAGGTATGTTTATGTGCTCTTTTAAGCAATGGATTAAAATTCTATTATGTGAAAAGGGTACTTTGTGCAACCATATTGAGTGAATGTTTAGAAGAATTCAACCTAGCTCCACGCGCACTAGGAGAATTTATAGAGTGGACCCAGATCAATATTTTGTGTATAGTCCCCTCAAAGGTAGATCTAATAATGTTGAAGAGTCTGAAACTAGTAGTTGTGGTGAATCGGCACAATCATAAGAAAAGGCCACCGCTGTGGTTCAGATCCCATCCACCCCACTTCCAAATTCATCTCACATTTACATCCCATCCAACCCGTGCACTACTCCACCTCCACCTCCACCACCAGTATTCAACATGGCTACCTCAATTAAGCTACAAAACTTTAGGGGTGTTGGGAATGAAAACACCGAGCAATACTGGTTCATCGCAAAAGTTGTGTGGACGAAATAGCATATTAATGATGATGATGTCAAGAAAGCACAACTTGCTACTACATTTCAGGAACGTGTGCTGGAATGGTATATGAGGTATGTATTGACTAACCCAAATGCGACAATATATTATATTAAGAATGCATTGAAGGAGCAATTCTGAAAGCCAAAGTTGCGCAATCTGTCAACGAGATAAAGGATATCCACTAGGAGGTGAATGAAACTGTATGGGAGGTAGATCAGTGGCTAAAATGTATCATCAGGGATGGAGGCTTCACCATTAGTGATGATCAACATAAATAAGGGTTCATTGCAATGGTATTAGTGCATATGTGCTTGCCTTTATCTCAGTATAAGGTCACGTTGTAGGCCAAAGCTTTGGAAATCACGATGAAGCTGGAAGCTTCTCCAATTCAAGATACGCAGGTCGGGCTTCAACAGATTCAGATCCAGTTGGCTACTCTACATTTATAATTACAAATCTTACAGAAGGAGAATGGAAAATATGTGCGCACAGAGGTATGAAGTGTACACTGCAAAGTTGAAGGAGACTACAAGGAGAAATTCCTAATATATGGCGAATATCAGGCAGTTGGAGGACCAAGTCTGACCAAGCCTAGTCTAAGTACAGGGCCAAGTGGGAACCCTACGCTATGGTGCACAATATTTCAAGTAGCTAGACAAAACCCTATAGACTACTGCCCCAGGTTGCAAAAATAAATTCAGTCTCCCAAGAAACTATATTGCACCTTCTGTCACTCTATAGTCCATGAAGATAAGAACTATCACAATTTTGACTCAATAATTGAGCAAGTTGCTTCCTATAGAATGAATTCGAAAAGTAGAGGCACAGATTCACCTACATCACCCTTTGGGTGAGGAGAATTTCAGGTTCGATGTTGCGGAAGTGGAGGAGGATTTTTTCATGGAAGAGACCAAATTATCTGCCATAATTGTGGATAATTTGGCCACTTCGCACGTGACTTTTTGAACCTGACACAACAATATTCTAGGTATTGTCGATATTTTTTCCATGTAATCGAATATTTCCCTGTGTTGTTTGCAAATATGCATGAAAAGAAGACTCACACACCTATGAAAAATGTTTAGATGATTAGGGTAGAACTGCACAGTGAAGAGCCTAGTGTTAATATTGTGACCAGAAGTGGTGCAACAACTGGTACAGACAACACAGAAGGTAATAAACCTATCAAAGATGTCTTGTTCTAGAACTCCCCTCAGAAAAAGGAAGGATTCAACTTGAAAATGGAAAAGGATACTTTTACTAAAGAAAAAGAAGATGTTTATGGACATTGGCGTGTTGACATCAAAGACACCGACCAGGCTTGTTGATAATGCCACAAGTGAGACTGATCCAACTCAACCGAGACCATTAATGCAGGCTTGTATCAAAATTTTGTGCAATAAGAAGGCAGTTGAAAACCTTCAATCTTTAATTGATAACTACATGGAGAAAGAGCAACCTTAGATGGAGAAAAATGTTGTTAACAAAATCTACAAGCACAAAAGAAGAACTGGGTGCAAGATACGCCTAACTGCTCAAATAGGATACTTTGAGATGGATCAATTCATTCTGGATATGGGATCCGATGAAAATGTACTACCTAAACAAACATGGTAGAGAATGGTAAAACCCAATATGGAATGGTCCACAATTCAACTGCACAAGGCTAACCAATATAAAATTATTCCAATGGGCAGGCTCTCTAAGGTCGTAGTTGACATTGAAGGAGTTAAGGTGTTTGATTTCTTTGAAGTTGTTAGTCATCAATATTTTTCACTATCTTTGGATGACTATAGAATGGTTATAGTTTTATGAAAACAATATTCCTTGAATATCTTGAGTTTTAGAAATATCATTGCCTTCATTATCTTCATAAAAACGTTTCCCTATCTATTAGTTTGCCATCTCAAAGTCACCTTGTTGCTCTTAAAAGACTCATTATGGGTTTATACCTCTCATTTTCATCCTTCTTTCCTACCTAAAACCTCATTTCCCCATTTTCCCCTGTCAATAAAATCCATCCTCCCTTTCTTGTTGCTAACTCATTCCCATGTCCCCTTGAACATAACAACACTTTTGGAAATTCTCTTTTCACTTGAAAGTTTTTAAGTCAAATTTCATTCAAAATCAGGTCAAAAAGCACTCCCATTAGGTCATTAGGGTTTTGCATTTTTTTAAGGTCATCCTTTCATTTCGATGAGGACATCACACATATGAGAAGGATTGATTATGATAAGCATCTTTCTGGCTCCCCAAAATCCTTGGATGTTTCAGACACTAATTTTCCTTTGCTAGAATCTAGCTCAGATGTAATAGAATGTCGGGACATGGTTATTCAATAAAGACCTCAAATTTCCAAGAAGGATTATATTCTCAATTCAGAACCTGCAAGTGAGAAAAATGGGACAAATTCAACACTTTTGTGGAGGTGTTGGAAGATTTATCAGTAGGAAGTACTGATGATGTAGACTGTCTACTCCTAAATGAAAACAATTTACAGCAATGGAAAGGAAAAAAACTTGGTCTTGTAGATGACAAGGGCTATAAACTTGATAGTCCATTTGAGTGCCAAAGTAGTGATTACTTGCAAGAAAATAACATGGAGGAAGCACAAAAGGCCAAACATGAAGAAATTCTATCAGAAAATATTGATGGAATATGGAAAAAGGGTAAGGTGAACTGGACATAAATGAATGAAATTGAAAGGGCTATAGAGAAATTCGAAGAAAACAATGATGGTTGTTGTAAAGAAATGCAGGCACTTATAGATTTGAAAAAGGTGGCTAGAGAGGGTGGAAAATATGAGTTGAATTTTATGGTGGAAACTACAGAATATTTTGAAGATGCTACTATATGTAATAATTAAGTCCCAAAGTTGTCAAAGTCAACATGTCAAGCCTAAATGAGAAAAATAAAAGCCAATTCAATGACTTCAGCAACTTGCAAGCAAAAAGTATCAAATAGTATCAGTGAGAAAAGGAAGAAGACATTAAAACATAAGAAAGTGGGTTTTTCAAATTAAATCAAATTCCACTTGTCTATAAAAGCTCAAGAAACACTTCAAAGGAGTCATTGTTTCCTTTGAAAAAGTAAGAACCATTCAGCAAAGGAAAAAATTTCTGAAGTTTTGAGCGAATTTAGTTAAAATTCCTTTGCGCTGCGCGTACAACACTTGGAGTTGTGCGTTTTCCTTGGAGTTGCATGCCTCGGAGTTGGCGCTGTGCCCTTGCCCGATTTCCTCAACGCATTTTCTGAAGACGTTGCATGCGTGGAGCTCATTGTTGCACCCTTGCAGAGGCGTTGTGCGCCTAGCCAGAGAAGACTGTGAAGTGATCCATCAGTCCAAATCACTTCAAATAACCTTCAAATATTTGCCAAATTCCTCCAAAGCACTGTTAAGTGGTAAGTGCATACAAGTTTTAAGTTATTTTGGTCACCATTTAATTAATGGAAATGAAACCCTAAATTTTAGCTTGTGATCATTTTTTTACCCTTACTTCATCTTCTTAAGCAAAATATCAGTCACAGAAAGGATAATTGGATTGATTTAGGGTTTACATTCATATAGTTTGCCCCTTCACTCATTCCCTTCATTTTTTCAAACTGCCTTTTCATTCCCCTCCCCTCATGTCATTTCACTTCCACCCTAGGGTTTCCAAATCAGAATTTGAAGATGTTAGAGGAAGAAGACAGTGGCAGTGGTGTTGAGGCACAACATCCAAGGAGACATGATGATAAGGGAGGAAAAATAAACAGGTTTGAACCCATCAATACAAGGGAACTCATGGCCTCTGCTCTCACTGTTTCTTGCTTTAAGCATGTGGGCTACTTTGAGTTTTGTGAAAGAGTGCAGCAAGTCCAAAATCACCTAGAGTTAACAAGATTGCTCTTCATCAATCTACATGACAAGTAGGCTAATCTTGCCAGGTTAACCTTTGAGATGTCTGCCAATGCCATTGCAGTTGCTACAGGGAAACCTAGCATGGGATAAAGGTGGTTCAAACAAGCAAACTTACACATGAGCTATTATGAACCATACCTCAAACCTAGGTATAAATATCACAACAAGTCTATCTTCCATTTTTCTCATCTTCTTGATAGATATGAACCCATGATGAAGATAATAATGAAGTATTTCACTTGTGAGGGAAGATTTTCCCACATCTACTCATACCATATCCACCTTCTTATGCATTTCACTATAGTTAGGATGTTGCATACACCATATTATCTTTTCCGTAGAATTGAAAAAATGGCCTACATTGTGCAAAAGTGAGATTACAATGAGCAAATGAAAAGCCTATTTCATCATTCACTCATCAATATGGTGGTCATGCATCAGCATCAACAGAAAAAAATTTCATGGGATACCTTCATTTCCAATGAGGTTTTCACTACTCCACCTGGCCATCATCAGAAGGATATTCCTTCATCTTCTCATCCTCCCATATCCACTCCTCCATCACCTCCCGCTGTTCATACATCACCATCCACTCATATCCATTCACCTCAAGTTGATCCTTCCTCATCACCTTTCCACAACCCTTCACCCTCATATCATGATAACAGAGCATAAATAAGTGAAAGATATATTGGGAAAATTGGTGCTAAAATGAATGATATTGAGAATTTTCCTTTGACCTATCAGAGAGGCCACAGGCATGTGTTTTCTTCACTTGAGGTGAAAGGGGCCATGCCTTCTTCATCAGCAAAACAGGTTGATACGGGCAAGGAGAGACACTCCAAGTGAGCTGCTTGCCATAGCGATTACCAGGGATAGAGAATATTGGCTTGAGAGGGAAAATTTGAATTTATAGGGTCAACTAAAGAAGGCAAGGAAAGACACTGACATTTAGAGGAAGATGGCAAGACATTATGCCATGAGAAACAGGATTGCACGAGCCAAGCTCAAATTTGCTCATGTAAAGCTTCGGGCTTTAACCGAGTCAAATGAGAAAGAGAAGCTCAATATCCTTGCTGAGGTGTCCCCACAAGCGTCTAAACCTTGATCAGAAAGAAAAATTCTAATTTTGGCACTTTTGTGTACATTTTGAATTTTCAACAGTTTGACTTGTAGAAAATTGGCCAAACACGCAGCGTCACTAGCGCTGCGCTCTTTTTTGGGCCATAAAAATGGAAAAAGGTCAGCATATTCATGATCCTAGTGACAAGTACATCAACCTCGGAAATTTTCAGGAGATTTGGAGCAAAACTGGTCCCTCTAAAAGGCCAAAAACCACCAAAAAAACACCTTTCTGCCCTCTTTTTGACCCTGGCACTGTGTGTTTACCAGCCTTTGGAGAAGTAATTTTTGATAGGGAACATGGCCACCATTTTGGAATTTTTTTTTTTTTTTTTTTGGAAAATAGACTTAGATACCTTTCCAATGAGCCATCATTGAGCTCCTTTGGACATAAGGAAGGCCTCCAAAAGTTGGTTGCAAGATAGGCCATTTTTCTACCTTGGCACTGCACGTTTGCACTAGCACTGCGCCCCTATACCTTGGAGGTGCGCTCTTACCAGGAGTTATTGAAAAAGTAATTTAGAAGCCTTAAATTCAAACATATTCCAAAGTTAGCTCAAAAGTTATGTTAGAAGTTATTATTACAATGAATGAGTCTCAGATATTTTGCCTTGGGCCTTGCATGGTCTCAATGGTCAAAATGCATTAGCTAGGGTTCACCTCCTCATTTTGAAGATAAATACTACATGTATGCTTCATGTTTTTTTTTGGTTGGCTGTTGAGCTGAATACCTCATAGAATTTGAGTTGTAAAGAGTTTGGCTTTGGAGCATTGTAACTGTTTTGGACTGAATATCAATGGAACAAGCACATTCATAGGATTCATGGACTTTGTTAAATGGTGATGTTATTCTTATTTTGTAATTTTTTCCTTCTGTTTTCCATTTTTTATATCAATTTCTCTTGTAACAGAACATAAAATTTAGGTTAAGATATGTTGTTAGAGGCAACTTAAGTCTGTTTGCTTTCTGTTGTTTAAATTTTTTCCTCTACTGGGTCTGATTGAAGAGTTTAGGAGTTCCCTTCTCTACAGTTACATCTAGTTTGTTTTCTTGAGTTTAACTTAGTATAGTCCATCCAAATAAGTTTATGGTTTTCTCTGTCCTTTGGTTCTGCTTGAAATGTTGTTCTCAAGGCTTTCTTTGAATTTTTCTTACTAGGATGTAGGCTAAAGAAGTTTATGGTTTGCCTTGTCCTTTGGTCTATCTTGAAAATTCATTTTAAAGGTCTTTGAAGTCTGATTAAAGAACTTAGGAGTTACCTTCTCTTTAATCATTACTAAATTGTTATCTTAAATATTTTCTTCATTTGAAAGTGAGTAGCTAGATAATTTAGGAGTTCCCTGCTCTCTAGGGTTTGCTGGATTGTTGTCTTAAAGTTTACTTGATAAATTCAGGCCAAAGAAGTTTATGTTGTGCCTTGTCCTTTGGTTCTTTCTTAAAAATAGTGATCTTAAAGACTCTTTTTGTTCTAGTATATGTTAAAGGATTATTAATTTCCCTTTAAACCTACTAAACTCACAACTTAATGTTTATTTCACAACCACATAAGCTATTAAGATCCATTTGGCTTTGTTAACTTGCCCTATGAAACACCCTTGATTTGTTGTTGTACTCTTCAAACCTTTGACAGACCCCATATCCCAATTGTTTGAATTTCTCTTACTCTATCTGCTCTTCTTAACAAGCAACCCAGCCAAACAAAACAAAACAAACAACCCTATAATTTTAACTAGCTTAAAATCAACATCCTAAATCAATCAAGTTATATCTTTTATACAAATATAGAGAGATCCATCTCCGAGTCTAGGAAGGCTAGGTAAATAGGACTTCAAATTTGGTTTGATGTTACCCTTGTTTATTTGGTCTTACCAATCTAAAAATTTACAGAGACCTAACATAATGGCGACTCCACTGGGGAAACTCATTAAAAATCTTAGTGTTATATAAAAATCTTAGAAAACCCAAAAATATCTCAAGATTGGTATCCAATTGTTGATGGTGGACAACAAAAAAATCCTCAAAACAGTTAGCATCATCCACCTGGTGACTCCACTGGTTCTTGCAAAATCCTCTGGGAATGCATTAATCAGTCCTAATAGTATAAAGCCTAGTCACATGCTGTGTGAATTCAGTATTATTACAGATTGGTTTGTTTTCAAAACTCTTAAAAATTTCAGCCTCTCTGTGTTGTGGGTCTGAAATTTGGCTTCACAAAGAATCAACACTAGGTCTCACCCCGACCCAAACCCTCCTGCTATAGTTGATGACCCAAAAAGAATCTTAAGAAAAACTTCTAGGACTGAGGATTCAACTATTGTCAGACCAATTCACAAAGTAAGTTCCTTTCCTAAAAACCTTGCATCCTTGCAAGATACCCAATTTGACTTACACCATAGAAGAAACCTATTCAGAACTAAGTCTCAAAGTTGGATAGACCAGAAAAACCTTGAGCCTACCAGCTTATAGCAAAGTCCTAGTAGAGAAGCCTCTCCTTCCACTCCTCCTGATCTTCAGCTTCTCCAACACTTTGAATCCTTTCATTCCAAATCTACTCAATATTAGCTAACTGGTCCACAAACATCTACTACCCCCACTCATGCATCGACTATTCAAACCCCTCCATTTCATCCTCCACCTCCACTCATAAACTCTCCTCTTATAAATCCTCCTTGGATTCCTTTACCTCAAAACATGGCGGCATGGTATGCCCCTCTAGTACTACCACAACATTTACTACCTATGCCCCAGGACTATCAATCTAGAATCCCTGATTTTAATGGAACTGATCCTACAACTGCACAACAGCATGTGGACAAGATGAATGATTCTTTTGACTACCAAGAATTAGAATATGATACCATACAAATGATAATGTTTGCCCAAAGTTTAGGGGGAGAAGTAAAGAAATGGTTCAAGAACTTAACTCCTAATAGCATTCATGATCTCCCTTCCCTTTATTAAACATTCATAAACAAGTAAGAGACTAATAAAAATCCTCTTCAAATCTTGTCAAAGTATGAGAACCTTAAAAGAAATATTGGGGAGAGTTTTCAAGACTACTGCACTAGGTTCAATAGTGTATATAATGCATTCCCTCCCCACATGAAAGCCCCATAAGGCCTAGCCCTAGTAAAATTTTGAGATGGATTTGATCCAAAAATGGCTTATCAATTAAGAGAAAGAGATCCCCTTACCCTAGAAGACATGCAAAGGGGAGCAATAAGTGTAGAAGCCAATCTAATTGGTAAAAGGGCTAGAATGAGAACAAAAAAAAAGGTTACATATAAAGAGGAACCTATGGCCTCCACATCTGATGCTAAAATTGATAGTCAAGTTAGGATAATGGAAAGGATGATGGAGAGAATTAACTTAAATGAAAGAGCACCCCCTAGGGAAAATCAAACAAATCCTCAAAACAAAAACATAAACCAAAACTTCAGAAGAGATCCTCCTCAAATAAGACAAAGAGAAACTGACCAACAAATTAGACCTCCTTTCCAATAAAACTATGTAGATGAAGAGGAGAGAGAGACTAAGGAGCCAGAGGAAAACCATGTGAATCTAATAGGCTCTGATAATGAGGACGTTGTTTTCCTCACAGAAGAAGAACAAGGTCTATTTTTCTCAAACCAAGCTCAAAGAACATATTAGGATTTTGAAGAATACAAACTAGGATTTGAAAATGCTATCATGGAGGTTCATAGGTAGAATGACCTTAGAAGTAGGAAAACCCAAGATATCCCCAAGAGGAACAAACTAGAAATTTCTGCTAGGAAGACCCTTGGAAACACTTCTAAAAAGAAAACAGAAAATACAAACACCCTCACTAAGAATTTTGATCAAAGAAAAAACAAAATCAACCAACAGGATGGTGACCAAAGCTACCCTAGTACCTCAACCAGTGGCCCTGAAAAAACTGTTTTAACTAAGATTCCGAATAAAAATCAGCAAGCTAAAGTTGCTGAAAAAACCATGTCTAATAAAACTGATCTAAATCTACCAAGAACACAGACACCATTTAGTATTGAGAGTGAAATTTCCAAGATAAAAATATCCATACCCATTACTGAATTAGTGACTCAAGATGTATATATATCTCAAGTTTTGAAGGCTTTAAACATAGGAAATAACACCGATACTCTAAATCTAACCAATGACAAGCCAGAATTGTTGTTTGGACCAGAGGTAGAGGGAAAGTTTCAAGAGGAAGGTGTGCCTCCATTCTATGTCAGTTTGAACATCCATGACAAAATCCTACACAATGCCATGCTAGATTCTGGTGCTTCACATAACCTCATGCCAAAGGTAGTAATGGAAAGATTAGGCCTTGAAATAACCAGACCATATAAAGACTTGTACTCTTTTGATTCAAGTAGAGTTAAATGTCTGGGCCTAATCAAATATCTATGTGTTAATCTGGCACAAATACCAGCCAAGAGCCTTGTAATGGATATTGTAGTGGCTAACATCCCCCAAAATATGGCATACTTTTATCAAGATTATGGGGAGCCAAACTCCAAGGAACCCTCCAAATGGACATGACATATGATACCATTCCAGTATTTAACCAAACAAGAAGGTTGTACAAAGAAAACCACATGAAATACATGGTAAGAAGCCAATATAAGCCAAATAACACCCCTCTCTATTCTGTCCATTCAGACCTTGATTCATTTATCTTGTACAATGAAGATGACATTACGAAACAAGTAGATAGAAAAGAGGAAGAGCAAGACCAGTCAGAACAGTCAAACCAAGCACCAAATGAAGAACAACATAATGGTAAATTGAAACTTGAAACTCTTTGGAACATGAGCTTTGATGGCTCTTATGGCAAAGCTGGTTCAAGAGTAGGTGTTTGGATACACAACACTAATGAAGGTCACTCTTACAAGCTGGATTTTCAATGTACAAACAATATTGTAGAATATGAAGCTCTTCTCCTAGGTTTACAATTGTCGAAAAACATAGGAGCTAAGAAGATTTTTGTTCAAGGAGATTCTGAGCTAATTATTAGGAAAATTAAAGGAGAATATTCAGCCAAAAATCCCAGGTTAAGAGAATATAGAAATGTTTCCTTAGACGTCCTAAAAACATTTGAAAAATATGAACTTACCTCTGTCCCAAGAACTCAAAACAACCTTGCAAATGAACTAGCATTCGCCAACTGCCTCATGCCAATGAACAATACACGGTAAAGGTCAAAAGCAAAGCGACAGTCCCTGATAACATAGATTATTGGCAAGTTTTTTAAGGTGACAAACATATTGAAGACTTCATGCAGTCCAAAAATGTGTTTGAAATTCCAAAACCAGACTCAAATCATGAAGAGGACTGCTCTGCTGAGAAACAAATACACAAAATAGAGCCATCTTATGCTGCTGATATAAATATGTTAGAACACCCTCATGAGGAATAATTGTGTGAAGATTCAAATAAAAAGGACCTTTAGGTATTGCAATGCAAAGACAATCTATTGCTAAGAGGACTTTTCCCCTTAGAAGAATTGTTTGATTTTAGTGATGTTGCTAGGAAGCCTAAAATAGAATCCACTGAAACGAATGTAGAAGAATGCAACATAGGCAATAAGGAAGAACCTAAAATGATAAAACTATCCAAAACATTGCCAGCTCGTATGAAACAGAAATAAATTTAACTATTCAAAGAAGTTAAGGATGTGTTTGCATGGGGCTATGAGGACTTGAAGTCCTATGATACAAGCATCATTCAACATAAGATTCCTCTCAAGGAAAACCAGAAACCATTTAAGCAGAAATTGCGCAGAATAAACCCTGTCCTAATGCCTCTAGTTGAGAAAGAAATAAAAAAAATGTATGATGCTGGAATAATAGTCCCACTCAGGTACTTAGAATGGGTCTCAAATCTTGTATTAGTGAGGAAGAAAACAATGGAAATTAGGCTATGCATAGACTTTAGAAATTTAAACAAAGCTTCCCTGAAAGACAACTACCCTTTACCTAAGATGGATCATATACTGCAAAGGGTAGTAGGCTCCAAAATAATATCTTTGCTTGATGGTTTTAGAAGGTATAATCAGGTGCTAGTACATCCAGATGATCAGCACAAAATCTCCTTCACTACACCTTGGGGCACCTTCATGTATGTCAAAATGCCTTTTGGGTTAATGAATGTTGGGGCCACTTTTCAAAGAGCCATGGAAATTTATTTTTTTGTGAAGAAATAGGTTACTTCATTGTGATATACCTTGATGACATAACTGTCTATTCAAAAACTAATGAAGAACACCTAGTTCACCTAAGAAAGGTCTTTGAAAAATGTAGGAAGTATGGTCTGTCTTTAAATCCTAATAAAAATTTGTTTGGTCTTCAAGAAAGAAAAAATTTAGGCCATATCATATGAGAAGAAGGGATTAAGATAGACCTAGAGAGGATTGAGGGGATATTGTAGATCAGTCACCCAATAATGATCAAAGAACTACAATCTTTCATTGGAAAGATCAATTTCCTAAGAAGGTTCATACCAAACCTTGCGGAACTCCTAAGAAACATTACAAACACGATGAAAAGAGAAATAGGAGTCAAATGGACCATAGAAGCAAAGAAATCCTTTGAACTGTTAAAACAAGCACTTACCCAAACACCGGTTTTAATCAACCCTAACTTCACTGAGGGATTTTTCATCTTCTCATTTGCATCAGAACACACAATTGCTGCAGTATTACTGCAAAAGAACATAATGGCATAAGAACATCCCATAGCTTTCTTTAGCAAGGCACTAAGAGATGCACCTCTGAAATATAACATTATGGAAAAAAAATCTTTTGCCTTAATCAAAGCATTAAAATATTTCAGTGTTTACATCTTGCATTCACATATCATTACTTTTGTTCCTCATGCAGTTGTTAAGGACATACTTACTCAGGATCCCAATGGTAAAATAGGTAAGTGGATTACTGTCATATGAGAGTATGATCTAGAGATCAAGCTCACCAAGCTAATCAAAAGGCAAGGACTGGCCAAACTAATGGCTGAAGCAAACTTTCAAGCATTGGACATAAACATGATACATTCCTTGGATGAACAAGAGGAGCTGGCGACTCCACCTATTGAAGAAGCATTTCTTAACTCACTATGGTATGCTGATTTATTATATGTGATTTTTAAACTAAATGCTCCTCTAGGTTTGTCCAAAATAAAGGCCAGATTCTTGAAACAAAATGCTGTAAATTTTTGCATTCTAGATAAAGCTTTATATTGGGAAAATTCTGTTGGTATCCTACTTAAATGTTTACTTGAAGAAGATGAAAATAGAATCATCCATGAGTTTCATTAAGGAGAATGTGGAGGTCGTATCTATTGGAAAATCAATGCCAACAAAATCCCTAGAGCTTGTTTCTATTGGTCCACTCGTTTCCCTGATATCCACAAGCTAATAGTGAATTGCCATAAATGCCAAATCTTTGAGGGAAAGAGAAAAATACTGTCTTTTCCTTTACAACCTATCAGTGTCGAAGCTCCTTTTCAACAATGGGGTTTAGATTTCATTGGAGAAATCCACCCTACCTCATCTATCCAACACAAATGGATCCTTACTACAACTGACTATTTTACAAAATGGACAGAGGCCATTCCTTCTAGAAATGCCACAGACTCATTAATCATCAAATTCCTTGAAAATCACATTTTATCTATATTTGATTGTCCTAGAAAGATTATTACTGACAATTCTATTGCATTTAAATCCAAGAGAATGGTGGAATTCTACCACAAGTATCACATTAAATTAGGGCATTCTACAACTTACTACCCTCAAGATAATGGGTTGACTGAGTCCTCTAAAAAAATTATGGTAAATATCATCAAGAATTTGTTGGAAGAAAACAAGAAGTCATGGCACAACAAATTAGTGCATGCACTATGGGAAGATAGATTAAAAAACAAGAAATCAATCAATATGTCCCTCTATCAGCTAGTGTATGACATGGATGCAGTTTTTCCAACAACTTTGGGGGTGCTAGTAATGAAGCTCATCCAAGAAGTACAATTTGAAAAAAATGATATACAATGGACGATGAACCAAACCATTCAATTGCAGCAATCAAGGGAAGAAGTATACAACATAGCACAAGTAGTATAAGAGAATATCAAGAAAATATTTGATAAGAGGACTAAAGACAACAATTTACAGATTGGAGACAAAGTTCTGAAATGGGATTCAAGAAGAGAGGACAAAGGCAAGCATATGAAATTTGAAAATATGTGGAAAGGTCCATACCTCATCCATTCAGTAAGAGGTAACAATGTGTTCTTTCTACAAGAAATGGATGGAAAAGAATTATATGGAGGTCCTGTCAATGGCAGGATGCTCGAGAATTATTTTTGTTGAAGTTCTTATTTTAAAGCTTTATTCATTTTCCATAACACTTCTTGAATAAAATATTAGAAAAATGAAGCACAAAAACAAAGAAAAGAAGAAAAGAGGGCAGATAAAAGAAAAGGTAAAGCCCCATACCAAAAAAGAATATTTCTGAAAGTGTGCAAATCCAAATGCCACTACTTTTTAATGAAATATTGTTCAGCCATACAACTTAATCATGGTTGAACAAATTTAAATTGATTACTGATATATATAAATGAAGATTTTCCAAACTATTTAAACTTGCCTTATCAGTAGACTAGGTTAGGAAAAGATATTGGTTCCCAATGCTTGAATCTAAACCAAAGAGAAAAGAGAGGGATGAATAAAAAATTCTAAATTATAGCCCTCAGATTGTTTACTTTCTGAAAAAATAAAATCTGTATGCAGCTTGTCCAAAATGCCACAACTCATGACAAATCAAACTACTTAACCTTGTTTTGGTCATGTTTTAAATTTTATGTTGATAAATTAGAGAATGAAAATCTGTCAAAATGTTTAATCTTGACGGATAAGTAGATTAGGTAGAGAATAAAATAGCTCATTATTCTAATATGAGCCTTTGGATGATATAAGGGTAGAAGTAGATAGTTTGTGATTTCAAAAGAAAAAATAATGTCGAGGGTTTTCTGGTCTAAATGCACCCAAATGAAGAAAAAATGCTAGGAAAAGTATGATGAGTAGGTAGAGTTGATGTTGAAGAAATCATGTTTTTTAGATTTTAAGATTACAGCTTCAAGGAACAGCAACAAATCAGCAATTGAAGAAGGAGGAAATCTGCCAAGCACGATCGAGGCACTGATTTACAAATTCTTGAGATCCGAACTCTGAGGTTCTTAACACCTCCTAAAGGAGCTGCCCTCCCCAAGTGGAGCCACTGTTAGTCGTCATTATTTTTCACTATCTTTGGATGACTATAGAATGGTTATAGTTTTCTGAAAATAATATTCGTTGAATATCTTGAGTTTCATAAATCTCACTGCCTTCATTATATTCATAAAACCTTTTCCCTATCTATCAGTTTTCCATCTCAGAAGTCACCTTGTTGCTCTTAAAATTCTCATTATGGGTTTATAACTCTCATTTTCATCCTTCTTTCCTACCTAAAACCTCATTTCCCCATTTTCCATGTCAATAAACTCCATCCTCCCTCTAAGATTTCTTGTTGATAACTCATTCCCATGTCCCCTTGAGCATAACAACACTTTTGGAAATGCTCTTTTCACTTGAAAGTTTTTAAGTCAAATTTCATTCAAAATTAGGTTAAAAAGCACTCCCATTAGTTCATTATGTTTTTTTATTTTTTTAAGGTCATCCTTTCATTCTAATGAGGGCAGCACACATATGAGAAGGATTGATTATGATAAACATCTTTCTGGTTCCCCAAAATCCTTGGATGTTTCAGACACTTCTTTTCCTTTATTAGAATCTGGCTCGGATGTAATAGAATGTCGAGACATGGTTATTCAAGAAAGACCTGAAATTTGCAAGGAGGATTATCTTCTCAGTTCAAAACCTGCAAGTGAGAAAAATGGGACAAAGTTAGCACTTCAGTGGAGGCATTGGAATATTTATCAGCAAGAAGTACTGATGATGTAGATTGTCTACTCCTGAATGAAAACAATTTACAGCAAGGGAAAGGAAAAAAGCTTGGTCTTGTAGACGACAAGGGCTATAAACTTGATAGTCCATTTGAGTGCCAAAGTAGTGATTACTTGTAGGAAAATAACATGGAGGAAGCACACAACGCCAAACATGAAGAAAGTCTATAAGAAAATATTGATGGAATATGGAAAATGGGTAAGGTGAAATAGAGAGAAATGAATGAACTTGAAAGGGCTATAGATAAATTAGAAGACAACACTGATGATTGTTGTAAATAATTGCACACACTTAGAGATTTGAAAAAGGTGGCCAGAGAGGGTGGAAAAGATGAGTTGAATTTTATGGTGGAAACTACAGAAGATTTTGAAGATGCTACTATATGTAATAATTAAGTCCCAAAGTTGTCAAAGTCAACATGTCAAGCCTAAATGAGCAAAAGAAAAGCCAACTCAATGACTTCAACAATCTGCAAGAGAAAAGTATCAAAGAGTATCAGTGAGAAAAGGAAGAAGACTTTAAAACATAAGAAAGTGGGTTTTTCAAATTAAATCAAATTCCACTTGTTTATAAAATCTAATCAAACACTTCAAAGGAGTCATTGATGCCTTTAAAAAAGTAAGAGCCATTCAGCAAAGGAAACAATTTGTGAAGTTTTGAGCAAATTTGGTCAAAATTCCTTGGTGCTGCATGTTTACCTTGGTGCTATGCGCCTGGGAGTTGGCGTTGTGCCCTTGCCTGATTTCCTCAACACATTTTCTGAAGGCACTGTGTGCTTGGAGCTCGGCCCTACACCCTTGCAGAGATGTTAAGTGGTAAGTCCTCCAAAGCACTGTTAAGTGGTAAGTGCATACCATAACCCATTTTTAAGCTATTTTGGTCATCATTTAATCAATGGAAATGAAACCCTAAATTTTAGCTTGACATCATTGTTTTACCCTTGTTTCATCTTCCTAAACAAAATATCAGTCACAGAAAGGATAATTGCATTGATTTAGGGTTTACATTCATATAGTTTACCCCTTCACTCATTCCCTTCATTTGTTCAAACTACCATTTCATTCCCTTCCCCTCATTTCATTTCACTTCCACCTTAGGGTTTCCAAATCAAAATTTGAAGATGTTAGAGGAAGAAGATAGTGGCAGTAGTGTTGAGGCACAAATGCCAAGGAGAAATGATCATAAGGAAGGAAAAATAAACAGGTTTGAACCATCAATACAAGGGAACTCATGGCCTCTCCTCTCACTGTTTCTTTCTTTAAGCATGTGGGCTGCTTTGAGTTTTGTGAAAGAGTGCAACAAGTCCAAAATCACCCGAAGTTAACAAGATTGTTCATCATCAATATACATGAAAATCAGGTCAATCTTGCCAGGATCACCTTTGAAATGTCTGCCAATGCCATTGCGGCTGCTACATGGATACCTAGTGTGGGAGAAAGGTGGTTCAAACAAGAAAACTTAGACATGAACTATTATGAACCATACCTCAAACCTAGGTATAAATATCACAACAAGTCCATCTTCCCTTTTTCTCATCTTCTTGATAGATATGCATCCATGATGAAGATAATAATGAAGTAAATCACTTGTGACGGAAGGTTTTCCTACCTCTACTCATACCATATCCATCTTCTTATGCATTTCACTAGAGCTAGGGTGTTGCATATACGATATTATATTTTTCTTTACCATTGACAAAATGGCCTACATTTTGTAAAAGAGAGATTACAATCAGCAAATGCAAAGCCTATTTCATCATTCACTCATCAAGATGGTGGTCATGCATCAGCTTCAGCAGAAAAACATTTCATGGGATACCTTCATGGCCAATGAGGTTTTCACTACTCCACCTGGCCATCATCAGCAGGATATTCCTTCATCTTCTCATCCTCCCATATCCACTCCTCCATCACCTCCCGTTGTTCATACAACACCATCCACTCACATCCATTCACCTCAAGTTGATCCTTCATCATCACCTTTCCACAACCCTTAACCCTCATATCATGATACCAGAGCATCAAGCAGTGAAAGAGATATTAGGATAGCTGGCACTAAAATAAATAATATTGAGCCATTTCCTTTGACCTATCAGAGAGGCCACAGGCATGTGTTTTATTTACTTGAGGTGAAAGGGGCCATGCCTTCTTCATAATCAAAACAGGTTGATAAGGGCAAGGAAAATTTTACAGAGCATATCATTGTTGAAGAGGAGGATAAACATGAAACTGAGCAGGAGTTTCAGTTGATTGACCTTGTTGATGAGGATGAGGTCAGAATCACCAATATGTTGATCAAAAGCAAGGATTCCAAGATTAGTGAAATTCAAGCTAATCTTGGTAGAGAAAATAATGTGATCAACTTTCTTGAGTTAGAGAATCAACAGCTAGAGACAAAATAGATCATCAGTGAGGTCAGGGAAATCAGAGCTCACAAAGAGGCCGAAAAGGCCAAGGCTTTGCTAGATGAGACCTTGGGCAGTTTTCATGGTAGTGACGGTGAGTAATATCAGCTTCCTAGGCATATACTGAAGACCATTGGACTGAAGAGGGCTTTAGCCCGAGAAAGGCAGAAAGAGGCAGAATTGGTAGAACAGCTCACTCCAAGGGAGCTGCTTGCCATAGATATTAATAGGGATAGAGAATATTGGCTTGAGAGGGAAAATTTAAATTTTTAGGGTCAAATAGAGAAGGCAAGGAGAGACACTGAAATTCAAAGGAAAATGGCAAGACATTATGCCATGAGAAACAGGATTGCATGGGCCAAGCTCAAGCGTGCTCATGCAAAGATTCAAGCTTTGACCGAGTCAAAGGAGAGAGAAGCTCAATATCCTTTCTGAGGTGTTCCTCCAAGCCTATAAACCTTTATCAACAAGAAAAATTATAATTTTGGCACTTTTGTGCACATTTAGAATTTTTGACAGTTTGACTTGTAGAAACTTGGCCAAACACGCAACACCACTGGCACTGCGATCTTTTTTGGGCCATACAAATGGAAAAAGGTCGGCATATTCATGTTCCTAATGAAAAGTACATCAACCTCAGAAATTTTTAGGAGATTTTGAGAATAACTGGTCCCTCAAAAAGTCCAAAAATACCCAAAAAATCACCTTTCCACCCTCTTTGACCCTGGCGCTGCTCGTTTACCAGTATTGGGAGACATGATTTTTGACAGTTTATATGGACACCATTTTGGAAAGTGAGAGAATTTTTGGAAAATAGACTCATATAACTTTTTAATGAGCTATCATGGAGCTCATTTGGACATCAGGAAGGCCTCCAAAAGTTGGCTGCAAGACAGGCCATTTAGTTTTCTTTGGCATTGCGCGTTTGCACTGGCACTGCGCCCTATACCTTGTGTTAGCCCCCCTATGAAATTTTTGACAAAAAAATAGGGGGATAAATCATTGTTGAGCCTTCAAGGAATGCATTTCCTCTGAAAACACAGTCTCCTTGAAGCCTCCATGTGCCTTTTATCCTTTGATAAATTCCCCTCTGCTGATTCCTATTATAAAGCCTTTCTGTTGGTGAAGAAATGACCAAAGGCCCCATTTTCCCCCTTATTTCAACTCCACCTAGCCTCTACTTCGTCCCCCTTGTCTTCCCTTTCTATTTCCCTCCTTACCCTTCAAATTTCCCCAAAATCCCCTTAAAAATTCTACCCTTACCTTTTTTTTAGCCTTTTTCCCCCTTTCCCTCTCTATCGTTTCTCTTTCAAACCTTCAAATTCCATTTAAATGGGTTAAAACCCACTTTCTGACCTTATTATAGGGCTTAGCCCATTTACCGCAAGCCCCAACCACTTCCCCACATGTGACCCGGCGCTGGGACCAAGCGCTTAAATCCTAGGCGCTAATCGCAATCGAAAGACCGGGCGGGTGAAAATCCCTTTGTAAACGCAAAAGTCCCGATGCAATTGTTCTTAAAGTTAAGTCCTCCGCTCCGTTCTGCACCATTGATCTGCTTAGATCCGACAGCAGGGCGCTAATCGCAGCCCCCCGCCCAATCGCAATCGCAACTTGTTATGTGCACCCTCCGATCGGTCCGTCGCAAGTGATTGCGATGCGATTGATCGCAAGTTCTTCTGCCCGAGCTTCGATTGCGACCCTCCGATCTATTCTTGACCGTTGATCTGTCCCTCCAATCCAACAGCCCTGCGCCAATCGCTCCATCGCAATCACATAACTCAATCGCATGCCTTCTTCTCTGTGCTCCGATTGCGATCTCCCGACTTAATCCTGGCCGTCCATCCTCCCGCAGATCAGACGGTCATCGCAACTCCCGATCGCAAGTCCTCTCCCGATCCCCCCGATCGCACTGCCCCTCTAATTACATCCCCGCCGTTCATTCCTCCCCTAGATCAACGGTTATCGCTCAATCGCTTCCCCATTCTCAATCGCAATCGGAACTTTAAAAAGGTGTGTTGCGATTGCCGCCCACTGCGGTTTCCGATTGCGATTGTTCCGATTAGATCTCCACCATCCGTTTCCCATGCAAATCCAACACTCAGGATCTGATCGCCCTCTGCCTCTGCCGGGTCCCACGTCCGCCCCTCCGCTTCATTGTTTTTCTTCCATTTCCTTTGTATTTGCCCCAAAGGTCGACCGTTTAATTTTTACACTATGTGACCATTTCTCCGCCACTTTTCATTGGTTCTCCACTATTCTACCACCATTCCACTGCTTCCGCAACATTTCCTCTGCCACCACTGTCCAGGTTTTTAACAGATTCATTTTACTGTGCAGATGGCACAGAGAAGTCTTTCAACAGTTTCCAGTGAACCAGCAGAGAGTTTCAAAGGGGGTTAATTATTCCTAATGATATAATTAAGGTTAACCTCGCAGTTCAAAGGAAAGGCGTAGCTTGAAGACTTAAGCACGCAAAGTCTTATCTGTGTATTATATCAGCAAAGTACTCTTCTCCAGACAGGTCACCTTCCTACAGCAGTTTCCATGCCGCCTCGAGCCCAGAAGTAGTTAATTGCACTGACAAAGAGTTTCTTAAAGATTGTCAGGGATACCATTATGAGGCATGGAAACATTGCAGACTTTCCACTAGTTCATTTATTCCAGAATGGCAGCGCAGAGTTGCAGACCACCTTGAGAATTTAAATAAATACCCGAGGTTGATCTCGGCCTGACAGAGACTCCCCAGACAGATTACAGAGTACATGCAATACTACAGAAATCCATTAAGTGGTATGGGCATGAACACTTCTGCCTTACTGTTTTAATGAGACTCATTTATTTGCTTATCTGCTGTTGTTCCTTCCTCTTCTCCTATAAGAAATCCCCGAGAACATAATGAAAAGGTTGTTGTTGCTTTGCTGTGTAGTTGTTGTTAGTGGGATTCGTTTTGATTGTTAGAACAGTCTTGGGAGGGAGTATCAGAGAGTGTATGTAATAGGCTGGGAGGAGAAAGTTTGGATTGTAACAGCCATTGAGCTTCTTGTACATGACTGGTTTTGCATCTATTAATCAAAGCATATTTCACAGGATCCTGGTCTATTACTATTGGTGATGTTTTTCTAACTCTGTCTATTACATTTTCATACTGTTTCATGTTCTTCTGGTAGGCAACAGAAGTATAACATAGGATTCACCCTTGTTAGGTGCCCTATGTTTCTTGCTCTCCCTACCTTTAATGTTTTCTGCTTTGTGTGTTGTCTAAGAGTGAATTCACGTGGTTTAACCAGTGCAGCGGATGTTATTTCCTGCTGGCTGATGTATGAACTTGGGGTTTGCTGCTTGGATGCTTTCTTATTAGATTTATCTCTGTTCTTTCCCTTGGATTTGCTAAATTAGACCTGGAGTTAAATGACCTCTGGTCCGATCTATAAGTAGCCCCTTTGTCCCTCTTTGAGAGCTACCTTTGAGTATGCCCAAGCAAGTCTGGAGTTAAATGACCTTTGACCTGATCTATAGACAGAAAATTGGTTGTTTTTCTTTCTTCCACTTTCTCTCCTTAGTGTTCCATCCCACCATCTGCCTAAAAGATCCTTTAGTGTAGATGACTTGCCCTTTGAAAGCTTTGGCTAGTGGTTGCAAGTAATGCTCCTTTCATGACTCCATAGCCCAATGGATGGCACAGTCTTGACCTATCCTTCTTATTGAAATATCCTGCTGCTCTGTTTCCTTTCTTCCCATTGCTTTCTCAGTCCATGATCTGCTGACCAACCCAGCAACCAACCAACCAAATATTTTTAAAACCCCCTTTGTGCTTCATAACTAGCCTAATATCTCGTTTCGAGCTTCAAAGACATATCATTCTTTGCTCTAATTGGAGAGATCCCTCTCCGGGTCCAGGAGGGCTAGATCCTAGGACCCCAAAGTGGTTCTAATGTTGTCTTATCTTTTGGTGTTTCCAAATCCGCCAAAACATAGGAACCCCAACACCTTGGAGCTGCGCCCTTACTAGGAGTTATTGAAAAATTTATTTAGAAGCCTTAAAGTCGAAAATATTCCAAATTCAGCTTAGAATTTATGTTAGGAGTTATTATTGCAATGAATGAGTCTCAGATATTTTTCCTTGGGCCTTGCATGGTCTCAAAGGTCAAAATGCATTAACTATGTAATAAATGACATCTCAAACCCTAGCTAGGGTTCACCTCCTCATTTTCCAGATAAATACTGCAGGTATGCTTCATGTTTTTTGTTGGTTGGTTGTTGAGTTGAATACCTCATAGAATTTGAGTTGTAAAGACTTTGGATTTAGAGCATTGTAACTGTTTTGGACTAAATATCAATGGAAGAAGCACATTCAAATGATTCATGGAATTTGTTAAATGGTGATGTTATTCTTATTTTTTAATCATTTCCTTCTGTTTTCCATAATTTATATCAATTTATCTTGTAACAGAACATAAAATTTAGGTTAAGATATGCTATTAGAGGCACCTTAAGTTGACCTGCTCTCTGTTGTTTAAATGTTCTCCTTTGTTGGGTCTGATTGAAGAGTTTAGCAGTTCCCTGCTCTCCAGTACCATCTAGTTTGTTTTCTTGAGTTTAACTCAGTATAGTCCAGTCAAATAAGTTTATGGGTTGCCCTATCCTTTGGCTCTGCTTGAAATGTTGTTCTCAAGGCTTTCTTTGAAGTTTTCTTACTAGGGTTTAGGCTAAAGAAGTTTATGGTTTTCCCTGTCCTTTGGTCTATCTTGAAAAGTCATTTTAAAGGTATTTGAAGTATGATTGAATAACTTAGGATTTTCCTTCTCTTTAATCATTACTAAATTGTTATCTTAAATATTTTCTTTGTCTGAAAGTGAATAGCTAGATAATTTAGGAGTTCCCTGCTCTCTAGGGTTTTCTGGATTGTTGTCTTAAATTTTACTTGATAAAGTTAGGCCAAAGAAGTTTATGGTGTGCCCTATCCTTTGGTTCTTTCTTAAAAATAGTGATCTTAAAGACTCTTCTTGTTCTAGTATATGTTAAAGGATTCTCAATTTCCCTTTAAACCTACTAAACTCACAACTTAATGTTTATTTCATGCCCACATAAGCTATTAAGATCCATTTGGCTTTGTTAACCTGCCCTATGAAACACCCTTGATTTGTTGTTGTACTATTCAAACCTTTCACAGACCCCATATCCTAATGGTTTTAATTTCTCTTACTCTATCTGTTCTTCCTAACAAGCAACCCAACCAAACAAAACAAAACAAACAACCCTATCATTTTAACTAGCCTAAAATCAACATCCCAAATCAATCAAGTTATATATTTTATACAAATATAGAGAGAGCCCTCTCTAAGTCTAGGAAGGCTAGGTCAATAGGATTCCAAAGTTGGTTTGATGTTACCCTTTTTTATTTGGTCTTACCAATCTGACAAATTACAGGGACCTAACAGAAGTCATCGGAATTGTTGATGATACAAATCCATACCCTGCACTACTAGGTCTAGATTTGGATTTTGAAATGGATGCTATTATTAACCTCAAGCATGGGAGCATGGTGTTTGAAACCAATGGGACAAAGGTTGTGTTCCCCCTGGACCCTGCAGAAGGAGAAAGATACATAGAGTCGATGTGCGATGAATATGTAGAGGAAGATGTTGATCGTGTTTACAAATTAGCTATGAAGGATGAGGTTGGATCAATCTCATAGTACATGGTCAACTTAGTTGGGAAAAATATAGTTTTTTCTTATCATACTCAAATGAAGAATTGGAACGCTGGAAGAATTGTTTCCACGAAGTATCCAAAATGAGTTGTAATCAGGTGGTCAGGAGTTCATGAATTTTGCTCAAAATTGAAAATGCTCAAAACTGTACCGAACCTGAGTGACCAGGTAGATCTCGTCGCTCTGATTCGAGTACTGTGAATGGTTCAAAAAATGGATGTCGTATGAGGGAGTTATTACGTTCTGATTGATTTCCCAAATAACTAAAATTGTGACAGGTTTGAATGGGATGCCCAATCAACATGTAGGTGTATAGTCATAAAAAAGGGGAATATTCCTAAGAATATTCAATTTTCCCAAGCCTATAATATTTCACCAAGTGGCACATTCTGCTTCATTTGATGTGTTTGTATGTATATTTTAGGGCCAATGGTTGGGTGACATGTGGCCAACCCTAAGGCTGCCATGTGTCCCCTGTTTGGTTGATTAAAATTTTTGTTAGGTCTGGGGAGTTTGACCCCGTGACCTCTGGCGTGCCCACATGACCCTCACCAACTCTGCTATACTGTGGATCTTACCCTCTAAGGGCACTAGCACTATATAAATTTTATTACATGTGTGTATGGTGGGGGGGACCACCAGCAGTCCCAACCTACTGGCGACCCCAAACCTTGGTCACATGTTATAACACTCAACGCCACATATGTTGTTGATATGAAAGTTATCAAACCGTTAAATCTAGCAGCATTTAAAACTATGACCATGAGCCTTGTCACATGGTTACAGTCCGCAATCAATTCCGATGGACATGCCGAGGGTTAGCGAAACTCCGCCACCACTCCAAGTTCTACGCCAACATTTAAATGCAGAGTTAATAAACCAAGGGTTTAGGGGTCGGCATGTGGCCACCACCTACCCTAACTTTAATTTTATGGTTATTTTGATTGGTGGGAGCTTAGCACTCCACCTAAAATTCAGATATTATGTTATTTTTAACTGCAGTTAACTACAATCCTCCATTTTTAGTGGAGGTTTTGTAGGAGACATTGGGAAAAAGGCTAGGAGGGTCAATTTTTGACCAATTTGGGTGAAAAAAGAGCCTACCTAGACTAATTTTAGCATTCTGGAGCCATTGTTGTAGAGAAAACAACCATTGGAGGCTTGTAAATACATGTATTTGCAAAATTTTGAGCATAATGAAAGATGGACATGCCATTGGGAGTTGGACCAACAAATGTAGCCCAGGAGCGTTGAACTGCTTCATCATGCCTGTTGTGTAAATATTATGTGTGGTTTTATTTCTCTGTTATACATTGTTGTTCAGTGTCATTTAGGCTTTTTTTCATGCTTAAAATTCACGATTTCATCTATGTTTCATGGTTAAATTCCTCAATCCTTAAGCAAAAAACTGGAGACAAATATGTACATGTTTTGTAGTTGAAAAGACACTTAGCACAACAAACTAATACAATCATTTAAGATCAGGATGGTATCAGAGCTAGATTTTATTCTCTGGTGTTGTTGTGTGCAAATATTTGTTTAAATTTTTGCAAGTTTTCACATGCTTACTAGGCTCAAGCTTAAGAGAGGAGAAGGAAAATTGGTGGAAGCAAGAGGGTCTCAAAGTGAGCCACAACAAAGGAGGGAAATATTGCCACATTCTCCACCACCTAGTTCACCTCCTAAAGACATAGAAGAAACATTAAGCATGCCTCCAAAGGAAGGAGAAATCCATGAAGAAGTGGATCCTAAAGAAGAAGAAAGAGTGTTCAGGAAAGCATTCCTTGACATGAATGAGATGGTGAGAATCCTTTATCAAGAAAGGAATGAGAAAATAAAAGGATAAGGATCAAAAATTCACAAGGAAGGATAGGGATAATCAGGAGGTCAAAATGATGAAGATAAATCAAATAAGGGAAATGAAGATAATGGAGGCAGTGGAAAGTCACCATCCTCACCCTAATCATCATCATCCTCTACTTCATCTTCAATAGATCAGCCACATAAGTCTAAGAACACTGGTAAAAGTAATTTTCTAAAAATTTATGTTAAGTTTGAATTTCCAATGTTTAATGGTGAAGTCAATGCATAAAATCTTGATAATAGGATTAGGCAATTGGAGGTCTATTTGAGAATTCAGAACCTTCAAGATGATGATACCAAAATCCAATTAGCTTCATTGAGAATGGAAGGTGCATCACTTTTTTGGTGGGAAGCCAAGACAAAGGAGGAGATCAAGAAACATGGTAATATTATCCTATCATGGACTGATTTCATTACTGTAATAAAACAATAATTTTATCCATTAGCTCATATGTGGAAATCCATAATGAACTGGCAAAACTTTAGACAATTGAAAGGACAGAATGTGCAAGTTTACACCCAAGAATTTAGGAGAAGAGCTCTCTTATTAGAGGTAGATTTGCAGAGCCAAGATACTTTTCTCAAGTACAAAGGAGGATTACATAGCTATCTAAGACATACTATTCTCATTTTTAACCCCACAAGTCTAGATGAGGTATGTGTTCAAGCCACACATCTAGAAGCTAGAGGGAAAAACATTTCTCATGAGGGTAGAAAAAACCTTTTAAGGGGAAAAACAAAGAGAAGACCTCAAAATTTAAAGGAAAAAAGAATGCATCTATCAAGGAAGAGGGAGAGAAAGTGGTCTGTAAACATTGTTCAAGAGAAGGCCATGATGAAAATCATTGTTGGAAATTACATCTTGAAAAGAGGCCCAAACATCAGAACAACAAAGGGAAACAGAAAACTGCAGCTACAACTGAACATGATTTAGGAGAGGATTCAGGTGATGAATCTAAAATTAAAGCCATGGGATTGAATAACATGAAGCTGAAAGAAATTGAAACTAAACCCAGTACTAGTACATCAAACTGCCACATATAGGCTCCAAATGAAGAAGAGAGAATTGAACTGTTTCATGTGAGTGTCATATCCAAACATACCAAGTTTGACACATTGTTTGATAGTGGGTCACAAGAAAACTTAATATTTGAAGACTTGGTCAAGAAACTTAACCTTGAGACCATTCCACATCCAAAACCATATCCACTTGGGTGGATTTGTAAGGATGCAAATTTACATGTTTCAAAGAAGTGTATATTGCAGTTTGCAATAACTGCACATTTTGTTGACACAGTTGAATTAGATGTGGTTCTGCTTGACATAACAGGTATTGTGTTGGGCAGTCCTTACTTGTATGACAGGAAAGCGATCTTCCATCACCATGAGAAAAAATACCATTTGTTCAAATATGGCAAGGAGTACATTGTTAGAGCACATCACAAGAAGACAGATATTGATATGGTAAATGTTGGACAGGTAAAGAGGCTAGTAAGTTCAAGTAAGAATTTTTTTCTTCTAATGATTAAGCCTAAAGCTAATGTTAATCATGAATCATTTGAGGATTGTGATCCTAAGTTGAAATCAGATTTATATGATGTAGTTGATGCACATCCTGAGATGTTTCAGGAGCCAACAAGATTGCCTCCAAAAAGGGAGATTCAACATGAGATTCATTTGCAGCAAGATTCACCTCTTTCAAACATTGGCATGTATCGCATGTCGATAATGGAGAATGTTGAAATAAAGAGGAAAATCAAGGACATGTTGGACAAGGGACTCGTAAGGCCAAGCACTTCACCATGCGGTTCACCCATAGTCTTGATTCCAAAGAAAGATGGGAATTGGTGCATGTTTGTAGACTTCAGAGCTTTGAACAAGATAATGGTAAAGAATTGATACCCACTCCAAGGATAGATGATTTTCTTGATCAGCTGAAAGAAGAAATTTTTTTCACTAAGTTAGATTTACAAAGTGGGTATTATCAAGTAAGAATTGCAGAAAGTGATATATGGAAGACTACATTCAAAACCAAACAAGGACTCTTTGAGTGGTTGGTAATGCCATTTGGTTTGTGTAATGCACCGACAACTTTCATGTGTGTTATGGATACTGTTTTGCGTCCATTTCTTGATGAATTTGTGATTGTGTATTTCGATGATATACTGATTTTTAGCAAAACAAGGGAAGAACATGTCTTGCATGTGAATAGGGTGCTTGATGTTTTGAAGAAAGAAAAATTATTTCTTAATATGTCTAAGTGTGTGTTCGGAACGAATTTTTTGGTTTATTTGGGACACATTGTAGGAGGAGGCGAGTTGAAAATTGATCCTTTTGAAGTGGAAGCCATTGTCAATTGGCCCACTCCCAAAACAACAACATAGGTAAGAAGTTTCTTAGGTGTAACTCAATATTGGAGAAATTTTATTGCTAACGTTTCTTCCATAGCAGCTCCTATGCATGCAGTGACAAGTGTGAAGAAAGACTTCCAATGGGGAGGCAAACAACAACAAGATTTTGAAGCTTTAAAAGACAAGATTAGTTCAGCTCCAGTCCTTACTTTACCAAATTTGAGATAGCCATTCAAGATACAAACTGATGCTAGTGATTATGCCATGGGTGCAGTTCTTTTGTGGCATGGTAAGCCTATCGCTTTTCATTCTGAAACATTCAATGGTGTCGTAACTAATTATCCTAAATATGACAAAGATTTGTATGCGTTGGTACAAAGCGTCAAGAAGTGGAAGCACTACTTGATGGTTAAAGAGATGATTATACATACCGATCACCAACCATTACAGTACTTGCAGTCACAAACAAAATTGCAGCAATCATGACATTTCAGGGGGATGGGATTTATTCAACAATTTCACTTGGTTATATGGTACAAGAAAGGAATTTTCAATAAAGTTGCTGATATGCTTTCAAGGCTAGTTATAAGTGCTTATAATTTACTAAAAATTGATTCTATTTTACATGAGAGTTACATAGAACAATATGCACATGATATTGATTTTCAAGATGTGTATGCTAGTTTGAGTGAAGGGAATCAAGTTGAGGAAAATGATTATCACATGCATAACAATTTGTTGTTTCATTTGGCAAGCTGTGTATACCACAAGGAGAGAGGCTAAGTGTCATGAGAGAGTCCCATTCATCTCTTATTGCTGGACACTTTGGGGTAAGCAAAACAGTGGCGCATTTACACAGGTGTTGCTATTGGCCTCACATGATAGATAGTGTGTCGTGTTTTATAAGAGGTTGTTATATGTGTGCAATAAGCAAGCCTAACAATGGGAAGCTTGGGTTGTACATGCCACTACCGGTACCATCAAGGCCATGGGAGAGTGTTAACATGAACTTTGTTGAAGGTCTACCTATGTCCAGAAAACAACATGATTATCTTTATGTAGTTGTGGATAGATTTAGTAAAATGTGTATACTTATGCCATGTAAGAAAACCATAACTGCTAAACAAAATGATGAACTTTATTTTCAACATGTATGGGTTCATTATGGATTTCCAACTTCTATTGTGAGTGACATGGATTCTAGTTTCATTGGGAATTTTTGGTCCAATCTTTGGGAGATGATTGACACAAAGTTGAAAAAGAGTATTTCTTTTCATCTGCAAACTGATGGCAAAACCGAGGTGGTGAATAGAACCATTGTGCATCTATTAAGAGGATATTGCAGAAAACATCCCAAGTTGTGGGATGAGCAACTACATTACATTCAACACACTTACAACTGGACAAAGCACTCTTCTACAAATACATCACCTTTTGAAGCATGCTTTGGGTATTTTCCGAAATCGCCATTAGACTTCATCTTTGAGAAGGATGTTGCAATTCATGGGCATAGTGATATTGAAAAGGCTCGAAAGTTCATTGAGAAAATTCAGATTATTCATCAACAAGTTCAAGAAAAACTTGAGAAGAGTCAAAGCAAATACAAGGAGAGGCATGAAAAACATAGATTTAATCACATGTTTCAAGAAGGAGATGAGGTATGGTTGCACATAAGCAAAGAAAGGATGCAATGAGAAGGTAAAAATCTCAATCCCATTCGCTATGGTCCATTCAATATCATAAAGCAAGTTGGTGACAATGCATTTCAACTTGACTTGCCTTCATATATGCAATTTTATTCAGTTTTTAATGTTGAAAATTTATGTTTTTATGAGCCACCTTTGATCGATGATCAAGGAAGTGATGTTCATCTACCTTCTATTGAAGATTTCTCGCCAGAATTTCTGGATGAGCTCAAGCAAGATACAATTCTTAATAAGAGGATAAGAGCATCTAAGAGCAGAAGTGTTGGCTACCTTCAAATTGGGATCAAAGACAGTAAGCCAAGCAAGGCAAAGTGGATGGAAGTTGGAAAAGTGAGGGATTTGTACCCTCATCTACTGAAGAGGTAATCAATTCTTTTGGGGTCCAAAAGCTTCCCAATGGAGAGGTTTGATAAGGAGTTCATGAATTTTTTTCAAAATTGAAAATGCTCAAAACTATACAGAACCTGAGTGACCAAGTAGATCTCGTCATTTTGATTCCGACGTCGTGAATGGTTCAAAAAACCGATGTCGTATGAGGGAGATATCACGTTCTGATTGATTTCCCAAACAACTAAAATTGTGACAGGTTTGGCTGGGATGCCCAGTCAGCATGCAGGTGTATAGTCAGCAAAAATGGGAATATTCGTGAGAATATTCCATTTTCCCAGGCCTATAAGATTTCACCAAGTGGCACATTCTGGTTCATTTGATGTGGTTATACATATATTTGAGGGCCAATGGTTGGGTGACACGTGGACAGACCTGAGGCTGCCACACGTCCCCTGTTTGCTTGATTAAAATTTTTGTTAGGTCCGGGGGGTTCGACCCTGTGACCTCCAGCGCACCCGCATGACCCTCTACCAACTCCGCTATACCATGGATCTTACCCTCTAAGGGCACCAACACTATATAAATTTTATTACATGTGTATATGGTGGGGGGGATTGCCAACGATCCAAACCCGCCAGCGGCCCCAAATCTTGGTCGCATGTTAGAACACTCACTGCCACATATGTTTTTGATATGACGTTTATCAAACCGCTAACTCCAACAGCATTTAAAACTATGACCATGAGGCTTGTCACATGGTTGCAGCTGGGGTCAATTCTGATGGACATGCCGACAGTTAGTGGAGCTCCGCCACCACTCCAAATTTTGTGCCAACGTTTAAATGCAGAGTTAATAAACCACGGGTTTGGGGGTCGGCATGTGGCTACACTCTACCCTAACTTTAATGTTATGGTTATTTTGACTGGCTGGAGTTTAGTGCTCTGCCTAAAATTTGGATATTATGCTATTTTTAACTGCAGTTAACTGTAATCCTCCAGTTTTAGTGGAGGTTTTGTAGGATACATTGGGAAAAAGGCTAGGAGGGTCAATTTTCGACCAATTTGGGTGAAACAAGAGTCTACCTAGACCAATTTGAGCATTTTGGAGTCATCGGTGTAGAGAAAACAACCATTGGAGGCTTGTAAGCACATGTATTTGAAAAATTTTGAGCATAATGAAAGATGGACATGCCATTGGTAGTTGGACCAGCAGATGTAGCCCAGGAGGGGTGAACTGCTTCATCATGCCTATTGTGTAAATCTTATGTGTGGTTTTATTTCTCTGTTATGCAGTGATGTTTAGTGTTATTTACGCTTATTTTCATGCTTAAAATTCACAATTTCATTTGTTTTTCATGGTTAAATTCCTTAATCCTTAAGAAAACAAATGGAGACAAATATGTACATGTTTTGTAACTGAAAAGACACTTAGCACAGTAAAATAGTACAATCCTTTTAGATCATTGGGTAACCATATATTTGTGTTGTATATCCTCTGAGGTATGTGAACTATACCATTATGATGGTATAGGAGATGTCAATCTATTTTTAGATGCAATTGAAAGGGATGTTCCATAGGAACAACGGTTTCGTGTGCTCGATCTAGCTCTGCGCTCAACCCCAACGCGCTAGTGGGGAACTCACAAAGAGAATATTTTTGAATTGAAGGAATCTCATCGAATGCTATGACTATGATTTGGAAGCCCCAAAACCCAGATGAAGGAAACATATTCTGGCCAAGATGATCTGTGAAATCATTTATCCAATTGGATTGTAGTTTGGGGAGAAGAACCGCAACCTGAATGGGTTCACATATTCATTGCATTGGACAAGATACCCATGAATTGGTATTTGAATACTGACTTGCAACATGGTATTGTTGAATGGGATGCACTAAAGAAAGCTTCATTTTTACTTTCAGCTTTGAAAGTGGGTTCTAGAGCATTAATGAGGCATTACAGGAATTTTATTTTTGACATTCCAATGGAACCAGTGTTATGGGCCTTTCCAGAATGGAATGCACATATGGAGGATGTATTTGAATTTCTTAATGTGATTTCTGAATACAACGATGAGGATCCACGAAACATTAACATCCCTAAGTCGAAGGGGCAGGGCATAGTCACTAGACTCGAGATTGCATTACCATATGTTACTGAACCTGTTAAAACTAGGAAAGTTAATATTGGGATAGAAGAGAAGCCTATGTTTCCCTAGATAGGGGATTATTGGGATGAATATACAATGGGTAATATTTCGGAGCTCCTCACTGAATATCAAGATTTTTTCCTCACTAATTTTTTTTAGCTTAAAGGGATTATATGAGACCTTGGTGTGATGAAGATCACCTTAAAACTAGATGATATGCCTATAAATAACTACCCTTACAGATTGAACCCAAAGTATAAGAAATTTTTTGAGGGATTGGAAAATATGGTTTTTGAAAGAGTTATTTTGCCAGTGGAGGAATCAGACTAGGTGAGCCCCATGGTAGTCCAAGAAAAATAGGAAAAAGGTGAAATCAGGATCTCTGTTGATCTGCACAAATGGAATGATGCCTATGTGCATGATACATTTTTTACTCCATTCTCAGATGAATTTTTGGTCAATGTAGGAGGGAAAGAAGCCTATTTCTTTTAGGGAAAATTTTAAGGATGGAAAATTATCTTGAAGTTTAAAACATTGGCAAATCTCACTAGTCCCTAATATGCAAATTATAAAATATCTATTGATATATTTGTAAACTTATTCAAATTTATAATGATTTTATATATAGTATAAATATAATGTTGGCGATTTTAAAGGTAAAATAATTTATATTTTAAATTTAGGCGAATAATTTTTAGAAAAAAGGGAAATTGGAAAATATTTTTTTTAGAAAAATCATGGAAAATTAGCCCACCTGCGAATATTAGCCCCTAAAATTTTCCTTGATACCTTTACTGATGGATTCTTAGGGTATCATTGGATAAGTATCACACCGGGGGATTGGAGCAAGAACACTTTCTCGATCGAATGGGGTTCATCCTAATATAATGCAATGCCATTTAGTTTGAAGAACGCGCCAGCCATATTTTCAGGCGTATTAGTTGTTGCTTTTAAAGATTATATCCATAAATTATTAGAAGTGTATTTTTATGATTGGATTGTCTTTGGACTATTGAAGAAATATTTTTGTAGCATGCGCTTAATGCTGGATACTTGTCGTGAAGTATCTGATTTCTATGAACTTGAAGAAATGTATATTTTGCGTCCCTTTTGGTATCTTGTTGCGACACATTTTCTATCAACAAGGCTTGATGGTTGATCTAGCCAAGGCTTGAATTTGAAGCAGCTACTCTCGATCTTGGGACATACTGAATATTATCAAAAGTTAATTCAAGCTTATGCGCTAATCACTACGCCAATGGAGAAGATGTTGAAGAAGGACACGACTTTCTATTTGGATGAGGATTGTCAGAAGAGTTTGGACATACTTAAGAAGAAGATGTTAACTATGCCTATCTTGGTATTCTCAGATTGGTCAAAGGAATTCCATGTGCATGTTGATGCCTCATGTATTGCGCTAGGAGTTTTATTAGCACAGCCAGGTGTTGGAGATATTGATCATCTTATTGCGTTTGCAAGTCAGAAGTTATCAAATGATGAGCATAATTATTCCACCATAGAAAGAGAAGGGATAGCCATGGTATATGCACTACAAAATTTCTGTCATTATTTTCTTGGAGGTCATTTCAAAATTTTCATTGATCATTCTACCTTGAAATACCTAGTAAACAAGCCTGTGTTGGGGGCAAGATCTATAGATCGCTCCTCTTGTTCCAGGAATATGATTTTGAGGTGATTGTGAAGCCTGAAATATTGAATGCAAGTCCATAACACTTATCGTGCATTGAAAATGGTGAAGAACCAACTAATTTGGATGATGGATTGCGAGGAACGTAGTTGTTTTCTATTAAGGTAACTGATGATAATTTTGATGATATCATCCATATTATAACCACAGGGAGTACACCTACAAAATACACAACCATGAAAAAGAAAGATTTGTTCATGCGCACAACAGAATTCACCTTGATCGCGGGTCAATTATACAATATGGGAGCTGAAGAAGTTTTGAGGTGCTATTTTCCTGAGTTTGGAAGACCTAGCATATTGGAAGAAGAAAATGAAGGCATTGCAAGTGGTCATTATGTCAGAAAACCAACCACGCATAAGATCTTAAGGGCTGGGTTGCTGTGGCATACAGTGGACATTGATTCAAAGGAATATTGTCGTGCTTGTGATGTATGTCAAAGGACGGGAATACCCTCGCGCAGAGATGAGATGCCACTACAACCTTAGGTAACTTTGCAGGCCTTCAACAAGTGGGAAATTGATGTTGTAGGACCGATTAATGCCCCAGGGAAGAATACTGGAGCGCAATATATCATCACCACTACATATTACTTGACTAGGTGGGTGGAGGCTCAACCTGTGAAAGACTACATTGCAAAGACAATTGCACACTTTATCTTTGAAAATATTTTGACAAGGTTTGGGTGTCCCAAAATTCTAATCAGTGAACAAGGTAGGAATTTCCTAAATGAGACTATTCAGGCACTGACAATAGAATTCAAGATACATCATCAGAAGAGTATGCCCTATCATCCATAGGTGAATGGAACTATAGAAGCCTTCAAGAAGGTATTAGAGGATGCACTCACGAAGATATGCAACACTAATCATAATAACTAGGATGTGCACATACCTTTTGTTCTATGGGAATACAGGACCACATGCAAGAAGCTAACGAGGCAAAAACCTTTCACAATGGTCTACAGAGAGGAGGCTGTTATGCCTATGGAACACATTGTCCCTAGTTTGCGCATCAGAGTAGTCACCAACATAACTGGCCTAGATATTATGGACGAGCAACTGTTACAACTTGTTGCGATGGAGGAAGATAGATTCAATATTGGGTTTCAGTAATAGGTGAAAAAGCCGTGGAAAGGCTTGGAATGACCGGCATATCAAGCAAAAATATTTTTAAGAAGGATGATTTGGTGTTACTTTGTGATAGTAAGTTTGCGCGCTTTCAAGTAAAGTTCAAGATGCACTGGCTTGGGCCATATATTATCAAAGAAATCACAGAAGGAGGAGTGGTACACTTGGCTAACTTAAATGGTGAGTTACTTCCTAGGTATGTTAATGGTATTCACCTAAAACCTTACAGGATTGACCCCATCCTTGCGCGTGCTAAATGACTATATGGCCAGAAGAATGTCTTAGCACCCTGGACAGTTGCGAGAGGGTGCAAGACTTAACAAACGTTTTTTAGATGTTTTAGAAGTTCTTTCCAAAGTTTGGTGCAATGAAGATTGAGGGAGCACATGTATCTACAAAGCCAACATAGAGGCTGCGTCAAAAGGAAGCTGCAGTTGCAGGAAAGCCAGAAACTAGCTGTTGGAATAGTAAAACTAGACATGACAGCTTTGTCACCATTTAGAAGAGTCAATAACTTGCATTTAAGGATGAGATTATGCCAGATTTGGAGCCGTTTTAGCATTAATGGAGCTGCATCAATGGACATAAGGTAATTTAAGTTACAACATTACTATATATATATATATATAGCATGGAGGTCTACATAAGTTCCCTTTTCATTTTGAGATATATAATGAAAGTGTTCCCTCTGATATTTCTCCCTTTGCCATTTTTTATGTCTGCATCTTGGGAACCACTTGAGGAGACATTGTTCCAACAAGGTTTAGGCCATTTAGTTCTTGGAGCCATGACCACAACTCAACCTACCCCTACCATGCCGCAAGCACCTAGTGTCGATGGCACGCAAAAGAAAAAGAAAGGACAAACATCGAGTACCCAGAAGTCTCCTCGCAAGACGACCCTAAAGCCAATTGCCTATGGTGGGAGACATATATTCCCATTGACGAGATTCTCATCCACCATATCACAGCCTTGTCGTACCAAGGAGAAAACCCTACAGAAGACTTCAGAGGGAAGGGCTAAGAAAAGAAGGGGGCAGATGACATGAATAAAACATATGGAGTGATTAGAAATATACAGGGATTTTCCGTCAGCACCATAAACAATGCCTCTATATGATTTTCTACATAGATCTTGGCCTGTAAGATGATGAGGAAATGTTACACCAAAGAATTTCCAACACCGGTCATTGTGTTAGTAGCACAATGCATCAAGGGCATCCAATACAACTGGGCCAAGTATCTATGCCAAGATTTTTTGGAGAATGTCTGGGAGGTGTAGGAAGAAGGAAAATTGTTCCACTACACGTGGATTTTGTTTCTCATTGAGTTAGTGGAATGGAAACCACCGTCACAGTCACAAATCCCTGAGATTGAACCTGATCTATGTGAAGTGGTGCGTTATGCATCTCTATGGGCAATAAATAATCCAACCTGTGTGATAGAAAGTAAGTATTTTTGGGTTCTCTTCTAGATGGAGCTTCACCATTTGGTTCAATTGAAGTTGCACCTCTTGCCAAATTTTTATGACCAATACAAGAACATAACAGACTTCAAATCATCATTTCACAATGTGCACATTCACGCAAAGGCAGATATGTCCAAGGTGTGGTATGACCTGCCATACCTTGTCACAGAGGATGACCTCATCCAAGTCACCTATAATTGGCATCCTTATTGGTTGACTGCAACAACATATACCGGTGCCACCTCTTCTGCCCATCCCAATACATTTTCATCAAATCCATGCACTAAGAAAGACACAAAGAAGGATATGCATGAGCCCATGATAATGATGAAGATAGAGGAAAAAAAAAAGGACACTGTGGATGTTCACAGTTAGGAGGAGATAGAGGACCGTGATGGAGAAAGTGCAGACGCCCCTTCAACATAAAAAAAGACTCGTCGAGGAACCAAAAGAGGACCCCAATCCTCGATAGGACTATTCCCAAAGTGGAAATCATCCAAGAAGATAGGGACTAAGTCCCTCATATTGACAGACTATGAATTTTAGGAAATTGGAAATGCTGTCAAGACCATCACTGAAGAAGCATGGAGTTCCATTGAGTAAAAATACAAGGTTGTGCTCGATGACATTTAGCAAAGCCTCCAATAGTTATGCCTTCAAGTGAGCAAGGTTCGGAAAGTGTAAATAAAGCGAGCATAGTTCAAGTGTGTGCACTTTCAGTCAACACTCCGGTCAAAAAATCAACCACAAAGATCATATTCATTCAGATTTTGGGCGGAGTGCTCCACTCATCTCATCTGGGACAGTGCACAATTGCCTGATCTTGGCCAAAGATTGGAGTCAACTTGGCTGTGCTCCCTAGTGGCTAGTTGCACATGATGCACACAATGATCATAAAGGAGTTGTAGTATCAGAAGTATTGTGTGTCGTGTGCCACTAATTAAGTACAAGAGAAGGCCGAAAATCTATATCAGAGGTAGCAGTTGGTTGAACAAGCCTGGAGCACCATATAAAGTTAGCGCGTGCAACTCAAATCACTCATCAACTGAATTTTCTCTGAGATTCTAGATTTTCCAGTATCAACCATTATTGCAGCCACTACAAAACTTGAGACTCTTGTAGCCGCACTGAAGGCTTCAAAGACAAAGATAAACACAATGCATGCTGACCTAGAACAAAATATTGCAAACTTACAGACCAAACTACAATATGAGACACCACCATAAGTTTGGGCACAACGTGTTACCGTTGTTCAGGAGGCAATATCCAGCATTACTGCCATTATGGATGAATGCAACACCTTTTTTGAAGCCACCATGGAGATATGGACCTCCATCTAGGAAGATCTATTCATTCAACAATTATGGACAGATCTGCGGGCTAAGCAGGAACAATTTGATGAGATTCTAGTTGCTACATGGACCTTGATTCCTGCACAGAGATTAGCCCCACCGTAGGAAGGCTGAAATATTTAGGAGGAGATGGATGCACTGTGCCACAAGGAGCAACTTCTGGAAGAAAGGACCTAACCTTGGGCCAACGAAATGCTTAAGTTGTCACAAAACATTGAGCATGTGTTGAAGCGACTCTGCCAGAATCAATGCAGCATCAGCTTAGCAGTGGAGGGGCATACCATAGAGAAGCTCATTGGATAAGCACATAATGTTGTAGTATAGAGCACAGAGTCCATACAGCTTCTCCACGCAGCTATCCAGGCACTCAAGGCCAAAATGCAGGATTCCAGAGCACAGTGACTCGAGGACGAGTCACAATTTTGTGTTGGGGCCCTCTTGGGCTAGGGTCCCCTAGGGTTGATTCTTGATTTTTGTTAATTTTTCTAAATTGCAACGTGTAGAAGGTCAAGGGTATTTGGGGTGGGCCAAAGATCCTTCTTTATTGTAACAGGTAAAAGGGTAAAACATGGGGCTCAAACCACAGTTTGGGACCATGGTTTTTTGCCATTTAAATCCTATAAACATGCATGTATGAGTCAAGTCAAAAGATATATCATAATAGAATGAATGATATGATGTTGATTTAATGTTATTGGGGAAATTTTTTGAGAATTAGTATGTGTTAGAGACATGTTCTTGCAGCTATGTGTGCGGAGACCTGAGGAAAGTCTCGAGCTGTGAAAGGACTCTATGGTTGTGTGCGCAGAAGGAAGACATTGTACTCATCAGAAATATGCCTAATAAATAAGTTTTTTGGATAATTTTTGTTTACTTGCATGATCTCTTTCTTTATGTGTTAATTCGTTCATGATTTTCTTATAGATCTACCGTAGTTATGTTATTTAATGTGAGATTGTACGGGTTAATCATATGATAATATATCTTTGTATTTGTGTAATGATTATATCATTGTTTAGGTTTAATGTGAAGTTAAGTCTGAATAAGAGTAGATCTTTGTGTTTGCACAAACACTGCATTGAAGTTAAGGGTTTTGTTGTACTTAGATATTAATAAGGTTAAATGCAATATCACAACACAGTAGTGTTTAGACCATATCAGAAAGGGTTAGATCCACATCATAATCCTCCCTTAGGGTGCAAAAACCTAGTTCCAGCATCTCCCCATACTGATTCAGCTGAGACTTTGGTTTGCGTAAGCAGATCACTGCCGAAAGGGCTAGTAGTTGGAGGGTTTTTTTGGTTGCACAGAACACTCTGAACTTGGGTCAAGACCCCTCAAGCCAAAAACATATATACCCATGGTCTATTATAGGCATGATATAAAAATAGGTTGATCCATTATTTAGAATTGAAAATATATTGAGGAAAGAAAAATCATTATCTAGTTAACCAATTGCACATTATATGGATGAGTAGCTCTAAATAAAGCTAGTTTTCTCTATCATATGCCCTGGAAAGACAATCTCACAAAAAATTCTTGTAATTTCTTGGTTTGATGTTATAAATTCCTTCTTGGGCTACTCCTATTCCATAATGGATTTGTTTCCCAAGAAGGATGCAAAATTTTTCTAATGACATGGAATCAACTTAGTTGCTTTTGACCCTACATGCAACAATTTTTGCAATGATTTTGTAGATGCAATTACAAAGTGATATGGGTATGAAATCATCAAAAGTTTCATTTTTGTCTAATTTTTTGGATTAAATCCTGAAATGTTGAATTGAAAGCTCCCAAATCTTGTCTGTGTACTTTAATTTGTCAGCAATTCTTAGTTGGTATGTTTGAAGGAAGTCATAGAACCCTTGGAAGAATTCTATTGTCCTACTAAGTGGTTGAGGGTTCTTATCCTTTTGGAAACAATGAAGAATTTTTTGAAATTCCCCCTTTGATATTGGATCCATTAGTGCCTCATTACCAACCTTACCTACAAAATTGGGGAAATATGAAGTCATATTTGATTATCTCTTTGAAATTTATTCTATCATCCTCTTTATAAATTCCCTCAAAACAGTTTGTTGATGATCAAATTACCCCTTGAGATGAGAAACCTCATGAGGAAACATCCATCGATAAACAAAATCTTAAGGAAATTGTTCATTATAATTATGAGATTTTGAAGAGAGAAAAGCTCTGCTATTTAGTAAAGGCTATGTATGAATGCTAGTGATATGGTACAAGGAAATACATGGGCATCGAGGGAATTGTGGAGATTCCCTACAAATATTTTCCCAAATGTGGCACGTGAGGATGTATGCTTATTACACAACTATATTTGATAACATGAAACACTTTTAAGGCAAGACTATTTTGGATGTAGGCACAAGAAGTGGTAATTTGGAAATCTAGTATGCACACGCTGGTGCAAGGAAAGTTTATGTTGTTGAAGCAACCAAAATGTTAGAATGTGTATGTCCACATGTAATCAGAAATGGTGTTATCCATATTGTTGATGGAAATGAATAAGCTATGGAGGCTTTCATGTTTCATGAAAACTTGATTTCATTGTCTCAGAGTGGATGGTTTATTTCCATATACATGAATCCACTTTTCAGTGATCCATAGATGTGATCAATTTTTTAAGATGACTCTAATCATGGCATATATGTGTACACTCAACTCTCATTACTATTGTTGTAGTCATATCGTGGCCTTGTTTCATGAAAAATCTACATGTTACATGTTGATGAATGAAATAAAGCATTGGCTATAGTTTATTTATTGATTTTGGATTTTGAAGTTGAGTTTGTGAATTGGAAATGTTAGAAGAGAGAATTATTAAAGCTTCAATTTATAAATTTTATATTGTGTTGCTTCTTTTTCTTGTCCAATTCACTAGGGTTAAAGTTCACCACAACCCCTAAATCAGAGACAAATATGACCTTTAAGCATCATTGTTTGTCCTACACTAGTTTTCCACACAGTACCTTATTGAGGGCTATTAAGAGGAATCAATCTATTTGGGAGTGTCCAAATGTTTGAAGAGAGTTTTTCCAGATTTACATGTAAAATATTATACACACTCTCTTAGGCTCAATTTGATATGTTTAGCCTGATTAAGATGATTTATTTCTGTTGTAATGAATATACTCAAGGCATGCTAAAAAGGGTCATTTAGAAAAATATCCAACGGAGAACCAGATCCATTCCAAGTTAAAAGAATCATTTCCTACATCATACAAACCATTTTTATTTTATTTCAGATTTAGTTCCCATTTCTAAATGATCTTGGATGTTCAAATTGGTGAAACGATCTTCCATATTATTTAAATGCATGGGGGAATCCTTACTGGAGTTTTCATTTCGGTGACATGTTCTTATTTTGGGATTTGTTGTCAAGTTGAAATAAGCCTTTACTAATATCATGGTTTAAAGAATCTTCTTTATGATAAATTACACCCTGTTCAACACTCACAAGTAAGGCCAGAAAATTAGAACATGAAAACTCTTAAATAAAGTTGGAACTTGACAGGATACCAAAAAATGGATAAAATTGGGGCATAATATCATGATCAATCAAGATTTTGCTGAAATAATGTGCAACATCACATTGAGAGACAACCATATCACTTTTAACCATTAGGGCAATGGATCATGAGATAAGTCATCTAATAAATTCCTAGCTTGTGCAAAGGCATAAATGGATTCCTAAACTTTATTACAATATATATTCAAACCCGTCTGAATGCACTCTTCAAATCCAACTATTGAGAAGTAAGAATTTGAAGCAATGTCTTGCATTTTTTCACCCAACTTTTGTTCCATAGTAGGAAACTTAATATGAACATCCCCATCATGATTAAGAGTAGCATATTCTTCTAGAAGATTAGTTGATCCAACTTCCATTGCTTTGGGCTCGGAACTAGGCATTGAAAATTGGTTCATTCTTTCATATAGCTGTAATGCTTGCATGGCATCACTATGAATGCCTATGGATCCCTTATCCCCTGCAGTAATAGGCAAGTTGAGTTGAAATTTTCTTTATACATAAGTTTCAGGCTTTTCAGTTTTTTCGTAAGATTGATAAGAATCACCCAAACTAGAAGGGAAAAATGTATTCATATTCACTAAACATTCTATGCTACCAAATATTCTAGCCAAGTAAGTATTGCAACTCACTGAAAAATCAATGATTTTGTCGACATCATTCCCTTTGGATTGATTTATTGATGTCCTCATAGCAGGGTAAATTTTATTACCTCGGTCCAATTTCGTCTTCTGAGAAACCCTATCCATCTCATCTGACCTCTCATTAATATGAGAATTAAGAGAAGGATATTAATATAAATTATCTCCACTCACTTGTTTAACTTTATCCCATTGTAGTCCATAACATATGGGTGGACCTATATTAACTTGATGAATATTTTCACTTTTTCTATCACCCATATCTTGTTGATGTTGGAATGACATAAATATTATTTGTGATGGGTCTGATTAGAATATGAAGGAATTATTCGTAATGAAATTTATGAGAGATGAAATTGAGAAAAAAATGAATTCCTTCATAAATAGGATGGCTTGAATTCATGAAACTTATTTTTATCACAGGATCAAAAATCGCATGAGGTAATTCCTGTTGATGAATTGAATATTCATCCAAATCTGGAATTTGTTCTTTGGGAATGATTTGCCGATGAGAAAACTGCTCCTCTAGATGAGACACCTTCTCATGAGGCAATTTTTTTTGATAAAAAACATATTCAAGCAATTTTTCATTATAATTATGAGATGTTGAAGAGAGAAAAGCTCTATTATTTTGTAAAGGATATGCATGAATGTTACTGATTTGGTACAAGGAAAGACATGGGAAGCGAGGGAATTGTGGATATTCCCTACAAATATTTTCCCAAATGTGTTACATGAGGATGTATGCTTATTACACAATTATATTTGAGAACATGCACCACTTTGAAGGTAAGATTATTTTGGATATAGGCGCATGAAGTGGTAATTTGGCAATCTAGTATGAAAAAGTTGATGCAAGGAAATTTTACGCTGTTGAAGCAACCAAAATGTTAGAACATGTATGTCCACATGTAATAAGAAATGGTGTTAGCCACATTGTTGATGAAAATTAAGGATCTATGGAGGATTTCATGTTTCTTGAAAATTTGATTTCATTATCTCAGAGTGGATGGTGTATTTCCGTATACATGACTCCACGTTTCGATGATCCATAGACATGATCAATTTTTGAATTTGACTATAATCATGGAATATATTTGTACACTTAGTTCCCATTATTATTGTTGTAGTCACATGGTGGTCTTGTTGCATGAAATAGTTACATGTTACAAGTTTATGAATGAAATCAAGAATTGGCTATAGTTTAGTTATTGATTTTGGATGATGAAGTTAAGTTTGTGAATTGCAAATGTTAGAAGAGATAATTCTCAAAGCTTCAATTTATTAATTTTATATTCTGTTGCTACTTTCACTTGTCCAATACACTAGGGGAAACTGCCCCACAACCCCTAAATTGGAGACAAATATGGCCTTTAAGCATCAGTGCTTGGCCTGCACTAGTTCTCCACACAGTACCACGTTGAGGGCTCTTAAGAGGAATCAATCTATTTGGGAGTGTCAAAATTCCCTAAAGAGATTTTTTTTTAGATTTACATGGAAATTATTGTACACACTCTCTTTGATGTTCCTTCTTTTAAGCATCATACCAAGAGAGGCAACATCATTTAGGACTTGCAATTCAAAAGCACTTTGAGAACTAACTTGGATTTTTTTAAGGTAATATGACTTTCCAACCATTAAAACAAATTTTTGATGAGGTTTTGTTGTTGAAATATAGAAATATAATTTTCCAATGACATGCAACATTTTGTCACATTTTTTATTAGTAATAGCACAACTTATTGCCACCTTTGAAGGGTTATGGAAAATAAATTGCATACTTTATTCACATTGCAATTGAAAATCACTCTGAGAACTCATTTGGATTTTTCAAAGGTAATATGACTTCCAAGCCATCGAAGGAAAATACTCTTCATTCAAAGAAGAATATTTTATGACAAAAGATGACTTGTTTGCTGCACGTTTTGGTAGTGGCTTTATGTTAGCAATGCCAACACTTTGAGAAATTTATGGCATTTTAGAAGCATGTAGAATGTGGCATGTTGCTTGACACTTCTTTTCCAAAAAGTGATCATCTATACAACATCCAGTTTCTTTTCAGCCTCTTCTGTTCCTTAGCCAATGGTTATTATCTTTCTTTAAATAAGGCTTTTTTCAATCCAGGAACACCAACAACCTAACTATGCAGATATAAGAAATAAAGATTGTTACCACTAAAATATTGACAGTTAAACTTTTGGAATTTAATGCCCATCTAATCATATGAATTTCAATTGAGCTTTTGCATTCCTAACAATGGTAACATGTGACATTTACTAGTAACAAATATTAACTACACACTCTAGAAAGTGTGTGTCAACTTGGACCAAAAGTTGCACATTATACTAGTAAACCATACAAGAATTACAAATGCAATTAACAATTCTAGTCTTGCAAAAAACAAGTAATAGAATTAAGAATTAAAATAAATGAAATTGACCATCAATAGAACGATAGATAAAAGAACTAAAAACACACTATTTGAAATTGAAAGCTTAGAATATGAAAATATTCACCCTATACAAAGAACTTGGAGGAGTGAATTCATATTTTGGACTCAGATGCTCCACCATATTATCAATAAAAATTTTCTCATATTCCATATTTTGTTTGGGCCTTATTTCAACACAACTACCAAAGCAGAAGGTAGGCACAAACATATTCCCATTTTCAACAGATGATTCTGCAAGAAAATTTCTAGTATCTAGCTCCTACAAGCAATGACATTTAAATTTCAGTATTTTCATCTCAAACACCTGTTACAATCAGACTCTTGACTATATACTAGAAAATTAATATGTATTAATCTCACCCATGGTGGTCAAGAGATGTTAATTTATTCCCAAAACCAGAACCTATTTTTGGTGCAAAATAATAGCCACATTTATAATAAAAACATAGGAAAACACTTGATTATAGTACCAATAAAAGTATCAACTTCCTTTTGAATGCAAGCTAGTCAATCTCACCTCAAAAGAGTAAAAAAACAGAGAAATCCAATAGGCCATATCACCAGCATAGATCCAAATTAAGAAACATGAATGATAAACTTTATTAGAGTTCTCTACATTATTGTCTGCATACGGGTTGAAGCCAACATATATCCCTTGCTTCCCTTATTTTCATTTCAATTGTGTTTCCATCGATTAAATTCCTTTCTCATGTCATTTTTTTTCTTGTACATTTTTGGATTTTCTCTATTTTGGTTCATGACAAGGAAGTTCAAGAGAGGAAAGGTTAGGTATGATTGGCACAAGGATGTCATGCAAATGAGGAAAGGTGTGATCCCACTTCCCTTTGAATCTCTAGGTACTACAATTTCTCAAACAGAAAGGAGGTTAGAAGTTCTCACCAATGCCAAAGAGAACATGGTTCTCAAAGTTTATAGTCCTTAGTAATATTGCTTAAACTAGAGCCTCTAGGATTTATTAAATAATCTTTTGGTTCATATTAGTTTTTCTGGTAGTAGAAATTGTTACAATATGGTTAAAGACCAATTGGTAAACCAAGTATTGCACAACATTCTTTCTAGGGTCTTAAACATTTTTCTCAATCCCCAATGTCAAGGATATAGTCTTTGAAGGAGTAAAATACGATGATGGAGAGAGAAAGCCTTTCAATGAAGCAATTGACAGTGGAGTTTTACCACTTTAAAGACACACCAACATCATTTCTAATGTGTGAAACACTACTACATTTCCTACAAAGTTATGAAATGACACAATTTTCCAACATAGCTATAATATGTCAGACAAACTATTAGTGCCATCCAAAATAACTGCAGACTGCAAGGTTGTGTTTGGAATTGAACCTAAATAAACCATTTCCAACCTCAATACAACTACAAATTATGAATTTTATATAGGAGAAACCTCTAGAGTCTAGACTCCAAAAATTTCTTTCGAGTGTGGAAGTTGCCTCAAACATTGTCACCTTAATTTTCCATGTCCAAACTAGAAAAACTATTAAAGAATACAAACCTAAAAAAAACAAAATAAGGTGACCATTAAACATCAAAATCCCCTGTTTCAGCATGTAGGAGTCTCATTCTAGAAAACAACCAAAAGTGAGACTTATAGATCTTCTAAAAGTAAGACATCCTAATGAGGAAGTCCAACTGATCTTAACCCCTCCAAGTAATTCCAAATTCCAAGAAAGAGGTGCCAGAGTGTCCCATTGAGCTTACCTCTACATCACAACAAGCTTAGTGTAACTGATCTTAACCCCACCGCTTGAGAATTCAATATATTTGCACCTTGATATTTTTTATCGCTTTCAATGCTTAACAAATCTAGGGTTAAGATGAATATATGATAAGTGGTAATAAATAGAAAGAGGTAAAATATAAAAACTAGAAAGGAAGGGAATTAAGATGGGGTTGTTCATTTTGATAGCACACATAGTTTTCCATTGTTCCAGGGGACTTAAACCATAAATTGTAGTCCTATGGCCCATCCATCTCATCAATAAAAATACTTAACAAATCTATGGTTAATATGGATCTATGCTAACTGGTGAATAATACAAACAGGTAAAATATAAAAACTACAAATGAAGGGCATTAAGATGGGGTTGTTCAAAATTATTCTGATAGAACACAAGTAGTTTTCCACAATTCTAGGGGACCTAAACCATAAATTATAGGCCTATGGCCCATCCATGTCATCAACATAGATACTTTTGCAGAAAACAAATCAATGCCTCTAAAATTTGAATTCATTGTTTTTGAACTTTAAATTGAGTACAATCTAGAACTTTAATTTCCCTGCTAATATTCATCAACAAGAAGTAAGAAAATGACATTGTTATCTGTACTCGAATGAGAAAATGTAAATAAATGTTATAAAATATTTTAACTAAGTGGTGTTCATATTTAACCCATATAGAAGTTCTAAATTTGTTTGCAAGCTTAGTTTATATACTCTTGAGTTTATAAAACTCTCGATCTTCATGGCATTGGCGACTTAGAATATAATAAAAAAACCTAAAGCTGGGTATAATGGTACTATTGATGTCTATCAAGCCACAATAAGAAGGAAATATAGACACTTTGAGCCTAGAAATATAGATACTAAATTGTGATCCAACATTTCCATGATATTTCTCAAATTTTCATGCATTTTATAGATTGTATAGACCTTGGAAACTCATCTCTGAAGATATTTTGACACCTTTTAATGAGCACTTGGTAATATATGATGTGCACTCTAACAAAAACAACACCAATAAGCTGATACTTCAACAAAAGAAGACGTGGAAGTCTCAATTTCACAACTTCTAGAGGCCAAATCGCAATATATGATTCATATAATTCACACATTAGTCAAAGAGATGGGAAAAGGAAAAAAATGACACATTGTGCCTTAATTATATTTCATTCAACTAAATGTAAAGGGTCCAACTAACCTCGAACTAGATAAAATGTTTAGAAGTCCTTCCATAGGTCACAACTTGAGTAAAAGTTCCTTGGAAATTTGTTGTAGGTGGTACTGAGTATCACGAGCAGGGTGATGTTGGTATGCAGGGTTGGGTTTTCAACCTTAGGATATTGGGTATTTCCAGAAGTCACAACCACTTGGCTTCTAGAACCTCCAACAAACACATCATAAGGCTCTGTGTTGTCACACCTTATGTATGAACCTTAGTTGCATGCTCAGGATCATACTAAGATAACTACTACACTAAAGATAACAATGTTCCTAAGGTTAGTTACTAATCCAAATCTAGAACAACAGTTGACTAAAGATTAAAAAAAGAACACAACTAAATCTGGAACATCACACTAAAATAACCACTATGCTAAATATAACACTGCTCCTAAGGTTAGTGTATACACTCCTATGATCAATCACACTCTATAAGACTGTTGCACCTCTCTTTAGCCTTGACCAGAGCTGTGTTATCACTACAAACACCTCTACAAAACACATGATCTATGATAGTTGGATCTGATGTAGGTTGTCGTATATGCTAAAGGTTAAAAGATCCATGGAAACAAGTTACAAAAGTAACCCTCACTTTTTGCAAGAAAAGGTGCTCTCCACCAAGCCAAGTTTCTCCCTCATTTAAATATTCAATACATTATATTTACCCTATATGGATTTATCATTAATGCCTTGTTTGTTTTGGACAATAATTAAATGAAACACTTAGGTTCAACTAATAAAATAGTTTTCATGACCAAATTTTCCTAGAAAATAAAATACTAGAGAATCCTTTTGGCCTACTGGGGAAGTTCCTTGTCATTTTTTAGCAGTGTCCTGGTGGAGGCCTCCTTAGGGAACAAACAACAACCAACATCAGAGCTAATTTCAGAGACAACTAAGATGTCCATAGGAATATTATGATAATCCATGAAATGACCATATTTGATTTGGAATTAGTTAAAAAACACAAACTCGCCACATCTCTATGGCTGATCTAATATCATAACGGTATTTACATAAGAATATGAGAATACACAGTAACTTCATGGCTTCGTAAAATTTTGTATTTTTTTGGGACATCATAACCTGACTATGGGACCATGAAAGGTCCAAGAAATCATCCAAATGACCTTCAAAAGAACAAACTATCTTTTCCTGAAAGCAAGAATACACTTTCCGACAGTAAGGCACAATCCATTGTCGAGCTCTTTCTACCAGAGGTGGCCTTTCCTCTTTTTCATTTTATTTGAAAGGTTTTAAAAATTCAAGGAAATAAATTTAGGTGAACTATTGACTGTAAAATAGGGCATTGGAGGCACTATCATCTGGCTTATTAGCAGATGCAACAAATTTGCAGTCTAATTCTATCCCCTCCCACACATAAATAACACAGTCCTTACCAACACTAGTAACATAATCGACATCCATGTTGAACTTCATCATCCAAATAGAACCACGATGAGCTTGGATTTGTTGATGCATGTAAAGTGTTGTTAAATCCTTGCAAGACTTTACATATTGACGCACTTTCACCTATTGTGGCATATATAGGAGAATATCCTGACTATCATCTATAACATAACTAGATCTCCTTCCCCCCCTTTTTGGAAGAAGTGTCCCTCTCATCGCTTCTCTTCTTATATTTGGTGCCCCAAATTGTGTGGAAAACAACTATTATAGCATAATTTATCACCTTTAAATACTTGATGATATATGTATTGGCCTTGGGCAGCCCTTCCCATTCAAACTTGGTCATTTTATAAAAAAAACAATATTTTGAATTCCATACACGACTCTGCCCTGTCAAAACGCGTGGAGTCACGGGAACACTCATATTTGACCCGCGTATACATTTTAAAATATGAAAAAAATATAAAAATCCATATAATTTTGGCGGGGTTTATGAGTTAAACCGGAAGCCCACCTATAGGATCCTGTGGCCAAATTGTTTCCCAACTGAAAAAACTATTCTGAGGAATTATAAATACACCTCATGGGGAAGGCCTAAGGGAGGAGATAGATAGGTATTAATACTATAGCCTATTATATCCCAGATCAACTATAATTATCCCTATGCCTCCTACACTTCCCAAGTTTAGGAAACCCTTGTTTCCTTCTTTGAGATGTTCACCTCTTTTATGTGACATCCTTGTGCACCTTTTATGGAAGAATATTGTTGAGGCTTCAGCTACACAGATCTGGATGATGGTTTCACTTAGAGCCATGGCTAATTTCAAGTGATATTTCTCCACATATTTTACATACATCAATAAAGAAGCTTTTTCACATTCTTGATGTCATGATATTATATGATTTATGCATGTTAATGATCTTGTATCTATTAATTTCATGCTATATTTTATAAGCTTATATGATCTAACTACTAACATTTAGGATATATATGTTGTACAACTATTCTATGTGATTTTTCTTGAGTGAGTTGCAAGTCTTGAAGCACGTGGAGAAGCAGAGGGTTTTTGCCATGTGGGAATGACCTCAAACGTAGGACATATGGGTAAGGTAATCTCTCCCAAGTTTACTAGTTTAAGCATTAGGACCTTTAGTTCGATTTCTTCTTGCTGTTGTATGCCATCCACTCTGTTAGGTCCCTCAACCTAGACCTTAGGGTAGTTTCACCAGCAACAAAATTGGCAACTCTGCTATTGATTACATACCTGTAATTCCTAGTTTGGGTTGTTTTCTTTTGATTCTGGGTTCTCTGACTGACCTAATCACTTTCCCAGTCTTATTGGTTCTTTATCCATCCAGGAAAAATTCCTGATATTCTAGATCAGGCTTGGATTTTTTATTTTTCCTTGCTACCTTTTTTTATACTTAACTTTTAGTGTACATAGTCACGTATACACCCATTATGGTCTAAAGAAACACGCGTAGACATGAGTTTCCTTAGACACAGACGCGTATGCACACATGTTGTACATTGCCAACCTGAGTATGACCAGTTTCAAATGAAAATTTGATTTTTGGAGTCCTGTAAGGTATTTTTGCTTGTTCTTGGCCACTGATGTAGAACCTATGATGTGTCTGGAGAGTGTTTTTGTCTATTTTGTATCAATTTCTCTCTTTCTTGCTTGAAAACCTAGTCAACCTAGAGTTTACCTTCCTTGGTAAAGTTTTAGTTTTGGTTGTTTCACCGAGACTTCTTTTTGATGTTCTTGGTTGTTCTGATGTTTTAGAACAGTGAATTTGTGTTGATTTTCTCATGCTTGGCCTTGTCATTGCTTCACTTTTTGGTTTTTGGCTTGTTGGCTTGTTTGGTTTTCTTGGTTTCTTAAGATGAGCTTTTCTGACAAATCTCGAAGTTGTATTCGTGGTTTCTTGAAGTTTCTGTGATTGCTAGGGTTTTATAATGATGTTTCAAGTCATTGTCTTGATTTAGTTACTTCATTCCATTTATTGAGTACCTTCATGAAAGTGACATGGTTGGCGTAAGGAATTTGGAGTTGCTTGTTTTCTCAATTTGTTGATTTGAAGTCTTTGGTAGTTTGTGCTTTTCTCAAAGAGATTTTTTTACTTTCTTAAAAATAAAAAGGATAAAAAAACATTTTTGTTTTTCCTTTGCTTTTTCTTTTGGTTTTTGTTTCATGGTTTTCATCATTTTTGGAGCAAGTTTGTGGTTTGTCATTTTGGTCTGGAATGCTTGGTTTTAAGAGAAGTCCTTGAGTGAACTTGTCTCCTCTTGTATCAAGCTGTTGTTGGCATTTGTGTCCAAGGAAGTCCTTTTTTTGGTCTTGTCTTTTCTTTTGTGTCAAAGTGACGAAACCTGTATTTTTAAGAAACTCATTTTCTTCCCTTTTTAAGTAGTCCTAGAATTTGCATTTGTCATTGGTAGTTTTTCATTAGTGTAGTTGCATCGTTAAGCATATTTAGTATTTTGATATTTTTTGAGTGTGTGAGCATGATCTTGAAAAGAAAAGAAAAAATTCTTGCTTTGATTAGGTTTCATAGAACCTGAGTAGAAATATCTTTCATCAAAGAAAAAGTTTCATATGCATGTAGCAGGTTTCTATTGATTTCTCTTTTACATCAAAAAATCATAACTTGCATTCTACATTTACCCCTGACTAAAAAATAACAACCATTTAAAATCAAACGCATAATTTAAAGTGAACTAGAATTGTTGATTTGTCATTAATATACACCAAATAGTCTACATCATTAGGGCCTTGGAATAGGTGAGTGGAGAGTTAACTCTCCAAGGCCACTCAAAATTTCAAACATAGAAGTTGATTAATGAGTGAAATTCAACCTTGTTAAGTGGACCGGGAAATTTATCCTCCAGAGAGTCAAGAGTGAGGGAAAGTGAAGGTAGAGAAGAGACATACTGCCTATCCTATTAGTTAGATCCTGACCAAAGACCATTCCGCCCGACTGCCGATACGAACTGGTGTCCATAGTTTCTATTCATAGGTATCACATAGGCGACTATCGGGGGGAATACCTGTGGTACCTGAGGCAGATGTTGCATCACTCTCATTAGGAATTATGGAGGGTGTGCTTGTGAAGCTTGGTTACTTGCACTAACAAAGAATTTTGTTATGAGTTCAACGTAACTATTTCTGTTACCTTCACTAATAGGCCTAGGGTGTAATTACCCTAGACTATTCTTGGAAGGTCTTTATTTTTTCTTTCTTGCATTTTGTTGTTCGGTCCTAATAACCCAGAACAGAAATACCTGAGAGCTACTTGATTTTTGAATCTTAGGGACATTTTTGTAGAGAGTGCTCTTTTATCCTAGATTGTCATAGCCTTGTAATTTTTTATGTCTACATAAAATCTCATAATTAATAAAAGTGGTTGAACGATCGGTTCATCAATTAAGGAGGCTTCGTGGGCTTTCTCTTGCGAGTTTCGAGCCTTCTTCAAGAAGGCATAGGAGAAATTATGCTCGTGATTTCCAACCAGTAGTTGCAAATGCATTGTAGAGTGGTCATCTGCTTAGGGCTATTATTTATAAGGATAATCCTAGTGCTAGTCATGATTTAGAGAGGAGTACTCCACTCCTTTCTCGAGTCCTTTTTCCTGCAGAATAATTTGAGGTTGAAGAAATTCCTGAACCTCCAGTTACTCCTTCCTCTCCTATTCTTTCTAGTTTTCTGAATGTTCTATTGTACGTTGGGCCTTCGTCTCAAAAACTAGCTAGCCCACATATTTCTCCTTGTTTTCTTTCGATGGCCACAACTGGGAACAAAACTTCGGCTATGAGTACTTCGAGTGTGCATACTCCTCTTTTAGCTGAGGGAGGAGGTACCATTTCTATTTCAACCATCACTCCTAGTGCTGCAATTTTTGGCTCTACCTCCATTCTGTTTATGAGTGGGGGCACCCAAGCTTTTGCTTCTCATACTGGTCCCTTTTCATTTAGGATGCCTTCTAGTGCAATTCCTTCAGTTCCTCTCACCGCTACATCCGCTGTCTCCACGCCCATGTCTTCTATGGATATTGGGTCAACTTATTTTCAGGTTTTCCCTTTTAGAAGTGGTCACATCCCTCATTCAAACCCTTCCTTAGGTTATTTTCCTTTATATGCTCAAGGTAAAAGTTTTAATCCTCTTCTCTAAGGCCAAAGCTCTAATGATTTTCAAGTCTGGAACCTTGCTTTCACTGAGTTTGGAACTGGGAATCTTTTCCTCCATAGGTTCTTCTCAGGGTTTCTCTCCATTCACTAATGCTTGGAATGCTTACCAAGGGGTTTCAACTTCATTTAATACTTTGATTAGGGGGAATATTCTTGTTTATGGTAACCATACGGTGGGAGGCGTTCCTACTCTGAATTATTTTGGGCCACAAGGTTTTTATTATGGCTCATATTTTTCTACGAACAATCCGTTGCAACCTGGTGCATCAACAAATCTAATTTGTTATTTCAGAATGTTGGGAATCCTTCTGTTGGTGGATGGAATTCTCAGGATCCTCCGCACTTGCCATTCTTGGCAACCCTAAATTTTCTATATCTATCAAATTTGACCAATGATCCTATTCAATACAGCCTAGGTTGGCCTCCAGTCCCTAGTAAACTTCCATAAGATATTTTGAAATTTGAAGGGAAGACTGGTGATGGTCCAATTGACCATGTTACCACTTTGCATTTATGGTGTTCATTGAACTCCCTCATCGATGATTCTATTAGTCTGAGGTTATTTTAGTGCACCCTAACTAGAAACACTGCTAAATGGTACATTGAGCTTACTGGGGCACTTTTTTTTTTTATTGGCGAGTTGGCTACCATGTTTTGGAACCATTTTTAGTTACATATTTGCTATGATGCTCGCGTTGAGCTTCTGGCCAATTTCTAGCAAGATAAGGCAATGCAAATTTCTGACAATATTCAGGAATGGAGGAGAATGAAGAGGCTCATTAAAGCCCATATTCCCAGTGAATTACTTCTCGAATCATTCCTCAAATATTTACAGCTAGAAATCATGAAGGATGTATTTCTTTCTGGGGTATTCTCTGAGGAGCAAGTTATACTTAGAGCCCAACAACTGGAACTGATCTATTATCAGACTGGGATTCTTAATAAGACATTTCCTAATACTCCTCATTCCAAAGTAGATTTAGCCAAACCAAAGCCAGGTCCTCATGCTGACAGGCTTGCCAGTTTGATCGATAGTGTCACGGCTAACCTTTTGAATCAATTGCAGTAGTTGTCTCTACAATATTTTCCTTCTATTCAGGCTACGTCGTTGGTGTCTACTCCTTCCTAGCCCTTAATGATTAATGTTGTTCAATCTTCTAACCCCAAAGGAAATCAACAAAATGATGGGAAGAAGAACGGACAGAATAATAAGAAGAAATATAAGGATGGGAAGTGTAATGCGAATAAATCCAACGATAATGTTGGAGAGGGTAGGATAGAGTCGAAGAAGAAAGTCAAGTTTCCATGGAAGTTATGCACTAGAGACCATCTCACCCATCTCTAGATTAAAATTCAGTATGCTTAGCGCTTGTTAGCTTAGTAGGGTTCTTCTAGTTCCCAGGCTATCTTGACTAACCATTTTCCCCAGGGGAAACAAATTATTGCTGGAACAAATGAAAATACTGGAACTCCCACAGGGGGCAACTAGGAAGAGGAAAGTTCTTCAAATGTATATATGATGAGTAGTCACGTTGTTGTCACCATGAGATCACATCATTATGGCAAATACAAATCTTCGAAGTCTAAGGCCGCTCATGATACTTTCGAGTCACTCCATATTGAGAGCTCCACGGTTGAGCCTCTACCTCGCATGCCGAAAGGTTCTGCTAAACGTTCGGCAACCAACCCTAATGTCAAGGCATCCCAGAACTACTCCATTGTAGAAGATATGGCTCAGAGTCCTTGTGCTATGTCTACTTTGGAGGTACTCCAGTCATGCCCAACAGAAATGAGTGCATTGGTCACTGTGATTAGAGCAATAGATCCAAAGAACTCTCTTATGATCACATTTGATATGTCAAATTTTAAGAAGAGACTTCCTCATCACATGGATTTTCCGATCAAATCTATGTATCAGAAAATCAATATTTTTCGAATGATACTCCATGAGGGTGCTTCCACATGTGTCATGTCTATCTCATGTTCGAAAGCCATTGGATCTCCTCAAGCCGTTCCTTCACCTACTCTCATCACTACATTTGATGGTCATTCTCACAGGCCACATGGCATTGTTCTGGCTTTTCCCATCTATATTGGGGGTAAATTTTTCAGTATTGAAGTCGAGATAGTTGATGCCAATTTGGACTACAAACTTATATTGGGGCGAAATTGGATTTATGAGATGGATGCCATTGCTTGATCATTATTTCGCATCCTATGTTTTCCCCATGAAGGGAGGATTGTAACTGTTGATCAGATGGATTATTCTCTGATAGATCCTAATGCATCTCCCGACTCTACTGTTCCCTTGATGAATGATGCCAAACAACCTATGGAGAATCTAGGAGTCATAATGTATACCTCATTGATGGGTACCCTTGATCTTTCGCCTCCTTCTGTTCATATCAATGCTATTTCATCCTCCAGGGCTCCTACTTGAAGAGAGTTCTTCCAAAATCATTATTTTTTGGACCCTTGGACCTTACCTTCTCCTACCACCACATTAGAAGAAGGTCAAGTGGGTGGAACGCAATTCCCTATATCTGCCGTAGAGATTTCTTATCAGTCTATTATTGAATCTGCAGATTCTGATCCAGTTTCTCTTTCACCAGAGGATTTGGATGGAGATGTGGCTCCGACTTGGACATTTAACTCATCTTCTGCTCAGGATTGCCTCGATACTGTTCTACCATCTGAGGAGGCTATCCTTGAGGCAATGACTGGTGTGGAAAGACCATGGGATGATTTGCATCATCGGTCATATTTTCTACCTGATTTGCGAGAGGTTGAGTCAAAATTATCTAGCCTTGTGTCTACTGGTCTTGTTTACCCGATCCTGAACCCTTTGGATCCAACACTGATTTTTGTTGAATGGAACATGGCTGTCATTTCAGAGATGATCCTGGTGAACATTTCCATGAATTCCAATGTTATAGAGAATGTTTTCATCGGAGCTGAATGTTCCCCTGAAGAGATTCAGATTTATACCGATCTCTTTAAAGAGTTTCGTGATGTGTTCACTTGGTCTTATGAGGAAATGCATGGAATCGATCCATCTATTGTCCAACATGAGATCAAGAATTAGGAGAATGCTAAGCCTATACCACATAAGCTTCGTCTGGTCAACCTTAGGAAAGCCGTAACTATCAAGGCTGAGGTTGAGAAGCTGCTAAAGGCGGGTTTCATATACCCCATTCCTTTAACTGAGTAGGTTTCGAATCCAATGCCCGTGGATAAGAAACAAGGAATGACCCATGTCTGCATTGACTTTAGAGATCTGAATAAGGCATGTCAGAAAAATAATTACCCCACACCATTTATTGATCAGATTATTGATGAGTGTGCGGGGAATGAGATTTTCTCCTTCATGGACGGTTTCTCGGGATATAATCAGATTACCATCCATCCTGAGATCAACACAAGACTGCTTTTATTTTCCCTTGGGGTACATTTGCATACAAGAATATGCCTTTTGGTCTTAAAAATGCTGGAGCTACTTTCTAGCGGGCCATGTCTTATGCTTTCCACGATATCAAGCATATCGTTGAAGTTTATTTGGATGATTTAGCTGCTCGTTCTCAAAAAAGAATTGATCATCCTTCTCATCTTCGATATATGTTTGAAAGATGTCGTCATTAACAAATATGGTTGAATCCGAATAAGTGCGTTTTCGCCGTCACATCTGGTCGGTTGTTGGGATTCATAGTGTCTACTGAAGGGATTTGGGTAGATCCCTTCAAGGTCGAGACAATACTTCAATTTCCTCCCCCGTCTTCTATTCGTCAACTTCAAAGTCTTCAAGGAAAAGCCAATTTTTTGAGGAGATTCATCATTAACTATGTTGAGGTTACGAAAGGGTTTATGAGATTATTGAATAAGGGAATTCCATTCCTATGGGATGATTTTTCTCAACGCTTGTTTGATGCTTTGAAAAAGGATTTGACCTCTGCTCCTTTATTGAATCCACCTGATTATAGCAGAGACTTCCTTTTTTATCTCGTTGTGGCAGAATATACTATAGGTATGGTTTTGGTTCAGGAGGATGACACTCTTTGTGAGCATGTTATTTATTATCTAAGCCGAGGCTTGGTAGGTCCTGAATTGCGATATTATCCCATTGAGAAGTTAGCTTTGGCAGTCGTCCATGCTGTCCAACGACTTTGGCATTACATTATCCTTCACAAAACTTATGTTTTGGCAGCCGTCAATTTGTTTCAATTTGTTCTCAGTAGGCGAGTGATTGGGGAAAATACAATCGATGGATTGTCATTCTACAAGAATTCGATCTCAAATTCCTATCTGCAAAATCCAAGAAATCGTTGGTACTTGTGGAGTTGATATTTGAGTTGCCCTGTGGAGATGAGATTATTTTTGAGAAGTCGTTCCTTAATGAACATATTTTCTTCATTTCTTCACAAGATCCTTGGTATGGAGATATTATTGTTTATCTCCAGACTTCGAAGTTTCCCCTCGCTTTTTTGAAGGATGATTGTAGAAATTTGCGTGACTTGGCAAAAATTTATCTTATCATTGGTGAAACTTTATATCATCGTGGGTTCAATTCAATCCTTAGACGTTGCCTAACTCTCGAAGAAGCTAAGGTTGTGCTGAATGATTGCCACATTGGAGCTTATGGTGGTTATTTATCTGGGCTTCCTACAACTCAAAATATTTTGCGTGTCGGATATTTTTGGCCCTTGATTTTCAAAGATTCTGTTGAGGCGGTCAAAAAATGTCATCCTTGTCAAGTTTATACTCGGAAGATGTGCACTCATCCAGCTCCACTATTTCCTGTTATCACTATCGGTCCATTCACTAAGTGGCGAATTGATTTGACTTCTTGAAACCCACCTTCGGCAAAGGGTCATAAGTACATTATCGTAGCAGTGGACTACTTCACCAAGTGGGCCGAGGCTATGCCTACTTTCTCGAAGGATGGTGAAACAACAACCCTATTTCTGTTCAACCAAGTCATTTCTCACTTCGATATTCTCAAAAAGATTGTCACTGACCATGGCAGTCATTTTCAGAACTCCATGATGGCTGAATTGGCTCTTAAATTAGGTTTCCTGCAGGAGCATTCATCTTCGTATTATCCTCAGGCCAATGGGAAGATTGAAGTCATGAATAAATCCTTAAAGGTTATCCTCCAAAGGAAAATCAATAAAGCTAGGTCCAATTGGCATGTCATGTTGTATCCTGCGCTTTGGGCATACCGAATGTCAGTTAAGACTACAACCGGGTTCACTCATTTCTAACTAGTTTATGGTTTGGAATCAATCTTTCTTGTTGAGTGTGAGATTCCTTCCCTTAAGCTAGCTGTTGAGTTTCTTCTAGACACTTCAAGTCTCGAAGAACACTTTGTTTATCTAGAATATCTCGATGAGCAATGCCGAGATGCAACTACGGTTAATGAGGCCCATAAGAAAAGAGTGAAGTTTTAGTATGATAAGGCTGTAAAACCTAGGGTTTTCTCTAAAGGGGACCTCATTTTTGTCATTGATAAAGACAAGGTTGCCTTTGGGGCAAGGAAATTTAAATCCATGTGGTACGACCTTTACATTGTCAAAAGAGTCCTTACAAAGGGAGCTTATGATTTGGTTGACTTTCACAGAAACGCACTGGCGGAGCCCAGAAATGGGCTCTATCTTAAGAAGTATTATGCCTAGGAATCTACCTAACATTTTCTTTAGTTGTATATATCGTATTTTTGTGCATATATGTCTATCGATTTTGTGACCATGATATTTTTTATTGTTTATGGATGATATAAGTCATTTTGTCTTTTTCGATGGTGCTAGTCAACATATCCAGAATCTTTTCTTCCGCGGCTTAGGTAATCTACTATCCATCGGTCGATTGTTAGCATCAAGGGGCATATGTATTGGTCTTGCTTCAAACAATCATTGCAAAGATCATTTAATTATGTTACATACATTCACATTCCACGATCAGAAAATGCATTTGCTGATTCATTAGATAATCAAGCAATCAATTGACATATCGATCATTAATCACATTAAATATAAAAAATCATCAACAATCATTGTATATTTGAGATAGTCACATCATAAAATTAATGTATATATAGATCAGAGTCATATGTTTAAAAATATACAAAAAATGGAAAATTATGTCCTACAAAATTAGGGCTTATGCCCGATCATGTCCATCATCAAAAAATATCAAAGTCATCTAGTCATCCTAAAAAGTTTATGCCTGTGGGCCCTACCCTGGATAAGCATCACGGAAGAATACTATGGCAGTAGCCACTCGACGGAATAGTCACACCCAATCACATGGTACACTGACCATATGTCTCTGAATAGATTCAGGGAGGTCCTATACTGTAGCCATAGGGACTTGGTGGGTCAAACCCTCCAAGTTCCTCTGTATGGCATGGAGGACTCTCCTAGGGTCTTCCGCGACATTCTTTGCCTCTCTTTTGTGACGCGTGTGCCTCGGTAGACCCTCAGGTCTAATTGGTCCAACATCTGTAACATGATCAATAATTTTGTAAGTACATTGTCCTATCAAATATTTTTTCATTTTCATATTTTTATCAAAAATCAAAAAAAATCAAATAATAAAAAATCATTTAAATGCGATCTCACCAATCGCTTCCCATGCAACTCTGGGTGGTAAGGGCATATCTAGATCTCCCTTGAAGTCCATGCATGCATAGGGGTAATCCTCTATGGCGATCACTTGTTCTCCCCACCACAGGAAGAACTCATCATCCCAGGTAGTTCTAGGGACCTTGCCACCCCCTAGTATCTTCATTAGGTTAGCCCATCGTGCTATGCGTGGATCCCGTGGGCTACTGATAGTAGATATCACCTTGGGTCAAAGCCCAGGTATCCTCTCAAAGAAAAATGTACACAAAATGGTCCCATATTTGAAATGTTTAGTCTTAATTTTCCAGATGGAAGTCAATTATTTCTTCAAGTTGGTCAACAATGCAGTGCACCAATCATATAAAGTAGTCAGGAATTAAACTTCCAAACTCATGCTTCCACGTGAGGCCTGGTGTAATGAAGAAGACCCAACTACTCAGACTATGGTGAAAAGATGGATTTTCTTGTGTAATCCTTGCACATCTTTGATTGGGATATGGGTCCCAACCTTTTGAGTACCCTCTTCACAGTATATCCAAATGAAATCATCTACATTCAGGCCTCTTGTTGGCTTGCCCTACAAATTCACTGGCGCTCCTCTTCGAGAAAGCCTGGTAATGAAATATATGTCTTCAATTTCAATTCTCAAAGGCGTTTGATCAATTACGAAGCAATCTTCCTCCCGGTCCCAGTAATTAACAAACATCTCCAACAATTTGGTATTTATTTTCATATTGGGCATTTTGAAAAATTTGAGCAATCCACATCCTCAGAGTATATCTAAGGACAATTGGTCCTCCATTACCTCATTATCAATTGTACTATGCTTCCTCTCTCTCCAACTGATGGTCATCCTGGGTTAATTCAATAATTCATCCATTAGATTTTTATTTTGAAAAATTACTCTGCGCATACGCGGGTTTCGTTTTTACACAGTCGCTTCTATACGCAGCATGGATATTTTCAACCAGCGTATACGTTGATGGTTAACCTAGAAAACTAATTCCTATGATGAAATTAACTTAAAATTACTTGAATTGATAACAAAAATGATTACTAAGCTGATTGAGAGGATTACCTGGGAAATTTGAGTTGATTCGGCTGAGAATTGGTCCGGATTGAGGTTGGGGATTTTTTTACTCCAGAGATTTTTCTCAAATTCACAAATGCACAAATGACGAAATGTGAGTTCAAAAGGTATATTTATGCCCAAAATTCAAAATTTTTTCAAAACCCACTTGTCTAAAGTTTTGTTTTTACTTTTTGAATTTGTCTAAGACTTTATGACCTTTTGGCTTGTAAGTGTTGGGATAGGTTGTTTTCAGGACCATTTGATGATTTCAAGATGATTTTGACTGCTTCGATTCCATGACCACTAACCTGTCATGGCAGGTATTGTGTTCAGAATTGGCATATAGGTTGGGGAATTCATTTTCCGTTTCACTTATGCATTCTAGCCTCCATATTGAAATCTTCCCATAAGGTCGACCCCATCATGTTATGATTATTAAACCATTTTCACTTGCTGACTTATAAAATCATGATATGATGGTAGAGCCATCCTTTGCGTGGGCTTCTATTGTGCTATGCAACAACCCCCCCCCCCCCTTTTTATTTTTTAACTAGTTATTTAGACCTTTGACAAATAAAAATAGGGACCCTTAAGTATTTTTGTCTTTTTATTAAAATCAAACTCCAAAAAACATCAAAGCTCCTTAAATAAAAACATCTCTATCGCAAATCGCAATTTCGCACAAATATTTTCTTAAGTTAAAACAATAGATCAGCGAAATCCCAATTATGCGATTGCCGATATGAAATTTCGCAAGCGACACAATAAATCGCATATCGCACATTTACACTGCCAAACCTTAAGCAATCCTTAACGAAACTGCGATATTGCGATATTTCGCTTTCGCGAAATCGCATATTGCATAAACAGAACGCAATACACATCACTAAGACAAGTTCAAAGGACGTGATGCAATCGATTTGACAGGTTTTAATAGAAGTTTTTACGCAAAATAAATCATGTCAGAAAGTATTAATTATGTTTTATCATCCCAATGTAAACAGTTATGGATGCGTCATAATTAATTAATGATATAGTTGTTTTATGGATTTTTTCCTTTCAAAACATATCATTTTAATATATCTTCCATCATTTGATCATTTACTCTGTCTTTAATAGGGATTTCCTTTCAAAGATATGTCCATCCGCAAAGTTATTCATAAGCATGACAAACAGATTATTGCAAAATTCGAACAAATAGGATTGGCACCTATAGTCTCTGATATTGTCTGCACTGTTGATGGGGGAGCTACTAAATGGAAAGTTATTTACACTATACTTGAAGACGAAGAGCCAGAAGTAGTGGAAGTCGCGGTGACTGCTGATGATGCAAAACCTTCAGACTTACAATTCAAAGATATTGCATGTTCTTTCCTCCATAGGATAGCAACAAGAGCTACTCTTCTTCCATATACCGACATGATTATATGGGTGCTTGATAAATCAGTAATCAAAGACAGACAGTTAAGGACCTGCAAGGATGAGATTCTAGGTTCTTTCAGACCTGAAGATCTGAAGATCATGTATAAGCCGCCCAACCCGCAAGATACCTACAACAGTCAGTTTGTTGCAAAGTTTGCTAAGAAGAACCAAGACCCATTCAAGGCAATTCAAGGTTGGAAGAAATTAGACAACAAGTTCAAATATGAGAAAACTGGTATGTATCCTATCGCGTCATTAGCAAACCCTTACAACTTTGCAGCAGCAATGTTATCCAGATTATATGGTTTACCTGATAATACCAAGTTCTCCATAAATTGGATTCCCCTAATTGACTCCTCTGTTAACTCCCTCATAATGAATTGGGTGACTATCCTTTCAGATAATCTAGTTAAGGTAATTATTGAATATCGCCAAACCAGAACTTCTTCTTCCAAATCCGTTCCCCAATTCTATATGAGTGCATACATTTTTGATGCTATCTGTTTTTATACCAACTTTCCAATTATGGGATAGAAATGGACCTCTGAAGACCCTACCCCGATACATTTGAGTCATAAAGAGATATGGGAACATAATGATGCACCACATTTTCATATATTGTGCTATGGTGTTGTACTACCGTTACACCAATATATGTATGACACAGTGAGCCCTAGGTTCACTAAGGAAGCTCTTACGGACCTTCAAATGATAGGCAGGAGTTTTATTGAAGAATCATTTTCCTATATTAGAGTTTTTGGAAGCTCTGCTCCCCCGCATATTCTTCCATTATATGTTTTAGACAAGTTGATGGCAAGGGAAATTTCTTACCAGACAGTTGGTAATGGACTCACTAAAGCGTTGAAAGACAGTAAAAAGTCTTTGTGGCCAAGTTTTCCAATTTCATGTGGTTCATTTACACTCAGAAATTTCAATCACGCATTGAAAGAATGTCAGAAGATTGAGCTGTTAAAGCTCCCCGTTTTACCCTCTAGACATTTCGACCCAAAAAAGGTTGCTAGCAAATTTACTTTGTCAGTCAAACTCAAACCTATTATGCACATTGATGACAGATTTGAAGATATTTTACAGTATGTCCGGACTTTTGAAGAAATCCTAAATTTTTACAAATTGAACCTGAATCCAGAAGAAATACAGAGATTCAATGAATTCAGAGAACAGAGACTCAGACTGATTCCACAGGATGTTTTGATTACCAGTCGTACGATTAAAGCTATTCAAGAAATCAGGGAAGAACAATTAAATTCACAAAATCAAAGTGAATTAGACAAAATCTGTACTTCATTCAGTAATACACTCACATATACTCCAGAGGCATCATCATCTCATAAGAATACAGAATTCCAGACTTCTCAACAACAAATAGTTTCAACAAATAAAATCATTGAAAATCCTGAGATAATCTCCCAAGAAACGAAAATCATTCCTATAGATCCGACTGATGAGATTATCCTCAAAGTGACTGATATTCCCCCACTATATGTATTCTATAGCCCTATTCATAAGGCTGTAGTGAGAAAACAGAGGAAAATAAGAATAATTGAAACACCACCTGGGAAAGAAGTTATGGAAGTAGTATGGAAAGATACTCCATCAAATCCGATTGAAAATTTAACTCAACTATCTCAATTCCTTGGTGCATACACCACTGCGACAATTGATCAGGCAAGAGAAGTATCTATTTTGATCCAAGAAAAGGATGTCAAAATCATGGAACTACAACAGCAATTAGATGAAGAAAGAAAGAGTTCAAATCAGAAAGTGGAACAGCAACTTCTCAGAGTACAGCAAGAGATAGAAATGCTTAAGATAAGTCATGAAAATGACTTATCTAGAAAAAATTTACTGATTGAACAATTGAGAGAAGATCTTACTAAATATGAAGGAATTCCTACTGCAGAGGAATTATAAAAGAAGCATCGACATTAAGTTCCTTACTCTCAAAACAACAAAATCTATTTGTTGTACAAATGTCAAACATAATTCCACATCTAGAAATCAGTGAAAAATTAACAAACACAGTCATTTATCAAAGGATTGAGTTCAATGAACTCAATATCAAAATCTCTAATTATATTGAATGGCAGGATACAAAAGAAGGGAAGAAGTCAAATCTCCCAAAGATCAAGGAAAATTTCAAATATATTATTTTTACATACTGGGATGCACGAGTGAAACAAGTAGAATTAGCCATAGCCAGAGCAGCAGGTATATCAAATAATATGGTTAAAATGATTAACCATATATTACATACTTCCTGGCTTATCAGAGAAGGAAATCTCAAATCTCTTCCTAATATCAAAGATTTAGAACAAAGTTGGAAAGAAGCTAGTCAAATCAGGGAAGAAACACTTCTACAGCTAAAGAAAACTGATTGGGAATCATACTGGAAGCTATTGGTCAAACCACATAGTCAGATCATGACACTGAACTGCTTTTTGAACTCCATACACAGAATATAGCCGCTCTTACTGGACGCTATATTTGCTGCACAAATGAAGATAAAATCTGGTAAACCTCCACAAGTGCAACCGATGTCCGACATTTGTGAGCAAAAAAGCACAACTGGCAGTAACTTATCATCCAGCATGATTATTAGTTTGTTTGTTTTTCAATTTTAGAAAAAAGATACTTAAGATGAGGAAGGTTGTTTAAAACCACCTCATAAGATATTTTTGTATAATATTTTTGTATGTAATTAGCATAGTATTTAAACCCTTCTCATGCATTTAAAGAAGGGTCAAGAATTTTATTGAGAACATTCGCAAAGAATGCTTAATTGTAAGTAAGTTTGTGGATGTCTTGATGAAATAAAGGAACATGGCCATTTCATCTACATATCATTTTGTTGATCACTGTTGATGCACTTCTATATTCTTTGAAAGAATTACTGATGTATGAGTTGAATGTGGCCTACTATCATTGATCAGATGAACAGGACAATACACATCTGGTACTATTATCATGTATGTTAGTTCTGTTTTGAATATTAGTGATGAATCTAGCTTTCATGAATGATATATGAAATCAATTGTTTTTTTATCTGAAATATCTATTGCACTAGTGTACGATATAAAGATAGGAATTAATTTGTTTTTGTATATGATCATCAAATATATGCGATATGTTTCTCATTTTATTTTGATTAATTGTTTTTCAAGAGAATCATCTTACAAATTAATAATTCTATTAAATATGTGATGATATTAATCATCACAGATTGAATAGATATCATTTTAGATCGCATCGAAATAGTATTATCCCAGGTTAGATTAAATTAGTTTTAATTTCAAGTTTTTGCATGTTAGAATAAATTTGTTTTAGTTTTTAGGAATTCTTCATGTAAATCCCTTGAGAGAAACCCAACAATCAAACAAAAACCCAACTCTGGGAAATTGGTCCCATTATATCCAGTCAGAGCCACTATCCCAAATGGAAAAGGAACTGTCTTAAGGGCTGGACCGGGTGGTTATCCCCTTTGTTGTTGCCACATATTTCTGAGGCCTCAACATTTTTGGCGCTAGAAGGAGGGCCGACTATGAATGGCACATAAATCTAAACCTCAAAATAGAAGCCCTCATAAGATTCGATCTCCCCAAAAGCATCCTACAACTTCTCGATCAAATTCTAAATCACCAACTCAAAAATCAAAATTGCAGAAACTTCCCCCTCATGTCCTCAAATATTTCACTAACCATCTGCTTCAGAATCCATCCCTGAGTCCCCAGAAGTTCAGTCTTTAATTCATAAATTAGAAGGAATATCTATTTCTGCTGAAAGCTTGTTAACCCAGAAGCTTCTGAGGAAAGTGTTACTTCTCTATTTAGAGAAATTGGTATATTAACTAGATCTAGAAGTGAGAAACTTGGAATGCCACCTTTTGAATTTCCAATTGAATCATTTCACAAAAAAGTTCCTATATCCATATCTAAGTCAGGTACAAGTGAAGTCACATCAAATTTCCCTTCAATTATTTCTTCATGTCCTCTGATTCAATCTCCATCTCCTTAGTCGTCCATTTCCTCTACTTAAAAAATCAATGATGTTACAAGTAGTATTGTTCCAATTGTAAGTTCTTCATTCATTCCCCCTACTTCTAGATCTACTTTGATATCTTCACAAACTACTAATCCAACTATGGCCACTCAACCTTAGATGAATCCAGGTGTTGTATTAATATCAAATCCAAATCCTCTTCCAGATCATCCAGAAAAATGATTACCTAAATATAATCCTGATGATGGTCTTCCTGGTGAAGAACACATCAACAATTTTATGTTGGCCATGAATCTTAATGGAGTTGCTCATGAAGATATTGTAGTTATATTGTTTCCCTATACTTTACAAGGATCTGCAAAAATCCTGGTATTTTTCACTTCCAGCAGGATCTATCACCGATTGGGCAACTTTCGAACAAGTTTTCCTTGCAAAATTTGGAGATGATAGAACTATCACATCTTTGATTAACACTCTTTCCAATCTTAAAACAAATTCAGGGGAAAGGATCAAAGGTTTCAACTCCAGATTTAACAAGTTATTAAACAAAATTCCAACTACTTCCAAACCTGTTGTTGATGTACAAATAGAGTGGCATATTTATTCTTTACCTTCTAATATAGCTATTTTTGTAGATAGAGCTGGTAAAGCTACCCTTTTAGATAACATGAAAGAAGCTCTTGCTGTAGAGAAAAGAATTTTAGCATTAGAAAAACGTTCAGAGATAGAAGACAGGAAATCCAAAAAAGTGACATTTAGTCAAGATTCTAAAAAGAAAGCCTCGAAAGATCCATTTTATCTTGAAGGTCTTCAAAAAGTATTAAAGACTATGTCAAATAATATGATTGAAATAAATAAACAGGTTGTTGAAACTTCAGCTCCTAAGAAATCATTTCGTCCATTTAAGAAAAACCCTTCTTCAACATCTCAGCCTCCAAATGTGATTTCAAATGCTGAATCTGATCAAGATATTGAAGATCCTTCACCATCTGAACGAGAATCAGAGTCTGAGGAAGAAGTTCAACTGAATGGGTTATGGGATTTCATTCTTCCTTCATAAGAAGAAAGAGAAGCTATGCCTGTGTCTACAAGAATTAAAACTTCTTCTGATTCAATCATATCAAATCAAAAACAAAAAACCCACCCCACCAAGGAGAAAACAGCTATCAAAAAATATAAAACTATTCAAACTGATTTTGTTCCACCTGATCCTAATACATATTCTAAAACTTTGATAGTTTCATATACAGTGGAATATAATATAGTCAAATATATGAAAAAGATCAAAGCAAATATTTCATTACATGAAATGACCAAACTCAAGCAACAACAGAAAATTTTTCTTAGAGAACTCAAGGCAATCCCCGTAGAACCTATACAACCACCAGTTATAGCACAAGCTTCTAAAGATACAGGGAAACCTCCATCATCTACAAACAAGGTAAATCCTAATGATTTAGTTTTAATTGGTGATAGATCTATTTCACACACTCCTCCTTTACTTTTGACATATGAGATTTTTAACAAAAATGTTCATAATTATCTTATTGATCAGGAGCTTCTTCAAACATTATGCCAAGAACAAGATGTACAAAGTTGAACATCACTCCTCAAAAATCTATTGTACATATAGTTCAATTATATAGAACAAAAGTAGAATTCATTGGAGAAATGCTGTCAGTATCCATTAGATTATCATCCAATCCAAAGGTATTACAAGTAATTGATATTTGATTTGGACTTGTTGGGCATGGACTATCATTATTATTATCACTTTTAAAATCTATTTCATCCATTTCTACCATTCTTTATCACGTCATTTATCATGCTTTATCATATAATTCCATTTTATAATTATGTATGCTCTTATGGATAAATATTATTTCTTCTCCATTATTTTTATTAAATTGATGATTATTATGCATGATTTTACCAATGATGGTTTATTAATAAATTTGTTGTAACATCACTCACCATTTTAGCCTCAAAGATATTTTCTAGATTGCAGATTTGATTTCTAGCTCATGATTAAATATTCCAACTCAGAAATTCGCTAGAATAAGAATTGACAGTTTTTCATTGGATGGTTTGGGCAAATGGAGAGTTTTTCGGTTGCAATACCAAATTCGACCTGTTCCTGTTGAATGTTGATGGAATGTTATTTCAGATATGATCTTTCTAATCAATTTGTTGTGAACAATCTAATTTTGTTATGGGAATCATTTTGTAATAATCTTTGTTGTAACTTCTCTCTGCTCTCTATGTATTTAAATGAAAAACAAAGATCAAAGAAGCAGATGATTTATAAGATTAGAATGGGATTATTAGAGGATTATTAGATTGGAGATGATAGGAGGACATAGTAGAAAGCGGGGAATGTAAATCAGGCCGTATCATGTATTGTGTCGTTTTTCTTTCACTTACACATCATTTGTAATGAAAAAAATGTAGTTCAAAAAGACAGATTTGTATTGTAATTGCTGCGATGATTAATACATAGTTTGCGTTGTTGTTCATTCGATTGTTCTGGAGTAACTAAGCAGCATTCGTTGGCGGCTAAGGGCCCGGTCTCTGGTGAATTTCGCTGCTATTATTTTTGTTATACCTTTCCATTTACTGCAAGTATATTATGCTTTTATGCTTTACAATGAATTACTTTTGATGATTTAGATTTCTGTATTTGTTCCTTTGCGTGCACATTTCCAATTTATTAGTTGTTTGTTAAAAGAATTGGTTTTGATTATTTATAGCATAGACTGTTATTTCCATTACTTTCCTTTTGTCCAATTGTGTAGATCCAACTGTACGAGCTCGGTTAATGCTTCAGTGCTCTCGGTTGATTATCATTTGAATTGGTTGAATTAAGAATGAATCACAGTTCTTGGTTATAATACTTAGTGAATCATTTTTTTTAAGCTTCAAATTTATGATTGCATCTATATTAAAACGATTGGCTTTAGCATTACTCTTTGTATAAATAGCTTGCACATATTGTGTACAACCTTGAAACAAAAAGAGTTACCCAGGTTGATAATTAATGTGAGACAATTAGGAGTTTTAAAAGACACCTTTTAGCACCCAACATTTTGGCGCCGTTGTCGGGGAGAGTGTTGCCATTCCAAAGAGAGTGATGTATGTTTGATATTTGTTGCTGGGAAAGAATTGGGTATTAAAAATGGAAGGTAAGAACCTACGTAACGAGCAAGTAAAGTGCTTGTTCCTCTTCCCGCTTTTCAACACAATTGCATTGAATTTGAAGTAGGTGTTTGATGTTTGTCTGCTGTGAAAGAATTGGGTATTAAAAATGGAAGGTAAGAACCTGCGTAACAAGCAAGTAAAGTGCTTGCTCCTCCACCCGCTTTTAAGCAAAATTTCATAGGAATTGAAGTAGGAATTTTAGAGGTAGAATTTTTGAAAAAAATCTTGTAATTCCACTGGAGTGGTGATGTAAGCACCACCCATTTCACTAACCAATTGACAAGAAAATTTGAAGGAGGATCCTCAAAGAAACACATGAAGAACATCTTCTATTATGGTAAGAAATGGCTCACATTGCAACTTTTGAATTCCCTATCAAAGATCTAGGAGGAGTAACACAAATGCACATAATTCCACACAAATGCACATAATTCCTCCATCGTCTCTACCAAATTTTCATGGTTTGACAAATGAAGATCCAGATACATTCTTATTCGATTTTGAAATATTTTTTAGAGGATATGATTATTGTACTAATGATCGAAGGTTGAAAGTGTTTCCTCTTACTCTAAAAGGAGCAGCTCTCTGATGGTTCATGAACCTTGGTGGGAATTGCATCCAAACTTGGGAGGACATGAAGAACATATTCTTGAAGAAGTACCAAGACTATTGCAAGGCCGATGAAGATATTTTCAATATGATACAAGGGGAAGATGAAAGCTTGGAGGACTATGTGGAGTGATTTCGATACAACCTTCAAAAATCAAAGCATAAGTATTTGGAAAAAGAGATCTTAAAAACACTCCTACTCAAAGGAATCAAAGATGAATTTTTAGAACTCTTAAATCTGATAGGAAAAGGCGATGTTTTTCAGTTATCATGTGATGATGTTTGTGAATTATGCATAAGGTATTCAAGAGGAATCTCCAAGGCTGGTAAGAATTCTAGAGAAGCTTCTTATTTCTTTTCCAAATCTACTACAAGAAGAGGAGACATAAGAGTTGAAATCAATGTTTTATTTGAAAATTTTAAATATGATTTTATTAGCTCTCTAAATTCACAATTGGATGTTTTACAGGTTCAGAAAAATCAAGAAATTGAAGAAGTGTTTTTACCTCATTGCCAAAAGGAGCATCCCATAGATACTCACTCTTCCTTATCTAGGATGAAAGTAGCATATCAAAGAGATGGGGAAGCTGCAACAATGTCAAAACCATGGAAATCGTGGCCTACATGTATGGTTCAAAACACTTCCCCTCCATTTTCTTACTTTTATAATCCATTATGGAATACTCATGTGTTAGGGCAGCAATGTCAATCTCGATATAACCCCCACCAATCTTGTCTACAAGTTTGGCATGGTTCATAGTATGATTGCATGACTACTCTCCCTCATCTTGTAGGACAAACACATCCTCCATATTCTCCGCCAGCTCTTCCACAACATCTTGCTTGCCTATCAAAATTATCCACTCAACCCAATCAACTACATCATCAAAATGCTCCATTCCCTACACAATTTCCTGCTCAACTCATTCCACACCCTCACCATAATAAACCAGTACAACATGCTTACAGTGTTGAACTGCAAAATTTACTCACCCTTCCCACCTATTCTATCTCACATGCACCATTGGAGAAAACTTATACTAAGATTCAGAATGTATCAAATCCAAAAATTGTATAGGTTATGAAAGAAAATGAGGTTCTTCTAGCCTGCATCAACAAGCCATTTTAAACACTCAAGAACTTCATAATATGACGGCTATGGGAAATCAGGAAAGTAAGGGATACATTGAAGATTGGTTTCACTCCATTTGTTTGCAGCATCACTCCATACTTCAACAATTTTTGGCACCATCATTTCAAGGGAAGTTGGCTTCTCATACCCTACTATTTATTAACATGCATTTTTCAAATTTGGGTATGTACATACTGGAGGCATTATTTCGAAAATGGCTCCACTAGAAGTACTCTTATACATAATCATATTCAATTTCAAATAAGAGTAGGTTAGTGTAGAAAATAAATAAATAAGGACATAAATAACTACACTTTTATTATTATTCAAAAATAATTGTTTTTGTTGCAACACGTTGTGGAAATCAACATCGATGATAAATATTTTAATTTATTTGTGTATGTAGATGTATTGTATTTAAAATAACAGTTCTACAAACACTCATATTCATTTTTATCACCAATATGGAAAAATTGCTTGAATATCATATTTCTTTGGCTAGCGGGCTTGATGAAATTTCTGAAAACAGAGTCGGGACAGTCATGTTTTGAGAGACCAAAAGTTAATATTTTAAAAACCTATTTCTATCCTAAGTAGCTCTTGATGTCTAATTTCCAACCCAATTTGAATCACTCCATTTGGATTTGAAACGAAAACGTTATAACCAAAACATTATTGTGGGCGTCGTGTATTTCGAGTGAGGAAGTCAGAACAGTCTTGTTTTTGAGGGACCAAAAGTGAATATTTAAATATTTTCTATCTAATTAGACCTTTATGTCTATGTTCCAACCCAATTTGAATCACTCCATTTTGATTTGAAGAACTAAAAGTTAGAGACCAAAATATTGACGGGATACAGTAGCCTTCGAGGCAATGATCAAGACAGTCATGTTTTGAGAGACCAAAAGTTAATATTTTAAAAACCTATTTCTATCCTAAGTAGCTCTTGATGTCTAATTTCCAACCCAATTTGAATCACTCCATTTGGATTTGAAACGAAAACGTTATAACCAAAACATTGACAGGCCATCTAGTAGGCAGCTCAGGAACAGAGTTGGGACAGTGAGTTTTTGGAGGCCTAAATGACTATATTTTTAAAACTTGTTTCTATCCTAAGTATCCCTATGAATCTAGTTTAAAAGGAAATTTGAATCACTCGATTTTGATATCGTATGAGAAAGATATGACCCAAATATTGACTGTCTATCCTAAATCAACACTCTTAAAACTTTGTTTTTCCAGTTGTTCATTAAAGTATTTGACCCATCAATTCTTTTTGTATTCAAAACATGTTTCTGTTGGAGATAAATAAATGAATCTACTTTCATTTCCAATTTGAATCATCTTAACCTGTCATCAAACGAAAAAGGTATGCTTAAGATATCCTTTGTTGGTATAAGATGGGTAATCGAAAATGACTCCGTTATGCAGGTTGTTCTAAGTAAAATTGACATATCATATCATTGAATTTTAAAAAAAACATATTTCTATTGGTAATATATCTTTGAAGTAGCTCTCATTTAGCTTTTGAATCACTCAAATTAGATGAAAAACAAATAAGTTATGATTAAAAAACTGTAGGTTAGCATGATTGGTCACTGCTTTCCCGCATGTAATAATTTAATTTTACTTTGTCTGTGGATTTGTTTTACAAAGTAAATACTTGTTAGTTTTTTGCATAGTTCTTAGATTAGGGGAGCCCTATCACCTCTCTTTCTCCATGATTTAATGTTTTATTGCAAGTAGACATTCGTTCTTTTGCAGGGCTTAGTAGAATAAAGAAGGTCAATTTATGGACGAACGATTCTTAAAAGAAATTTTAATGAAACAAGGGCATTTCATCCACTTCATTACCTAACAGATTCATAACAGAAAAAATGAAGAATTGATTCTCATTCGAAGATTCATGTCACTGCTGCCAAAACATTTTTCCAAAAGATCATTTTTTTTCCATTGACAGATTGACATTCCCTTAGGAAATCACATCATAGTTGTTGTAACTTAATCTATATCCTGTTTTTAAATAAAGTGTTGTTTCTTTTCTGATTTCTCTTATGTTTTTGTGTTTCAGGTGTTGCTTCCTTCAAATTGTAGTTTCCGCTCCATTGGCGATTGAATAATGAGGACCTCACCATGCAAGTTTTAGTTGTAGAAGGAAATTCTTCGGCAGCACCAATTTTGTAAATAATTACTTTTTCTTTAGATCTGTACATACAATCATTTTTTCTCTATTTTTTCTATTGTTCTTCTTTTTGTATCATCGCTCTTTTGTTGTTTAGAGCAGGAGGGATGATTGTTTTTTTCTCTCTTTGTGTTTTCTCTTGTTGTTCCATATAGGGAACAACACCTTTTCGTGTGATTTTTCCTTGTTGTTCCATATAGGGAACAACTGCTGTTCTATATAGGGTACAACACTTTTTGAGATTTTTTGTTGTTCTCTCCTGGGAACAACACTTTCTGAGTTTTTTTTGTTCCCTCTCTGGAACAGCACTTTTTGCATTTTTGTTGTTCCCTTTTGGGAACAACACTTTTTTGCAGTTCGCTTTTGGGAACGACACTTTTCTGCGTTTTTGTTGTTCTCTTTTGGGAACAACACTTTTCTGCGTTTTTGCTGTTCCCTTTTGGGAGCAGCACTTTTTTTGCATTTTTGTTGTTCCCTTTTGGGAACAACACTTTTCTGCGTTTTTGTTGTTCCCTTTTGGGAACAACACTTTTTTGAATTTTTGTTGTTCCCTTTTGGGAACAACACTTTTCTACATTTTTTTTGTTCACTTTTGGGAACGACACTTTTTTTCATTTTTGTTGTTCCCTTTTGGGAACAGAAATTTTCTGCGTTTTTTCTATTCCCTTTTGGGAACAACACTTTTTTGCATTTTTTTTGTTCCCTTTTGAAACAACACTTTTGTGTATTTACTGTTCCAACTTTGGAACAACACTTTTTGTTGTTTACTGTTCAAACTTTTGAACAACACCGTTTTCTCTTAGTGTGCCTTGTTGTTCCCACTTTTGAACAATTGTTGTTCCATCTTTGAAACAACATTTTTGCTTCTTCTAAGTTTTGTGTTTTGTGAATAACACTTCCTTCCTCTTGTGGGATTATTCCTAGCTCATCTCAGCCCCATTTTTCTGATTCCCTTTCATGACATGAAGTACAATACTTCTATGAGGACAAGAATTATGGATTCTATTGAAGCAAGTGAATATCATTAACATTATGATCTTTAACAAGACAGCTTCTGGATCAGAGATTCTTTTTAAGAAAAGGGACATATTTATTTATATACTACTTTATTGCATCGTTTTCTGCTGTACATGATACTGATCGATCATCTTAATACCATGTTGGTTCCACCCTTCCTGGTTATAATCTTCTCTGTCTGTAATAAATGAGATTATGGGTATATTTTTTTTTCTATTGACATGTTCAACTTCTTCCACGATCCCTACTCTTAAGTAGTACTGAGCCTCACTCTTTTTATCATAAAACTGTGTAATCATAGCAAAATTGTGTTTGCATATGGAGGATAGGGGGTCTCATTACGAGCCAACCTACCATGTTCATAAGGCTGTAACGAAGTGACATTCCCATTATGGCCACCACACCAGGGTTATGATCCATTGGATAGCAAAAATATCCTTAGAACAGGAGGTCTCATCATGAGCTGGCCTAATCACTTTTGCTACATCCCAATGAATGGAAGTGTGGTTATCTGGTTACTATGCCAGCACATTGATCTCTTCTGTAAAACATCACTAGAACTCTCCATTTATAAATTGAGGATCCTGGCTCATATGGGTTAAAAATCAACCCTGCCAAGGCTATGGACGCCTGTTGGCAGCAGAGGCTCTGCTTATGGTATTGAAGTTATATCTTATCATCAATTATTTCTATAATACTCTTTTCTTATTCTTTTTTTTATCGGAGAAGTTATTTCCTTTATTTTTCCCTGTTTTGAACCTTTACACATGAGAAATTGTTTTCCGATCAATCGCATCATTTTCGGCGAGAATACTATCAGAAAAGCATATTTTTGGCATATGGTTGTCCTTTTCGTTTTCGCATAATTTATCATCAATCCAAAGCGTCCTATCTCTTATTCATAACTATCTTTACACACTTCCCTCTCATTATAACCATACCTCTTGTTGTCCTATCATTGATATGTGTACTCTGCTTCATTTACTGCCATATTGATCATTCCCTTGCCTTGTCGTCAGTACAACACCTTTCATATGCTTTA